>OZ023209.1:67273978-67331871 GCA_963995525.1 Escarpia spicata | reverse complement strand
GAGAGAGAGAGAGAGAGAGAGAGAGAGAGAGAGAGAGAGAGAGAGAGAGAGAGAGAGAGAGAGAGAGAGAGAGACAGAAATAGAGAGACAGAGAACGAGAGAGAGAGAGTCAGGGAGAGACAGAGAGACAGAGAGCTGACAGGCAGACAGGCAGACAGACAGACAGGCAGACAGGCAGACAGGCAGACAGGCAGACAGGCAGACAGGCAGACAGGCAGACAGGAGTAGACACAAAGCTGACAGATAGACAGACGGAGAGCTGACAGACAGATGGTATAACAGCAATAACCCGTACCTCTGCCGTCTGGGAAGAAGAGGTCGACTTTCTTGCGGGTCTTCACCGGGATACTCACGTAGTACCCACTTCCGTGCTCCGTCACGATTCTCCTCTGTCGCTTCACGGCGCCGATCCGATAAATCTGTATCCAGACATGTCAATCGTTTTAAGCAAATGTTACTAGTCGATAACTCGAAGAATCTACTCACGGACTTCGCCGTGTAACAATGATCATATAGTTGCATGTGGCGCTTAACAAAATAAAAATATTATAAATGCAAATGTATTTGAATACGCATTTGAATGTTGAGCATTTGAATGCGAATTCAAGTGCCTTCGTGAAATTGTAAATGCATTTGCATTTGCATTTGAATGCATACCTTAAACATTTCCATTTGCCTTTGAATGCGATCCACAAACATTTGATTTGTCAAATGCACAATCAATGCGAATCAAATGCATGCATAATTATGTGAATAATTATTATTGTTAGATTCACTTTCACACGTTCACAGCATGCCATTGGAAAACAGTGCTCTATAGTGAGCAGAATCCTTAGCAGATTATGAAATCATTGTCTGACCTGTGAAATTGTGATTCCGCTTTCACAGTCAGTCCTGTCACAGATCACACACACACCCACACACACACCCACACACACACCCACCCACACACACACACACACACACACACACACACACACACACACACACACACACACACACACACATATATATATATACATATATATACATATATATATATATATATATATATACATATACATACACAGATACACACATACATATATACACACACATATATATATATATATATATATACACACACACATTTACGTACATATATATATATTTATTTATTTATATACACACACACGTATATATATACATATACACAACACACATATACCCACACACACACACGCACACGCACACGCACACGCACACGCACACGCACACGCACACGCACACGCACACACACACACACACACGAGCGTATGTATACCGACCTCATCCGCGCTGAAGGTTTGTTCTTCGTTTCGGCCCATCCAGCCCTCCGTGATATAGAAGGTGACGGGAAGATGACGCGAGAAGACATCGATGAACTCTCGCAAAGTGTATTCTTCCTCGGACCACTTGAACTTCTTCCCCCTGGGCATCCTTTATCTTCCCCTTCTCCCAAAGTCCTCGGGACCTAGTAGTCCAAATAACCGAGACGGTAGTCCGTTAAAAGTCTGTATGTTTGTGTGTGTAGTCCGTCTACGGTCCTCGAAACAAACCTCACCTTCTTATAACAAACGTTCTCCTACACGCTGATTGTGTGACCCAGTTGTGATCTGGTCGACACCGTACGCCACACACCACTACGACAATGAATCAACTAAGTGCCGTCACGGTTGGCTGGACGTTATTTTTTAAATAACGTGGCTTGAACTGGTGAATCATGCTTGCAGACCGGGAAGTTACGAGTCGAGTCGTATCTATTCTGTTTTTGTATGTACAATAATACAGAAGTGTTTGTGGGGGGGCATGTTTGAAATGGCAAGATAACAGTGAATGCGCATGCGTCAGGTGCATTCGTATCTTTTACTGGTTTTAGTGTTTATCGTTAACATCGCGAATTAAAAAAACTTTTACAAATTCAAACTTACATATGTTCAATAGTATCACTATTAGAATATAATCTTGTAATAATAGTTCCAATCAAACTCCCCTAAAATACGCTTTGCCAAATTAGTTTGCTTGGCAACCGATTCCGAATATAGATGAAGATGGCGCGGAGGTAAACAACAAGCTCTGTAAGCGCGCGAACCCCTAATCTCCCCAAACACAACTCAAATAACAGGGCATTTATATAAAAAAATATATACGAACTAAACAGACATTGTTTGCGTTAAACTAACTTCTATTATATACATCTTAGCCTAAAACATACATACAAGTCCGAATTGTAGGCTGTCAGTAACCAACCATAAACCAGCAGCATAACATACAATAAACTGTCTACTAATAGGCCTTTCACCAAGACGCTCTTTATCCAGTATCGCCCAGGGGCCCAACCAGGGTGAAGTCCTTCATTTCTATTGCACAGCACAAAGCGTCTTGCAACCCATTCACGTTCTCCTATAAGTTGCAAGATTTAAAATATTACAGCCTACACAACTCGGACTTTTACTTGGGCAATTATCGTCATTATTATTCTTATTATTTATAATATATTATATTATGTTTAAGTCACCATTTGATTTTTTTATGTAATATCTCACTGCGATTTTATATTATAGCAACTGTGATTTATACTTACTGAAAATGTACTACTTTTACTTCATTTACATATATACTGTGATTTTACAACTACTGTGAATTTATATTAGCTGCGTTATACAACTTTATCAGAAAAACAAATAACGACATCTATTGGAATATAATCTCTTGAGTGTTACTGTTTTAAGACATCTGTACAAGAAAAGCAGCTTGTGCAATAGCTGCACTTATGATGGTGCCACCCAAAATGGTTAGTATCTTTATTGCATTCATACCCAAATTCCATATACACCTGGACCATACCCAATTCACGGATGATCCAAATGGTCTGCCAACATATGACAGGTTTGGTTGGATGGAAACAAGTATTAGACTGGCACTAGCTTTCACCAGAGACTCCCGTAACGAGTAGTACACCAAACTGGCTTATGCAATCCCTACATCGGGACACAAAACATGCTATCTTGTCCTACTACTCCTCTGTGGGACTTCCAAACAAACCACGGCCCAGTCAGTCACCCCTGTGGATTTTGCAAAAAAACCTGTTGCTTCAATTCACCGAGCAGTCTGCTGCGACCGGTGCAACCAGTGGGTGCGCATTGAATTTTACGGCATAAGTCCAGATCAGTATCATCTCCTCTGTCACAGTTCCTGTTCCCGGCACTGTATGAAATGCGACCATCCTAACTACAGTCATTCCTTCTTCCAAGATCATTTATTGGAATGTTCTTACAACCGATATACCAGCCTTAGTGACATAGACCAAAACATTGACCCCCACACACAGATCTCTCAAACAAACAAGATTCGTACATCCCAAACCTGGGATCCAACCTTTGGATCGAACCCTCAAAATAAAGGCGACATAAAACAACTAACAACAACATACTTTGACACGAACCCAAATTCAAGAGATGTCAACACAAATTGAAACTTTTCCCGGACAAATCTTACTTCATTAGTCAACAATAATATTCCCAGCCGCAACACCAAAACAAAAACCCACCTCCCCTGGATAACACGTGAAATTTAAAAAATGCAAAGAAAACATAACAAAAGTCATAAAAAGCAAAACAAACTGGACGTAATAGCGACTGGGAAAGGTTTAAGCAACTCCGAAAACAAGCCACTAAAGCTGCAGACAAATCCTACTCAGACTATCTAAACAATCACATTGGAGACAGCCTCAAAATAAACCCAAAACAATTATGGTCAATCATTAAAGCAAACAAACGAAAACACATTGGCACCCATACACTGCAAGCAAACGACCATCCAATCACAAACGATCACGACAAAGCAAATACACTTAACAACCAATTCAGTTCCATGTTTACTCAAGAAATCTACCCCATTCCCCAACTAGCTCCATCCATCTATCCCGATATTCCCTCCCTCGAAATCGGGATAGACGGAGTAATTAAGCAACTGAAAAACCTAAGCCAAAATAAAGCTACAGGCCCAGACAAACTCCCAGCCAGAGTCCTCGAAGAGACTGCAGTGGAAATTGCCCCCATCATCACACACATTTTCCAGCAGTCATACAACACTTGCAAACTCCCAGATGACTGGCTCCAAGCACTAGTAACACCAATGCACAAAAATGCCACAAATCAGACCCAGCTAATTATAGACCAATTTCGCTAATATGCATCATCTGCAAAGTTATGGAGCACATCATTCTAAGCAACATGTGGAAACACACAAACACAACATCATCCTCCACTTCCAACATGGATTCCAGCCAGGTCTGTCTTGTGAATCCCAACTCATCGAGACAGTCCACGACTGGATGATTGCCATAGCCTTCGACAAAGTCCCCTATAAACGCCTCCTATCCAAATTAGCTTTCTATGGAATAACTGAAAACACATCAAATATACAATCGCAAACAGAGAGTCTCAGTCAATGGAGCCCAGTCGGACGGAACAGATGTTATATATGGTGTACCACAGGGCTCAGTCCTAGGACCTGTCTTAATTTTACTCTACATAAACGACATAAACGAAAATGTCCAATCTCCCATATGTCTCTTTGCAGATGACAGCATTATATATCGCAAAATCACATACGAAACCGACCACGAAATTTTCGAATCTGACCTGATCAAACTCCATACATGGTCTGACAAATGGCAAATGGAATTTAACATATATAAATGTGTGCATCTCCCAATAACAAACCAAACCAAACCCAGACTACTTTCATATTCATTCTTTGGCGTGCCACTCTCTACCGTCTCTAGCCACCCATATCTTGGAGTAAAATTATATTTTAAATTAACCTGGGCAAACCATATCACTGACATAGCTTCCAAATCTTCAAAAATCCTAGACATGATCAAACAAACCCGAGGTAAAAGTAACAGCCTATAAGATGCTAATCCGACCAAAACTCGAGTATGCCTCTCCTATATGGAACCCACACACTGTCACACAAATTAAACACCTTAAAAGAGTGCTGCCAGATTTGTTTAAAATGATCATAAACGCCATGCAAACTCAGCAGACCTAATAGCCACCCTTGGATGGCCAACTCTTGAACGACGACGCATTATCAAACAAGCCATGACATTTTACAAAATATTATATAACGTAATAAACATCACACCCCCACCAGGTCTACTAACACAGTCAACAAACCGTGGCCACAGGTTCCGCATCAATGCAGCCGTGTTCTCTTTCTACCCCCGAGCAGTTCGTATCTGGAATATGATCCCACCACAAGTTACTGAACTAGAAACAATCGTGAACCTCCCTTTCACCACACCCAATCACCTAAATTGCCTATAAAATAAACAAACAAACTACCCACAACGCATGCGCACAAACAAACACCACACAACTCCTGTGTTAGCTCAAGTTTGGGCTGTTTGGAGTAAATCGCCTAAGTCCTAAGATCTCTAAAAGAGGTTAAACAGCTTCTAACAGCTTCCTGTAATAGTAGTGTCGACTCGACTCGCAACGTCCTCGTCTTCATATATAACATGTCCCTCTAATCTTGTAATGATAATGATTTACTGTCTTTATGATATAATTAATATAGGCCTATAGCACACGTATTATGTGATCCACTTCATGTCACCGTGCAGTGAAAATGTGGTCTAAAACTTGTGCGATTTGCTTGGAATTGTATCTGTCCTTTCTTTGGGTGAGATTTTGATACCACCTTGTACGTAAGTGACTAGACACTGTGATTAGTGAACTTGTGCATCTGGACTTTCAACCTAGTACAGCACATTGGTGACTATCGTTACTGCAGTCGTGTGCAATCAGTGAACAGTGACGGTGGCCGTAGAGATATTTGACACACTCTCCAAACACTGGAACCTCAACCAGCCGTGACGTCTCCAGTAAACCAGGTTGCCGACCGCTGTATGGGACTGCAGTCGTCGCATCACGCCTGACTGACTTCGTGCCTGTTCAACAATGGGTAGAGAGTCGCGGTCTGCATCGCATCACGACAGGGAGAGCACAGCCATTGTCGAAATACGAAAATCACTAACATGCATGTGCGAATCGTTTGACGAAATAAAAAACATGGATAGGTGCATTATATAATATGTTGTAGTTGTACTTAATTTATTATTAGGTATTCATTCTATAATTATGCGCATAGTTAATTACTTTACTCTGGACGTATTGTACATTATTATGTACATTGATGTCTGAAATAAACGATTGTTATTATTATTAGACCGTCGCATTAATTAATCGGTTTAAACTTACATACCTTCGCCAGCATAGTGACCAACGCCACGACTACCCGGCAACGACATTCCTACGACAACGACAACGACAGCGAAACGATGAGGGCAAACTTCATGACATTTGCCAAAGAAAAACTGGACACAACTCTCGAGCCGTGCGACATCACGGCCATACACGATGTGTCACCGAGACAGTGCGACATCACGGCCATACACGATCTGTCACCGAGACAGTGCGACATCACGGCCATACACGATCTGTCACCGAGACAGTGCGACATCACGGCCATACACGATCTCCCACCGAGACAGTGCGACATCACGGCCATACCCGATCTGTCATCGAGACAGTGCGACATCACGGCCATACACGATCTGTCACCGAGACAGTGCGACATCACGGCCATACACGATCTCCCACCGAGACAGTGCGACATCACGGCCATACCCGATCTGTCATCGAGACAGTGCGACATCACGGCCATACACGATCTGTCACCGAGACAGTGCGACATCACGGCCATACACGATCTGTCACCGAGACAGTGCGACATCACGGTCATACACGATCTGTCACCGAGACAGTGCGACATCACGGCCATACACGATCTGCCACCGAGACAGTGCGACATCACGGCCATACACGATCTGCCACCGAGACAGTGCGACATCACGGCCATATACGATCTGCCACCGAGACAGTGCGACATCACGGCCATACACGATCTGTCACCGATACAGTACGACATCACGGCCATACACGATCTGCCACCGAGAGAGTACGACATCACGGCCATACACGATCTGTCTCTGAGACAGTATGACATCACGGCCATACACGATCTGCCACCGAGACAGTACGACATCACGGCCATACACGATCTGCCACCGAGACAGTACGACATCACGGCCATACAATATCTGCCACCGAGACAGTACGACATCACGGCCATATACGATCTGCCACCGAGACAGTGCGACATCACGGCCATACACGATCTGTCACCGATACAGTACGACATCACGGCCATACACGATCTGCCACCGAGAGAGTACGACATCACGGCCATACACGACCTGTCTCTGAGACAGTATGACATCACGGCCATACACGATCTGCCACCGAGACAGTACGACATCACGGCCATACACGATCTGCCACCGAGACAGTACGACATCACGGCCATACAATATCTGCCACCGAGACAGTACGACATCACGGCCATACACGATCTGTCACCGAGACAGTACGACATCACGGCCATACACGATCTGCCACCGAGACAGTACGACATCACGGCCATACACGATCTGCCACCGAGACAGTACGACATCACGGCCATACACGATCTGCCACCGAGACAGTACGACATCACGGCCATACACGATCTGCCACCGAGACCGTACGACATCACGGCCATACACGATCTGTCACCGAGACAGTACGACATCACGGCCATACACGATCTGTCACCGAGACAGTACGACATCACGGCCATACACGATCTGTCATCGAGACAATACGACATCACGGCCATGCACGATCTGCCACCGAGACAGTACGACATCACGGCCATACACGATCTGCCACCGAGACCGTACGACATCACGGCCATGCACGATCTGTCACCGAGACAGTACGACATCACGGCCATGCACGATCTGCCACCGAGACAGTACGACATCACGGCCATACACGATCTGCCACCGAGACCGTACGACATCACGGCCATGCACGATCTGTCACCGAGACAGTACGACATCACGGCCATACACGATCTGCCACCGAGACAGTACGACATCACGGCCATACACGATCTGCCACCGAGACAGTACGACATCACGGCCATACACGATCTGCCACCGAGACCGTACGACATCACGGCCATACACGATCTGTCACCGAGACAGTACGACATCACGGCCATACACGATCTGTCACCGAGACAGTACGACATCACGGCCATACACGATCTGTCATCGAGACAATACGACATCACGGCCATGCACGATCTGTCACCGAGACAGTACGACATCACGGCCATACACGATCTGCCACTGAGACAGTACGACATCACGGCCATACACGATCTGTCACCGAGAGAGTACGACATCACGGCCATACACGATCTGTCACCGAGACAGTACGACATCACGGCCATACACGATCTGCCACCGAGACAGTACGACATCACGGCCATACACGATCTGCCACCGAGACAGTACGACATCACGGCCATACACGATCTGCCACCGAGACAGTACGACATCACGGCCATACACGATCTGCCACTGAGACAGGATGGAACTCGACCGGTCATCGTGCCGCCACTGTCTGCGGAGAAGAAGGCAGCGCTGATGGGCAAGCGAGGTTCGCTGAGAGGCTCGTCGGTATACGTAGACATCACGGCCATACACGATCTGTCACCGAGAGAGTACGACATCACGGCCATACACGATCTGTCACCGAGACAGTACGACATCATGGCCATACACGATCTGCCACCGAGACAGTACGACATCACGGCCATACACGATCTGCCACCGAGACAGTACGACATCACGGCCATACACGATCTGCCACCGAGACAGTACGACATCACAGCCATACACGATCTGCCACTGAGACAGTACGACATCACGGCCATGCACGATCTGTCACCGAGACAGTACGACATCACGGCCATACACGATCTGCCACCGAGACAGTACGACATCACGGCCATACACGATCTGCCACTGAGACAGGATGGAACTCGACCGGTCATCGTGCCGCCACTGTCTGCGGAGAAGAAGGCAGCGCTGATGGGCAAGCGAGGTTCGCTGAGAGGCTCGTCGGTATACGTAGACGATCAACTAACATCATTCAACAGTGAGCTGTTTCGCCAAGCAAGACAGTTAGTACGTGAAGCGACGATACACGCGGCCTGTACCGTGAACTGTTGCGTCTTAATAAGGCGTCGTGAAGGTGACCCTAAGATGCAGATCAGACAGAAGTCCGATCTTGTGAGGTTGTTACCATGTCCATTATAGAGCCAATATACCTCTATTAAGGTTAACCAAATAAACCATATAGCAATGACGGATGACGACGTACCTTCTGATCACACATTGCTACCTTTTGTTAATCTTTCTGACGATGAATTCTACAGTAGTAATGGAGATGCTATAGATGATGAACCAAATTGTGATGCAACGGAGACTATCTTTGAGACTTTTAAATGTACTGAACACGGTACATGTAATTATGACACGGACGTCGATCCGGAGAATAACTATTACAATTATATCATAACATCCTGTAAATATTACACTGGCCAGAAATTTTATAATGACCTAAGTATAAAAAACAAAGTTGGTCTTTCTTTGGTACACTTTAATGTCAGAAGCCTAAGTGCTAGTCTTTATAAAATTCAAGATTTTCTTAAACTGGTCAAATTACAATTTGATATCATAGCTATCAGTGAGACTTGGTCGAACAAAGACGCCATTCATTTTTTATAATCGTGATGATTATGACGCTTTTCACATAGTCAGGTATAACAAACTAAATTGTGGTGGTGTGGCCATTTATATTAAGAAAGAGCTTAAGGGCCGAATATGTGAAACCAAGTCGGTCATAGTTAACGATGTACTTGAATGCGAACTGTTGAGTTTAGAATTAAGAGAAACGAGACTGCATTAGACAGCTGAGTATGCAGGCGCCCTGGTTCCAATTTAATATGTTTTAGTGACGTTTGTTTAATCGTGTACTTAACGAAGATGCATTATTCTTATAAAATTATGGTGACTTCAAGGTAGATTTGCTTAGTGGTACGAAACAATTTATGACAAAATTGTACAAGAAACACTGTCCACTAAAAATAGCCAGCCTAAAGTGTCTAAGTCGAATTTGAAAAAAGCATGGTTTACCAAAGGATTGAAGAATGCATGTATAAAGAAAACCAAATTATCTAAAACAGTTTTATCTCGTAGATCAATTAATTCCGAAACCAGGTATAAAACAACATATAAAAATAAAAATAAACTAGTATTCTAAGACCTGCTAAAACAGTATTTTAAGTGTCTTCTTGAAAGAAAAAAAAATGATATTGCTGGTACCTGGAACATATTAAAAATGTAGTGGGAACAATTCATTCAGGGAACCATTTCCCCGACCATTTTTTTAATAATGCTGTAACTGCTAATAATAAGGAGGATATAGCAGATATGTTCAAAAATTTGTTTACCAACATTGGCCAGAAATTATCAAATGATTATAACTGTGCCTACACTAGAAGTAACCATAATTTATTTTTAACTCCAGTTAATGAAGAGGAAGTAATCGGAGCTGTAAAACTATGGGAAAGTAAAACATCAACTGATTATGAAGATATCAGTATGAATTTGATCAAAAAGGGTATTACATGTATTACAAAACCTATTACTTGTATTTGTAACCTATCTTTCAGCACTGGAGTATTCCCGGAAAAAACGAAAATTGCAAAAGTTGTCCCACTTTTCAAGTCTGAGGATAAGTATGCCTGCACTAACTATATACCTATTTCATTGCTGCCACAATTCTCTAAAACCTTTGACAAATGATTTATTTCTCGCTTAGATACATGTAGTTGTATTACTAAACACAATTTGTTGAGCCCAATTCAATATGGATTTCATCAAAATATGTCAACATGTAATGCATTAATAGATCTAATTTGGAAAACAGAAGAAAATTGGTGTCAATTCACAAATGTTAGTTTGCTGTAGGCAATATATCATGTGGTGTGCCGCAAGGTTTGATTTTTAGGTCCCAAACCTATTTATATTGTACGTTAATGATATGTGCAATATATCTAAGCTTGTAAATATATCCTCTTTGCAGATAATACGAAATTTGTTTATGCAGACAGCGATATCAAAAGACTGAGACGTACAACGTGTAGCGGACTGGACAAAATGGACATTTGGTTTGCAGTAAATAGGTTAACATTAAACGTTTCTAAAATCAATTACATGTTATTTGGAAATCGTATGATTAATAGGGATGTCGTTATCAATGTAAGGACTGTTAACATTGAAACAGAACGAGTTGTAAAATTTTTGGGTGTGTCTGTTGATGACTTAGACAATTGGAATGTTCATATTAAATACGTAAAATCAAAGCTTTTCAAAAGTACAGGTATAATGTATAAATGTAGTCAACTGCTTAGCAAAAATAGTACATATATTCCGTATTTTCACTGTGTTTGCCTTATTTAACATACTGTGTAGAAATATGGGGTAATACTTATCCGACAAATATTAATAGTATTTTCTTACTACAAAAAAGAATTATCCGCATTACGTATGGTGCCGAGCGTTTGGATCACATGAATGCACTTTTTCAAAAATTTCATGTCTTACAATTTCTAGACATTATAGAAATGAAAACGTTATTATTTATGTACAAAGCTGACTACTGCTGTTTATCATCAAACTTTCAACGTCTATTTGTTAGGCGGGAAACGTCACACTCGTTGAGAGCTAATCACGATTTAGAACAGCTCTGCGTTCATTCCACAATGAGATCGATGCATCTCTGTGTCTATGGAGTGCGGTTGTGGAATTCTCTGAGTAATGAGATATATAAAACAGTAATAATATAATTATATTTAAATCTGAACACAAAAACGTTTATTTCACAAATGTGTTACTGTGGAAATGTAACTGTTAACGTATTAAATCAAGCTATCTAATATATGATAACCTGTGTATAGTGCATCACAATAAATACATTGAGAGGGTGCACAATATGTATTGATTATAGTGTATGAAAAAGGAGAAAAATGCACGTGTGGGAAAACTAACAATTTTACCTTAATATTATTGTCAAGAGTAAACTTGCATAAAAGTCACTGTTTTCGTGTTTTCCCCTCCAAACATCGTATACACTCTTGTGTGTGAATATGGTATTTTGTAGATTATGTATAATTATATCGCATCAAATATATAGATGTGTATATAGTTATGTATGCGTATATATACACGGTTCTCTTTTCTTGTGTCATGTTGACAATGTTTGAATAAACGAATCATTCATTCATTCAACGAAAACAAGTGAAACAAAATCCAAGTCATCAATAGTTTAATGCATGAGATACAGAACAAGTGCGATTTAAAACACACACCCACACACACACACACACACACACACACACACACACACACACACACACACACACACACACACAACGCGTAATCGCGACATTTTCCAACAATAAATATTTGTTCGAGTTCTTTTTGCATTTCATTTAAATTGTTTTTCCTCAAAAAAATACCTTTTAACACAAAACCGACCGAAAATGGCAGCAGCACACAGTACCGCGGTGATGATTGATTGAGTACCCTGCCTAAATATCGGCGCCGCACACATAAATGTTCACACACTCATTTATATTACCCGTATGTTTTCCTGACAAAGCAATTTAGTGTATATATAACTATTATTACATTGTTCAATACATATAAGTTTTGGTTTATGTCTACATTTTAGTACACTTTTGTCAGTTAAGAAATTTGCTTAATAACAAAGGCAAACGTAATATTACACATGAATAATAATATAATAAAAATATTATATTTTTGCTAAGCGGCACATCCAATGTTGTTCACAGCACTGTACAACAAAATACAAATGTATGCTAAAAATAATGCATTTGAATAAGATAAAAAACAATAGTTGTTATATCATAAATAAAACGAACCAATAATAATAGTAACTGAGACAATAAATATAGTAGAAGTAGAAAAGAAATGTGATATAAAATATCATAAAATTTATAATTAAGATCATATTATTATTATTATTTTAACAAATTAACAAAAAATAATGTAAACATCAATAAATTAGATGTACGTGGCAAATAAATAAATAGATCAATAAATAAACGTTAGATATCAGTCAGCTATGGTAAACAGTGTTGGTAATCGTCCGAGTTACTTATACGCTGGAGTGAACAAGTGAGTCTTCAACACAGATTTACATATTACCAGTGATGTTTTGCTGGTAACACTTGACGCCAGAGCGTTCCACACTGCTGCCACTGCGTGAACAAATGTACACACACCGGCTCTGCTGCGTGTTCTCGGGACAACTAGAGCGTTGGAGTCAGCAGACCGAAGACACCCACGAGCTTCTCCATGTAGACCGGCGAGAGGTCTTCGTGCAGCGCTTTGTACGTAAGCACAGCGATCTTGAATGCAATGCGCTGTTGAATAGGTAGCCAGTGCAGTTATTACGTTTAGTTGTGCGATATGTTAAGCAAGAAATCATGTCATGCACACGGGGTCATGACGTGTGGTGCGCTAACGCCCATTTTCTGAACGAAGTTTCTTGCTACGCTCTCCACGTATAAATTTCCTTTTATGGTTGATCTGATGTGCAGAAAGGGTTAGGCGTAGGGTTCTGATATGCAGAAATGGTCACGGGTAGGGTTCTGATGTGCACAAATGGTCAGGGGTGGGGTCCTGATGTGCACAAATGGTCAGGGTAGGGTTCTGATGTACACAAAGGGTCATGGGTAGGGTTTTGATGTGCACAAATGGTCAGGGGTAGGGTCCTGATGTGCACAAAGGGTCAGGGGTATGGTCCTGATGTACACAAAGGGCCAGGGGTAGGGTTCTGGTGTACACAAAGTGTCAGGGGTAGGGTTCTGATGTACACAAATGGTCAGGGGTAGGGTTCTGATGTGCACAAAGAGTCAGGGGTAGGGTCCTGATGTGCACAACGGGTAGGTAGCCAATGCAGTTATTACGTTTAGTTGTGCGATATGTTAAGCAAGAAATCATGTCATGCACACGGGGTCATGACGTGTGGTGCGCTAACGCCCATTTTCTGAACGAAGTTTCTTGCTACGCTCTCCACGTATAAATTTCCTTTTATGGTTGGTCTGATGTGCAGAAAGGGTCAGGGGTAGGGTTCTGATGTGCACAAAGGGTCAGGAGTAGGGTCCTGGGGCTGATTTAATGAAGCGTACTTAAAGTCACGCAATTACTTAGCGTCACGTGTTTGCGTAAACTCCTATGTTCGCTTATATTTAAAAAAAATCACGTCA
Source organism: Escarpia spicata (assembly GCA_963995525.1). Classification (NCBI taxonomy): domain Eukaryota; kingdom Metazoa; phylum Annelida; class Polychaeta; order Sabellida; family Siboglinidae; genus Escarpia; species Escarpia spicata. The sequence goes on along the minus strand of OZ023209.1, from coordinate 67,317,525 downwards.
TTTACTATGACAATCATCTTAGCGTTAATATCGTTCTTAGCCACTTCATGAAACCGGGCCCCGATGTGCAGAAAGGGTCAGGGGTAGGATTCTGGTGTGCACAAAGGTCAGAGGTAGGGTTCTGGTGTGCACAAAGGTCAGAGGTAGGGTTCTGGTGTGCAGAAAGGGTCAGGGTAGGGTTCTGATGTGTACAAAGGGTCAGGTGTAGGGTTCTGGTGTGCACAAAGGGTAAAGGGTAGGGTTCTGATGTGCGTGCAGAAAGAGTAAGGGGTAGGGTTCTGATGTGCACAAAGGGTAGGGGTAGGGTTCTGATGTGCAGAAAGGGTCAGAGGTAGAGTTCTGGTGAGCACAAAGGTCAGAGGTAGGATTCTGGTGTGCAGAAAGGGTCAGGGTAGGGTTCTGATGTGTCAGGTGTAGGGTCAGGTGTAGGGTCAGGTGTAGGGTCGGGTGTAGGGTCGGGTGTAGGGTCAGGTGTAGGGTCAGGTGTATGGTCAGGTGTAGGGTCAGGTATAGGGTCAGGTGTAGAGTCAGGTGTAGGGTCCTGGTGTCAGCTGTAGGGTCCTGGTGTAGGGTCAGGTGTAGGGTCCTGGCGTGCACAAAGGGTAGGTGTAGGGTCAGGTGTAGGGTCCTGTTATGCGAAAGGGTAGGGGTAGGGTTCTGATGTGCAGAAAGGGTCAGGGGTAGGGTTCTGGTGAGCAGAAAGGGTCAGGGGTAGGGTTCTGGTGTGCAGAAAGGGTCAGGGGTAGGGTTCTGATGTACACAAAGCATCAGGGGTAGGGTTCTGGTGTACACAAAGGGTCAGGGGTAGGGTTCTGGTGTGCACAAAGGGTCAGGGGTAGGGTTCTGGTGTGCAGAAAGGGTCAGGGGTAGGGTTCTGATGTACACAAAGCGTCAGGGGTAGGGTTCTGGTGTACACAAAGGGTCAGGGGTAGGGTTCTGGTGTGCACAAAGGGTCAGGGAACAGGAGCAGGAAATTTTTATTTGTCCCAAATACATAATACAATAAAATAATCGTTATAAAAACAAAAGATTATATAAAACTTTGCAGTCGATTCGACATGAGTAAAAAATCAGTAGTCAATATATAATGTATGACAGGGAAATATAGGATTATGTTATATAAGGGACGGGAGACTCCTATTAAGACTAATTATAGTCGTTGTCGTAAGAGCCACCCTATGAAATAATTTGAACCTTTATTTAACTTACATAAACAGATGAAAATCCCTAGTACAATCAGTGGATCATCACTACACAATAAATGTGTATCTGCCTGTACAATACACACCTACTAAATATATCAAACAGTCGGTTTTTAAATTAAGTCATTTACAAGCAAGGAGGTAAAGAATTATTCAGTCATATATTGCATATACATTGATAATAATTATGAATTTCACATTATAGAGTATAAGTATTGAGATAATGAAACTTGGTATATGTTGCGAAGCCATATAAACTATGAGTGGTGATCTTATATTTTATTAAATCAGGTGCGTTATTTGTGGTATGTGTCAAAACTATACCTGAGACTTCGTTAGCCAAATTCATGGTCTACCCTGGTTGTGTGGATTTGATCTTGTCCACGTATAGAAGTTGTGAAAACTGTTGTTTTGGACAAATGGTAAGTTTTGCAGGTAGGCAGGTTGCTTATTGTGTGAAAATGTATGGTATAGTCTTAATTAATTCATTTTAGAATATGTTCTACTTTTAGTAATTTAAGACTTTGGAAAAGTGGATCACTATGAGCATTATATTTACTTAAACTTATGCTACGGACGGCTTTCTTTTTTCCTTCTGTCACATCTACAGCCCCAGGCCATGACACCAGGCTAGATGTGACAACATGAGACAGTTGTACAAAGTAACCTTTATATTCAGAGGTAACAATCGTTTGAGTTTATTTGAGATACCTACAGTCCTAGAGCAACTATTTGAAATGTTGTCGATATGGCTTTGCCAGTTTAATTGTTCATTAAAGCTTAGCCTTAGGAAATTGAACTCATATACTCTATCAATGTTTGTGTTGTCAATTACCAAGATTAGGTAGGTTTATCATTTTATTATTATTTGTTCTAGCTGCTTTGAAAATCATATATTTCGATTTATTTACATTTAGAGATAATTGTTTTAGTTTAAGCTAATCGTTAATTTTATCCAGTTCTGAGTTGATTAACAAATTCTACATTTTCAATATTTTGAGATTGTAAAAAAGAATTTAGTGTACTTGAGAGGGTCCTGTCATCGGCATACATTAAAGTTGAATTGAATAAATTGTGCAAAGTCATTAATGTAAATTATAAACAACAAAGGGCCTAGAATTGCTCCTTGCGATACGCCTATTGAGATAGTAAGCATTTCTGATTGGGCTTTTTCAATGTGTACATATTGTTTTATGTTGTTTAAATAGTTTTGATTAGGTCTACGGCTACTCCTTTTATGCCATAGAACTATTTTTATATTATATATTATTATCCATATGTGTCAATATCCTATCAATTAATTCAAGAGCAGCAAATTCAGTTGAATGTTCCTTTCTAAATCCATATTGATTATTGTACATAAGTTTATGTCTTTTGAAAAAAAGATTCCAGCTGGTTATAAAGTATTGTTTCTATTAGTTTTGAAATTGCAGAATATGGTATCGTCACCATTTTTATGAATTGGATTCACTTTGGCAATTTTGAGTTTATCAGGAAAGATACCCGTAGTTAATATTTGATTGTGATTAAAGCTAGATTTGATCAAAACAGGTTTAAGTGACTGTAATAGCATTGAAGAAATACCGACAAATCCGCAACTTGTCGTTGAATGCGTTGTTATGTTGTCCATTAAGATAATGTCTGGCCGTTTTATTTGTGGAGTGTTGTATTTGGCTGGCAAAATTTGGGCCGATATTGGTAAAATATGAGTTAAATGTGTTTGCTATTTCTGTTTTATCTGCTGTGGTATTTTCATTGTAAACAAAGGAATCAGGGAATGTTTTCTTTCTTTGTGTTCTAGAGAGAATGCCATTGATTGTTTCCCATGTTTTTAATGTTATCTATGAATTTGTTAAGACGAGATTCGTAATGCTTACGTTTAGCAGTACATATACTTTTTTTAAGAATGGTGTTATTGGTAGTCAGGGTGGTCCGAATTGCAAAGTATTCTGGCGATTGGGGTTGTGTCGTTTTGAGTGTTGTAGAGTTTATCTCTGTATCGAATTGATTTGAGCAAAACTATGGTAATCCAGGTGGATTGCTTGTGTTTGTATTTTTTTTAAATTTAGATGTTTTTTAGAGAGACTAATAATGGAAGGAAAAGTGGAAGGCAGCAGAAGCAGAGGAAGACCTAGGAGACAATGGGGGAAGGACACAGAGGAATGGATGGGAGCAGACGTCTGGCGAGTGGGGAGATTGGCAAACGAAAGAGCTGTCTATAGACAATCCATCAAGGCTGCAACGTCCGGAAATGGATAAGCAAACAGAACCGATATGTCATATGTTTATTTTTTGCACATTTGATTACGGCATGTAGTATATCATAGTTTATGTCAGGGTTTGCACCAAGAGATGGGTCAAGGTTGTTGTAAATATTTGATGAGGATACCTGCTGAATAAAATTAGATATTGCATATAGGAACTTGTATTTAAAAAGATAAAATACGGTTGGTGGTCTAATAATTGTTTAGTTAAAATGCCTGATTTAGGCTTTATTGTGGATTTGATTAGTTTACAAAAGAACTTATCAATTAAGGTTCCATTATATGTTGACAGCCTGGTCGGAAATGTACATTTAACATGATTTAACAAGATCGCCATCTAGAAAATTAACTCTAGATGGCAGGTGGACAAGGAAGCCTTTTGGCTTATCGAGAGTCCAATATTTGTTTTATCTACGTGTATCCCGCCCTTTTAAGGTATGTGTCGATTTTATTTTTAAACATATTCACGCTACTAGCACCAACGCCATCAGGAGATAATCTGTTCCATTCATTTACAGTCCTTTGTGAGAATGAGAACTGTCTTACATCTAATCTACACTAATCCATTACTAATGTTACTTCATGTCCTCTGGTCCTAAGCAAAAATATTTCTATCAATATTTTCAGAACCATTCAATATTTTAAACACTTCTGTCTGATCTCCTCTCAATCTACTGGTCTCTAGTGTTGGTAAACCACATTCTTTTAGGCGTATTTCGTAACTAAGATCCCTTAGTTTTGGTATCATTTTAGTTGCTCTCCTCTGTACTCTTTTTAGCATATCTTTGTCCTTCTGCGATATGGCCTCCACGCTTAAATACAATATTCTAAATGAGGCCTAATTATTGTTCTGTATTATGTAATATGAGGGTAAAAGCTACACCAAATTAAGGTGTCAAAATTCCCCAAATACGTATTTTTCGTTTAGTTTCAAAAGGTTTATATTGAAATCCCCTGCAATAATAACATATGAGTTTGTTCTATCAAATGACAAGACGATAGGTATGAATTCGGCAAGTAAGTCTTTGTAATTTTCATTAAGGTCTCTTGGTGGCCTGTAAATATTGCCAATTATTATATATTTTGAGAGCCCACCACCAGTTACCTTAATAAATTGAACTTCCCAATTGTCTTAGTGATTTAGAGATAACATTAGTTTGTACTTAAATGTTATGTTTAAATAAATGACCAGTCCACCTGTACTGCTGCACGTATTGCCTGGCGTAATGCAATGATATCCCTCGAGTTGTAAATGACACATAATTATCATCATTCTCGGAAAGCCAGGATTCCTGGAAGCATATTAAACTAAATTTAAAGCTAATCAGATTGAGTTCTTCCAGAAAGGCTTCTATTTCACAGTATTCAGCATTGGTTGATTCTATGTTTGTGCTTAGAATACTAAAACGTTCATTGTTTCTTTCTGCCAGTAATTTAAAATTGTAAAGATCATACTAAGGGAATTAGGCCCGTAGCCAGCTTTTCACAATGTGGGGTTCACATTTTACCAATTCAGACTCCAGGGGGCGCCACACGTTCATGTGAGTTTGTTTTTTCACAATGCAGAGGGCCCCCACATAAATCATCGTCACCCCGTTCATTCACCAGTATTTCGTCTGCATCTGTCACCTCTGAGTGACTACAATTAGGACTCATAATTTTACGTTTGGTGTAAAACTGGCTTCTTGTGTATTTGTCACCCCATGCGTTTACATAACAGGAGACCCTGGGATAGTGTGAAGTCCTTCTGCATGGCTAATTGGATGCAATGATCCTTGGACACACATTCCTCTAGTGACTGCCCTTTTCACACTTGGCATTGGGGACAGACCCCTCAGCCAGGCTCCTGTACATTCAGTGATGATCACTTAATAGATAACGGTTCTCCCTTTATCATATGCACAAGTCAGGCTTTCTTGGCATTCCTTGTAATGCTTGAACACTATCCAGCAGCTTTTAGGAGGGGTGGGGGTAACGCTTTTGGGAAACATGGAATACAATTAGTGGTTCACATTTTAAAGATCCAATTTTGAGGGAGTTCACATTTTGGAGAAATGGTGTTCACAAAAAGAGGGTTTCACGTGAACCCCCCAGGTTACGGGATTGTGAATGACGTATTAGTTGGATATCTTCATCAGATGTTTCATTTAACTGTAATATATTGAATAAAGAATTACGGTAGACCCTCCCTGAAAATGAATAAATGATTCGTCATCCATTATTCGATTTTATAGTTATGGTTACTAAATATGCAGTCATAAACGATTGGCTGCTATATATTATGCATACATTATTAAAGACACAATATAGAGTCAGAGTGTATGTCATACTGGTAACTACAATGGCTGCCTGTGTAGTAGTATACAGACAGTACACATGAGTGTTGATACAAACATTAGTAGTTGGGATTAAATAAAACAAACAATAGAAAGAACAGTACGAACAACAGTACATACAACAGTACGTACAACATTACGCACAACAGAAGTACCAAGAGAAATGGTGAAAATACAATAGTGAGATTAAATTAGTCTATCATATTAACAAACGTATGTGCCCATTAAATTACATGTATACCTATATGTCGGGTATGGTCGCTGAAGTATGCTGTCCGAGTGAACAAAAACAATTATCATTAGATACCATTTCGTGATACCATAGCAGTCAATTAAATAATATCCATAAGGTATGCAATATGTCTAACCAAACATAATGTGTTTGCCCAAAATGGCAGACGTGAAGGGATTCATCTTTCAAAAGACGTTCAAATTCTGCTTGGACTTGATCTCAGCAACGGTTTCGTATGCCAGCGTTGCTCTCCGATCTTCATTAACGTATATGCGATCTGGTTGATACTTCTTCAGAAATGTTCTTTGTCTGTTCACCTTGTCTCTCATTTGTTCTTGCTTAAAGCGAACAATTATTGTAACCCGAGGCTGTGTGACCCCCTCGCACACAGAGCCAAATCTGTGGCTGAGGGCGATATCTTGCACTTCTAGCGGGGGTGTCACTTCCATGACACTGTTGATAACGGAGATGACTTGTCCTGTAATGTTTTCGCCTGGGGTATCATTGCTCCCTGGAAGCGAAGATTCGGCCGCCTCGTGTTCTGGCCGTGGCGGTCGACGTCCTCCTCCAGGGAGATCACACGAGCCTCTAACTCGCCGATGCGTGTGTCTTTTCCTTTTAATGTCTCCTGGAATGATGTCAATGTCATTTGCAATTCTTTAAGCTCTTCCGCTAATTCATTTGGGAATAGCGCCAGCTTAGTTGTTCCCATAACTTCCCGATCTTGAAGCACACCCAACACTCGGAGGTTGAAGGCCAGCTGATCGTCTTCATAGGTTGTTCCCCGGCTTCTGCTGCTCCTGTGTGTTTCCTTGGACATGATGCACAGTAACAAAGCGACACAAAGCGGTGCCAGGTTTCAACAGTCAATGGACGAACAATGCCACGCACGCTCTGATTACGCAGTTGTTGAATGGCTCACTGAAGCGTTGACAGCAGGCGAGGGTGGCGGGGTCTAATTCAACAAGCGTGCTACTGTTCACTGTATCATCGCTCACATCAATAGAATATCATGTAGTTCTACTTCACGTCCCAGAGACCACCGCAAACAAAGCACTTCACAACACACCAGGCACCTCGCTGTGCAAAAAGCACCAGAACAGACAACCTTGGTTTTACACAAATCTCATCAAGTGTGCTGCTCACCCCAAGTTCATTCTTGGCACCTTTGCGCCCCCTGTTCACGGGTAGGGTTCTGGTGTGCAGAAAGGGTCAGTGATAGGGTTCTGATGTGCACATAGAGTTAGGGGTAGGGTTCTGATGTGCAGGAAGGGTCAGGGGTAGGGTTCTGGTGTGCAAAAAGGGTCAAGGGGTAGGGTTCTGATATGCAGAAAGGGTCAGGGATTACGGTTCTGATGTGCAGAAAGGGTCAGAGGTAGGGTTCTGATGTGAATCTGCAATGTATGTGAGTGGATCACAGAAACCGACCACTGCTATTAAAGCGACGTTTAGGGTTACGTTGAATGTTAGGGTTAGGGTTAGGATTAGGGTTAAGGTTAGGCTGAAGGGGTAGCAAATAGCCATAACCCAATGTTTCGTAATAAACACTTCGCCCTCTAGTTCCGCCACCTAGCGTTCAATATTGCATTACATACCAATACATTTAACACAAACCAGTTTCGGCGACGGTAGTTAAAGCGAAGAAGAAAAGTATATACTCAAATCAGTGGTATTTATTTGCACACAATAGGCCGAGCTGGCGATTTCTCCTGCAATGTGAATCTTGCTTGTTCTCATAGTCGCAATCATGCCTGACAGCGAGAGACATTCGTGGTGCTAAATGCTGCATCACGGGAGTGACGTACGTACATGCTGTTCAACTTTCACGGATCACGCAAAGCTGAGGTTAATTATTTTATGTTAATTATATTTATAAGTATTCACGGACAGCGGGTCCGCGAATATGTTGAACGTTACCCGTTCCTTTGTAGAAATATAGGTCTATACGTTATAGCGATCGCATAAACTGTACTGGTAACATTAAACGACGACACCTAATACGGCCTGCCTTGTGTACAATATTTTATTGTAACAATGTTACGACATAATATATCAGATGCTGGTAGTTTCCATCAACTCCGTTCGGCAATCCTTAGCAACGTTACTGTTTATTGTCTAGTAGACAGTAATGTAAACTACGACCGTCCACGCTGCGACAACATCGTGACTTTCTTTCACTCAGAACTGCCCATTCTTGGTACGAACCCGACATGACACTAACCTCTATATAATAATAATGATAATAATAATAATTAATAATAGTAGTAGTAGTAGTAATAATAATAAACACCACCATCATCACAATTACAATAATCATAATAACAATCATACTAACAATCATAATAATCATAATAATAATCATAATAATAAGAAGAATCGTAATAATCATAAGACTCTTAATAGTAATAATAGTAATAATTTTAATAATAATAATAACACTAATAATAAGGAGAATATATTAATACGAATAATAACCAAATATCTTCTGCAGGAGACGACCCTGTAGATAGCACGTTGATACTCTCCATGCTGGTGTGCACTTTACGTCAATCTTCACTTAGTTTACTCGAGGAGAGTGTATTACATTCTCGCTCGACCTGAAAGATATAGACGACGATCTAGCTGATATCGACGCTACTATTGTACACATCGTCATGTTGAAATCCGGAAACAGTGTCACCTGGTTAACGTGTATAATTCATTAAGCCATTAATGAGCCATAAATCGCCATAATGAATACTAATTAATGTGGCGATCATGACACGTAATGCTTAAGTGCACGGTGACAGCGAGTGTCGAAGACACACTGTAAGCCAACTCACGATCGCCACGTCAGAGATCTCTATTTGTATTCTGACTGACGACACATGACGTGTATGAAACAAGAGAAAGCAACCGGGAATCGCTCTAGACACACTTGATTTTAAAGCGGCCTTGTTTGTTACGTTAATCAGAATGTTCTTCTTAAACCTTGAATGTCAATGATTAACAGGAAGGTCGGCGACTCAGCTGCGGTCTCGAATGCCGAGAGTAGGTCGGTTGCGCCCCAACTCCTAGAAACATGTGGTTAGCTTCTGTTGTCTCTACACATTCTAAACTGTGTATCCACTTCGCGGATGCAACATTCACGATGCGAACAATATTCGGGCATATTAAAGACAATTTGGCTGACACTTCACCTTCAGCATTGTAGAGCGCGGTGGTGGTTAACCATGGCCCCGTTCGTTCACTCAGATGTATGAATGAGTGCCCGGCTACATAGAGTGGTGGACATTTGTGCACGACTAGTCTTCGCGCAGTAATTGCATGGTGGCAGAAGGTTTACCAGATAAGTTCACGTGATACTCGACTGGATGTGTTTGCGAGAGAGTGAAGTGTAAAGCTCTTTGAGCCTATGGATTGGATCCCGCGCTGCATACGACATTGTGTGTACCCTTTATATTGTAATATTACGAATCCGTGCACACATACGTGCACACACGCACACACGCGCACACACGCGATATTGTAATATTACGAATCCGTGCACACATACGTGCACACACGCACACACGCGCACACACGCGCACACACGCGCACACGCGCACACGCGCACACGCGCACACGCGCACACGCGTTTGCCAACGTTTTGTTCCTCAAACCAAGCTTAACATTGGCAAACGTGCTTTCTCTGTAGCTGCACCCAAAATGTGGAATCAACTCCCTATCACTTTAAAATCTGAAACTATGTAGCTACCTTTCATAAACAAAACTCAAGACTCATTTATGTGAAATTGCATTTTCATCCTAACCTTTGGAGCGGATTGCTCTAATGATGACACTTGTTCGTCCTTGTTAACGATCTTGCAAAATGCTTCTTTACGTAGCGCCCCAGAGCTCAGATTCATCGGGATACAGGCGCTATAGAAGTTCCAGTATCACCATTTCTTCGTTTAGACAAAGCGATGTCATGTCAACGTGGGAGCGTCTGGATGTGCTATATAATGCGATATCTTCTTCCGTGTTGTAATACAACGACACATATCTATGAAGCGCTGACCATATATATATATATATTGGGTTGACATTGAAGTCTCTTTTTGACTTGGGTCATAAATAAACGGAACACGAGTAGTTACTGGTGATAATTAATAGATTTCTATATTATAAAACAGTTCGTTCTCTGTTTGTTTGTGCCCCCACGTCTCCGTCACTTTTGCATGTATCGGGCTGACATTGTGCATGTATCGGGCTGACATTGTGCATGTATCGGGCTGACATTGTGCATGTATCGGGCTGACATTTTGCATGTATCGGGCTGACATTGTGCATGTATCGGGCTGACATTGTGCATGTATCGGGCTGACATTGTGCATGTGATCCAGTGGGCCCACTGGGGTGGTTCTGAGATCTAGACACTTTCTAAATTCGTCCGTGGTGTGGAGAACTTGGGGGGTTGAATATTTCAAAAGGCTGTACATGGAGTTTCAGCCGTGGAATTTCACATATCATCGTAAAGATAATTAAATCATCTACAAATATGTCGCTGGATGTATGCAGAAATGGTGAATTGTTTTTGACGTTTGAAACGTTTTGACGTTTGAAAATCCTCAGCGCTTAATATGCACCAGATCAACCTGTCATTGGTTATGTCCGCACGCTTACACATAGCGCCCTCTTTCGTATTTCATATATTTCCTACAGATGGAGCTATGTGTCATTTAGTCATTTAGCGTCGAAATTATCGCCCGTCAAGTTAGTGTATTATAACGAGTGTCAAAAGTTATATTGAATAACTAGGAATACGACATATCTATATTATAAAACAGTTCGTTTTCTGTTTGTTTGTTTGTTCGTTCGTTCGTTCGTTCGTTCGTTTGTTCGTTTGTTTGTTTGTTTGTTTGTTTGTTTGTTTGTGCACCCACATCTCCGTTAGTTTTGCATGTATCGGGCTGAAATTTCAACCCAGCATCCGCTGTTCCTGGTTACGTCAGTTAGACGGGTGAGTGATTGAGATTTCTGGCAAAAGGTTGTCCTAACAACTGCAGGTAGGCTGGAAACATGTGGGATGGGTTTGGGGTGTCTGGTACATATGACTGCCTTTTCCCCGGACAACGCCGAGTACCTCAAGCTAATGTTACATCATATTGACCCCGCAAAAGTCTTTTAATCAATCTTGGCTTGTTCTGATTGTTACCTGTCTTCGAAGATCGATTTATTTTTAACCTGATAGAATATTTCGAAGTGACGTTCAAGAAAATGTAGTGTGTTAACAACTGACCGCTGGTTAACTCCTGTTGTCCACCAAACTTAATCAAAATAGCCACGTCATGCCATGTAATCCAAGTAGTGCTGACTTATAAATAGCTAGGCTGAAAAAAGCTGGGGTAGAAAACCTTAAAAACCGATTGAGGTATCAAGGGCAAACAGACGAGCGTTTTGGACGTTGGGAGTACAAAGCGATATACCAAGCTGTAAGCGACGCCCATTGCGTTATTATTTATTATTATACAAATTGTTTTTCTGCGTGTTGTATGACTAATACTGCTGACACAAAGCACGTAGTGTGATTGACTAGCAGCTGTCTAGACAACTGTCCAGTTATAGTCTGCCACACTGATATTTTCGATTATTTAACCGAAAATGTATATTGGAGTTCCCTTATTATTGGAAACATTATAGTAACTGTGATGTGGATAAAAACACCAAATACATATTTTTCATTTACTTTATGACGGTGTTGTGTTACCAACAGCCTGGCAATAACAACAGCTGATATTGTTAAGTCAAAGACACACATTAGAGTGTAACGATTCTATCGATGGTCGATTTATTGATGTATACTTTAAATAGTAAATTGCATATTGGTAGATAACGACGATAGTGGGCCAGCACTAAACTACCCATAGTTGTCGGAAAAATCATCCTCGCGCTCCAGGGGTCGCTGCTGCTGATTACGTCAGTGCCAGCCAGCAAACAGCCCTGGCTTGCGAGGATGGGAAGAATATATCGGCATGATAACTTGCGTTACTGTAATAGTGTTATGCTCGGTCGTGAAGACAGTGGTTCGATTCCATAAGCAGCCGTTTCGAAACATGAGCAACTTCTGAAAATTGTGTTGTTATCTTACGGTTCCACATGAATCCAATTTTATTCAAAACAATGAATGCGAATGGGCCTACAAATCGACTAGGTTTCGGTTTTCGCTGAGCTTCGGCTCGTCTTCAAAATAATTATATCGATTACAACTCACGGAGATAATCTACACCAATAAACATGCATAGCAAACATATATTGAATCCAGCTACATAAAGTAACGTGTATAATCTCATAATATCACTAGAATATTCATAATATGAAGGAGTTGTACAATGTATCGTAACAACTTAAATCAGTCAGTGAATTTCCTTTGATGTCGGGACTCGGTAGCTCAGTTGGTAGACGCGTTGTTTTCGTTTCATGTATTTTACAACCGGGCGACGCCGATTCAAGCCTGATACCAAACCATTGATTTTCTTGACACTTTTGTGTTTATGTTTTCACGAAGTAGTATACACCAAATAATTTTTATACTATGATACACTGTTTGTAAATATTTTTTGTAATTATTTATTATATGTTTTATTCGCCACAAAAAATTAAATATGGTAATTATATATACGATGTTTCTAAATGTTATTTATCCAGACAGATCACATATATAATTACAATATATTACCGTACAATATATATATAATTAATAAATTATATATCCATTATATCATATTTATATTATGTCGTCACATTTTGCACATTCCCATGACAATAAAAATAAAATGACCACATAATTATATATATATATATATATATAAACATATATAATTATGTCGTCATATACGAAAGGTAGCTATATAGTTTCAGATTTTAAAGTGATAGGGAGTTGATTCCACATTTTAGGTGCAGCTACAGAGAAAGCACGTTTGTCAATGCTAAGCTTGGTTTTAGACACAAAATGTTGTTGTGAAATAGATAATCTCAGATTCCTGAGGATATCTGAAAACCGTAGGTTACTAACCAAATGCAAAACCTACGCAAACCTACGCCAGGACCGATATCACACATAGCCACCAGCCTTCGTCTACAGGTGCCGAAGCACGCCATCATTCCCAACTGATCTCCTTCGTTGTATTACGATAATTCCTCACTCCCCATCGCATAGACACATTTTCACGAGTGACGACCGCACAATCATCGTCCACTAGCGAGACAAATGTGCGTGTTTTAAAGGAGGCTGTCTGTTCCTAATTTTTCATGTATTAATTAATATAATGTTCTTGAGTTGACTAATTATGTTGAATATATACTGCCCACCAAATTGTGTTTAGTAAGCCTGTAACAACGGTCGCAGTTTGAAGGCACGACCCCGGCTGCATATTCAAATAGTAAACAAAGCATCCAGTTTCAAAACAAGCTTCATTGACAATACGGGCTGAGTTAATGTCTACACTCTTTGATGTTCAACGATGCTCACTTTCCTACGGTCAACACAGCAGACATCCAGTTAGAAATTACTACGCCCCCTAATTCCGGGTAGACGAATAGACGACTATGACTCTCAATCTCTTATGTTGTTTAGAAGAAATTACAAAGTGGATAGACGATGGGTCACCAGTGGATGTTGTCTACTTAGATTTTCAGAAAGCATTTAATAAAGTGCCACATCAAAGGTTGTTGCTTACATTTAAAGTACATGGTATAGGGGATGGTGTGATCAGCTGGTTAGAAACATGCTTGGCAGGCAGAAGACAAAGAGTAATAATAGAGGGGGAGATTTCAAACTGAAACCAGTTTTGAGCGGAGAACCACATGTAGTGGGGCAGATATGTGAAATAATTGTGGGTTTTGTGGTAAAAGTACCAACATTGGTGTATCTGATGTTAAGTGCGTACTAAATTATTTAAGATATAGTGCCAAGCTGAATTTTTTCCGGGAAAATCCAAAATGGCCGGCGCCCTAATCTAAATATTTATTAATTGTCCTATCTTCGTGAATAGTTAATATAACATTCAAGTTGGCCGCCACCTGAATTATGAATATCTACCAAATGTCATATCTTCCCAACCAGTTGACATACAACCATGGTTGAAGTGTCCTTGTATATTTCTTCGGACAAAACAAACTGTTCTGTACATGTCACATTGAAACAACACTTAGTTGGAGTCATTGTGGTTGCAGTTACCACTGCAACGGCTTAGTAATGTACTGCCACAATCCAGCACTGTAGGGCTCTTGGATTTTGTAACAAACCGACTGCCCCACCATCTCCTTTCACGACCTTGTTGTTTTGTTCGTGTGCACGGTCGATAGCTATCGCTGAGAATGGACGTTTTGTTTTGTGCACAACAAAGCCTCCTTGAGCGAACTGGCTTGCTACGTTAGGGTGTCGTTCATGCAACGTCATCATGTCATGAATGTGAATCGACACCCATCGAGAATAGTGAGTGTGGTCCAGTGCGAAAAACCATGGTGTCAACACTGCCAGGACAGCGACATAGAGCGAGAAGTTGGAATCACGTAGAGACCTCACATACACCAAGACGAGGAGCTCCAGCTGCATGACAATAAACCATGTCTGACATAATATACAAGGACACTTCAACCATGGTTTTATGTCAACTGGTTGGGAAGATATGGCGTTTGGTAGATATTCACAATTCAGGTGGCGGCCAACTTGAATGTTACCATTAACCTGTTCCCTATCTTAAATTTGTGATAACATGAAAGTTTCGGAGCAATGTGGAATTGCTGATTCAAAGGGTAGTCAAATACTAGGGATAATTAGAAGAAATATCACATTGTAGCAGTTCATCTATTTATATATTTTCAGAATATATTTTCTGGTAATTTTATCTCGTCGGTTTGCTAAAGTAGAACGGTCAGGCAGGAGTTGCGTAATTAATTATAAACCAGCGCAGGTGTTCATGTGTGCCCACGGAAGTGGTACGCATGGTTATAATTAGACTTTAATTAAGTTGTGTGCACACTGAAGCGTGGTAAGCGTGGCTATAATTATCCTTTAATTAACTGGCGTCGTCGTGGAAGAGTACATTATTTCAGTTATAAGGGTGTTTTCATGATGCATAAATTAGGTATGACTCATGATCGCATTCTTGATGATTTCATTGGTTCAATCCCGTCATGTGTTACGCCTTTTGGACTTGGTATTTGGGCTAGGTATAAAAGTATATGACAGGTAAGAAATAAGATCTTTGGCAATCAGGCACGTGTGAATTTGGAAGAAATAACAGGGCCGTAATGGCGTGGTGTCACCCCGGTGCCCAGACGACGGCAGACCAACAAGACGAGGCGCGACGTTGCGAAGCGAGACAGCCGGGTCAACGTGACAGGGCGAGCTCGTGACGGCGACCGGAGCGGCGGACAGCGGGAAGGACACTTCCGGCAAACGGTCGGCCGAGCCGGTGTCGCGCTTACATTTATACGGGAGTTAAATTTTATCCGGGTGATATTTATTTGCATATGTAAGGCATGCTATTTGGCACAAGTAGATCACGTAATAAATAATATCCAATAGTTAAATATGTTTCTTTTGTTGTCGTTATACGAGCGTTATAGTTAGAGTATCCTCGCGCTGTGGGTACATGGCGTAGAGGCGCGTCCCCTGGGTGGCGGATTGGGGAGCCCTCCTTTGGGGGGTTGCACGTGAATAATACGGAATAGCGTGCCGCGGACCAACGTACCATAGGAGAATGGAAAACTCTGACTCCAAACCCGGGTAGATGGAGCTCGTCAGCCTTGGAAGGCAGTCTACCTAGGAGAAGGAAATCTCTTATTCAAAACCCGGGTAGCTGGAACTCGTCAGCCTTGGGTGGCAGTCCAGCTAGGAGAAGGAAAACTCTGACTCCAAACCTCCGCTGCCTTGTGGCTATACCGGATCTCGTGAAAGGCTTCGGGAGTAAACCCCGAGGAGTAATCCGGAGCTGGAGTCCCTAAGACAGTTCGTCGTTGACTTCAACATCGTTCTGGCAATTCCTGCGACGGCACCGGTGCCAAGCCGTATGGGCTCTTGCTCTTCCCTTGGATTACTTCAGTGACGTGGAGAGGGGGGACCTGCCGCATGGGCAACAGCTTGTCTTCCATATCACCCTTGCCCAGGCCTGCGCCCTGGAGAGGACACTCCAGCGCCGCTGCAAAGCGACGACACAACACGAGAAGTGGCAGTTACCGGTGATAAGTCTCAGTACTCCATTGGCGTAGAGTTGAGGCGCCAGGGGTCACTTCTGACAGTGGGAGAGGTCATCGTGCCTCAGCTGCAGTCAGTCATCCAGAAAATCCCAACCACCGAAAGCCTGCTTCTACTCGGCGACTTCAATGCACGAGTCGGCGCCGAACACGCCTCCTGGCCGCGATGCCTGGGACGATTTGAAATCGGCAGCATGAACGAGAACGGGCAACGACTACTCGAGCTATGCACACTCCACGATCTGTGCATTACTAACACCTTTTTTCAGACGAAACCGCAGCACAAAGTATCGTGGCGACATCCCCGCTCCAAACGATGGCACCAGTTGGACCTGATTCTCACGCGACGCTGTCAACTGACAAGCGTCCTCACCACACGTTCCTATCACAGCGCTGATTGCGACACAGATCATTCGCTGGTCTGCTGTAAGATCAGGATTCAACCCAAGAAGCTTCATCGCGCCAAACCGTCAGGGAAGCCACGTATCGACACCAGCAAGTCAAAAGGACCCAGGGAAGGTGGAGAAGCTTGTGAAGAGCCTGGAAGACGCCCTGCAGGCGAAGCCCCCAGAGGGAGACGCAAAGCAGAGATGGGATCACCTCAGGGACACGACCCACGGCACGGCAATCTCTGTCTTCGGCAGGAAGCAGGGGAGGACTCAGGATTGGTTCGAGGCAAATGCTGTCACAAAATCGAGTGTAAGTATTAATACATTAATAAATTGGCGGTACCCGATTTGACATAGCAAGTTATAGGTTCAGGTGCACTAGGATTCGGAGTGAACGAGAGACATGACGTGACATCAGATATGTAAGTACGAGAAGCCAACTGGCATTCCCATTTATTACATCAACAACAACAATATGCGGTTCAATGATAGTTGGCCAACCGTTACTCTGCTATGACATTATATTTATAACACCATACAATGTACTCGACGAGTATGCATCCAAATACGAATTTACATGGGAGACAGTATAAACAGCTGGTCACTTACATGAAGACGGGTATACACCGTTGTAAAGTCTATGAACTGTAACCAATGAATGTATCGTGATGTGCGAATGTCAACGTTCGCATCGGTCGCGTTCGGCGAGATGTCAGGACGAAGTCGAAAGTCGTTCGGCGAACGAATGTCGATTCCACGCGAATCACCAGGCGACAACACGGTAACGATATCACGACGTCGGCGATGTCGAGAAGATCTGTCACGAAGTCTGTGTTATGACAGCTAGCAGACGAAACGGTGGTGGCCTCGCATTCGAAGATCACGTCAAAACGGAACAGCAGTCGGTTATCGCCCAGTCTTCTTCAACGCGTGGGAAATGCAGCGTCTCACAACTAATCAGTACTGTTGGAATCGTAGAAGTATTTACTACAGACGTTGGGCGGACACACGTTTCAGCCCAATTCCTGGTGACGAGAGTGCAACACTTTCTTCTGCTCAAATGTTCGTCTGGCCTCGAATGGCCGTCCTGACCTTATATAGCTTGATGGCCGGAAGTTAGGCTGACCAATTAAAATACTTAATACAAATTAAAGTCGCTTCAAAAACCAGCTCCCGAAACCTTTCACACATCGAAGCAATCCATTCAACTCGCTGAGTTCAAAATAGATATTGCGAGCTAAACGTCTGACTATATAAGTGCTCATACAATCTTAAACTTATATGAATTACTTACATAATTAATATCACTGGATTCCCTGTATCGAGCCGGATACCACAATATTCATCGTACATTCCAACTCTCATGAATTAATCCATAATTTTAATAAAACACACACTATTCATAAGCTAGTGGTGACCCTAGTGTTTTTCACACCTACATTTCAGTAAACAACTTTTATAAGTTCATAATATAATCTTCTTATAACCACAACATAAGTAATTTGACAGGTCACCATATTACCAGTCATATTAAATAATTTCTACTGGTACCAAATTTGGTATACCTAACCGTAGAATTAGTGGTGTACGCTAAAAATGAAATTAATTAAATCTGCTCGTCGGCAGTTAAAACGTTACACGCCTTAATCGCCAGAGGGCACCAGCGTGTACCTCCGTGACAATACATACCAGAGATGGCAGCACCATCAAAACCACTGTTCTAAAGCCTGATTAAATTCTATACAAACCACTTTGTGACAAATGCCACTGAACTCAACACTGTGATTGAGGAAAAGCGTGCCGCATTGCTGGAACACAAGCGACAGCCAACACAATCAACACTGCAAGCTCTTAGAGAAGCTAGGGGTAAAGTGCAGCGCACAGCCAGAAGATGTGCCAACGACTATTGGATACAACTCTGTGAGAGTATTCAGTTGGCAGCTGACACGGGAAACATCAGGGATCTCTACGACGGTATCAAGAAGGCCATCGGACCAACACACAGTAAGACAGCTCCACTCAAATCAACTACTGGTGAAACCATCACAGACAAGAGCAAGCAAATGGAGAGGTGGGTGGAGCATTACTCGGACTTGTACGGCAGGGAGAACACCATCTCAGACGCCACACTGGAAGCTGTAGAGTGCTTGCCTGTCATGGAGAAGCTAGACGAGACGCCAAGCCTGGAGGAGCTCAGCAAAGCCATAGACGGCCTGCCCACAGGAAAAGCGCCAGGGCTGGGTGGAATCCCAGCAGAAGTCATCAAAAGTGCAAAGGGACCACTCCTTGAACACCTGCACGCTATGCTCTGTCAGTTCTGGGTGGAAGGGGAAGTTCCCCAGGACATGAGAGACTGTAATATCATCACGCTGTACAAGAACAAAGGAGATCGCAGTGACTGCAATAACTACAGGGGGATCTCCTTGCTGAGCATCGTCGGTAAAGTATTCGCCCGCGTGGTCCTGAACAGACTTTAGAAGCTGGCTGACAGGGTATACCCAGAGTCACAATGCGGCTTCAGGTCGGAACGCTCCACGATCGACATGATATTCTCCCTGCGACAGCTCCAGGAGAAATGCAGAGAGCAGAAGCAGTCACTCTACATAGCATTCATAGACCTGACAAAGGCCTTTGACCTCGTGAGCCGCGATGGCCTCTTCAAAGTCCTCGCAAGGATTGGATGTCCACTAAAACTTCTGAGCGTGATTCAGTCATTCCACAGAGGTATGAGAGGAGTCGTCCAGGTCGACGGGTCATCATCAACTCCATTCGACGTGAAAAGCGGAGTCAAGCAGGGGTGCGTGCTTGCCCCCACCCTCTTTGGCATCTACTTTGCAGTCATGCTAAAGCATGCCTTCAGAACATCAACTGACGGAATCTACCTCCACACTAGGTCAGATGGCAAACTTTACAGCTTGTCCAGATTGAAAGCAAAGACCAAGATCCGTGAGGTTCTCATCAGAGACATGCTGTTCGCAGATGATTCTGCCTTGACAGCTCACGAGGAGCAACATCTTCAAAATCTTATGGATTGCTTCTTCCAAGCCTGCGAGGACTTCAGACTGACAATCAGTCTAAAGAAGACAAATATCATGAGCCAGGACACCAAAAGCCTGCCAGCCATCACCATAAACAACTATCAGCTGGATGTGGTGAAGGAATTCACATATCTCGGCCAACAATGACCGACAACCTCTCCATGGGCTCCGAAATCAGCAGACGGATTGGCCGAGCCACATCAACGCTTGCCAGGTTCTCAAAGAGGGTCTGGAACAACGCCAAACTGACCATGAACACCAAGATGACTGTCTACAGAGCCTGTGTCCTCAGTGCCCTCTTATATGGCAGCGAGTCATGGACTCTGTACTCGAGGCAAGAAAGGAGGCTCAGCACTTTCCACATGCGCAGCCTGAGGCGGATTCTGGGCATCAAATGGTCGGACCGCATAACAAATAACGAGGTCTTCCGACGTGCTGCCACACCCAGCATCTATACTCTGCTATGACAACGTCGCCTTCGCTGGCTGGGACACGTCCGCAGGATGCAGGACGGCAGGATCCCCAAGGACCTACTATATGGCGAGCTCGCAACAGGCAAGAGAGCTCGGGGCCGCCCCCAACTCCGATTCAAAGATGTCTGTAAAAGAGACATGAAGGCCCTTGACATGGACATTGACGGATGGGAAGACCTTGCCCAGGATCGCTCCCGCTGGAGACAGGAACGGAATCGCAGCCTGCGCAGAGGGGAAAAGAAGTTGCAACTTGCGTCAGACGAACGGAGAGTGAGACGCATAAACGGCCAGCAAGCTCCACCTGCAGACACCGCTTTCAAGTGCAACCGCTGCGACAGGGACTGTCACTCCCGCACAGCCACAACAGGCGCTGTTCCAGTGCCAACTGACTTTTCAGGGCGCAGAACCATGGCCACTTGTGACCGACGGATGCCACTAAGAAAGTTAGAGTATGTAATTATAATTTGCTGTTTCAGATTTGTGACCAAGTATAAGAGTAAGTCACGTGACGTGTGCGTGGAGAAGAAACTGTTTTACGGCAGAAATTGTTTATGTATGTGGGAAGCAAACATTTTATAATATATATGTGTGTGTGTGTGTGCGTGCGTGCGTGCGTGCGTGCGTGCGTGCGTGCGTGCGTGCGTGCGTGCGTGCGTGTGTGTGTGTGTGTGTGTAAGCGCGACACCGGGTCAGCGAGCCAGCGAGTCAACGAGAGAGCGTACAACGTGTGGGCAACTAGACGGACACTTCCGTCGAACGGTCATCGTGTGATCTGTGTGATCTCGTGTGATCTCGTGACGATCTAGCTAAGTCGGGGTAACGGGGCGCGAGCGGTGAGACCGTATGCAGGGAAGTGACAATTCAATATTATATATTGCTGTTAAACCGACTAACGAAAATATATGACTGGAACAAATTATATGATGATTGTGTTAATGCTAGCTATGTGAATATGTTCAACAATAGAATTGACAGCTACCTGGGAAGAGCTGGCTACACGTAGGCGGATAATTGTTGGACTCTCGATAAGTCAAAGGCTTCCTTATTCGCATGTCATCTGGAGCATATAGCTCTGGACGGCAATCTTGTTAAATCTTGTTAAATCTTTAACATATCTGATTCAGTTCTACTCGTCTACTCTAGTTCAACTCGTCTTTGTTTGTTGCACCTTATGTTGATTTTGCGTGGGTCAATATCGCATTCAGTGTAAAGCATAGACCGTCAGCTGGGTATCCCCAATCCAGTAGTAGTCCATGTTTCAGGTGGGACATTATTTTATATATCGTTTGAGCACATATGTTAAACATGGTCTTCGAACTGTCCTTTTGCAACTCCCCAAAGAAACCATATTTGCGAGTTATTTCTCTCTCTCCGCATACCTGTCATGCGTATTTATTGGTGGCGTCAATTGATGGTGAGATGCCCAGAGAGGGTGTCGTTGTCTGTGATTTTGTCATATCAACGTCATGCCATACCTAGTATTGTACGTATGCATCGCTGGGGGAAAGTGATCAGTCACACACACAGCGAAGGAGGTACCTCGTGGACACCGATATGGCAACTTGTCGACGACAATGTTTCATCATCCGTCGCCCTGTTGACGTTTTTCAACAGGATAAATAACAGCCCACACAATATGGGAGATTATATGAACTCTAATAAAAAAATGATATATCCTCGGTTAGAAATGACTGCGATCATTTGTCAGTGTACGTGATCACTTGTCAGTGTACGCGATCAGTTGTCAGTGTACGTGATCAGTTGTCAGTGTACGTGATCAGTTGTCAGTGTACGTGATCAGTTGTCAGTGTACGTGATCAGCTGTCAGTGTACGCGATCAGTTGTCAGTGTTCGTGATCAGTTGTCAGTGTACGCGATCAGTTGTTAGTGTACGTGATCAGTTGTCAATGTACATGATCAGTTGTCAGTGTACGTGGTCAGTTGTCAGTGTACGCGATAGTTGTCAGTGTACGTGATCAGTTGTCAATGTACGTGATCACTTGTCAGTGTACGCGATCAGTTGTCAGTGTACGTGATCAGTTGTCAGTGTACGTGATCAGTTGTCAGTGCACACGATCAGTTGTTAGTGTACGTTATCAGTTGTCAATGTACGCGACCAGGCCTCGTAATCAACGTTGTATTGGTTTAATCCAATGACACTTCCTGCCCTTTCACCTCCGTTACTGGGTACAACATTCCGGTGATTGTCGTATGGTATGTGATACTTTAAAATATGATGTAAATAATTGTATCTTTCCCTGTTTCAGGCAATCAAAATACAATGCACTCATAACTTTCGTATTTCGTAGTCTTGTCCACCTTAAAGACGCAATCTTTCATCGCGCCAAAACTGATCCATTTGACACCACGCGTCGCTAGTGTATCAAGTGGCATAACATCGACATCTGCTCAGTCGATCGCTGCCGAGTCACGTGATGAGGGGAGAAACGATTCTATGAATGCAACTAACGAAACATTTCGACATGTCGCGGAATCCAGTGTCGACGTCTCCGTCTGGCAACGACGTCGCGAGACTGCGCGGGAACTACAACTGGCGAATACAATTCGCATGCAGAACGAGACAAAGAAAGAAGACAAAATACGTATATTGATATGGACAGACAGACCCACTGTCAGGAAGAACACGGATTGCAAGACGCCCGTCCCGTGCGTGTACACCAATGACCATTCGTTGTACAACGCCAGTGATGTCGTCGTGATGTATACGCGACTCCTGGGTGGTCGTCAAAACATGCCGTTGGTCCGTAATCCCCGTCAACACTGGATACGATTCCTTCGCGAGGCGCCTGCACGATATAAGTTGAAATGGGAACCGTACGAGACGTGGTTCAACTGGACGATCACCTACACAATGGACGGAGACGTTGTTATGCCGCACGGAATGTGTCTTCCTACACGAGACAAGGTCACCAAAGACCCGACAAGTATCACTGACGTCATACGACGCGTCTGCGGCAAACTGCCGAGTCAGCGCCATGGGAGGATCCAAATAGACCACACGAGTATACTTCATACGATCACGCTAAGGGTAAAACTGGCTTAGTCTGATCGGCTGTTGGTCATTACAAAACTGCCAGTTTTAGTGAAAATACGTGGCCGAATTAAGAGAGCATATTTGACATAGATATATTTGGAAAGTGTGTGAATAACAGCATATGCAGTCGCAATTACGCGTGCATGGGTGACGTATTTAAAAAGTACATGTTTTACTTGGCTTTTGAAAACTCACTGTGTACCAACTACGTCACAGAGAAGGCGTGGGGTCGACTTCAAAAAGACACTGTGCCGGGAGGGGTTGACTACAAAATGCATCTTCAACGTATTCCTACGTTGACGTCAGGGATTATTCATCACCAAAGAAACTGACT
This sequence comes from Escarpia spicata, assembly GCA_963995525.1. NCBI lineage: Eukaryota > Metazoa > Annelida > Polychaeta > Sabellida > Siboglinidae > Escarpia > Escarpia spicata. The sequence continues at coordinate 67,293,984 of OZ023209.1, read as the reverse complement.
AACTATCTTCATAAATTCGACAAGAATGCTGCTCTCTATACTGAATATTTTGCGTGGAAACAAAGCTACAGGTGTTATATTGTTGCGCCTGACAAATCGTTATCTTGTGAATTATGCAAAATGTTGAACAAAAACAGATACAAAGTTAATATCATACCAGATATAAATAAATGTTGGGGTTCTGATAGTTGTATTGCACCCACAAAGTTCCATAAAGGAATTGCAAACGATATATTGCTGAGACACATTATTTATTTGAAATTGCATTTCCACCCTAACCCGTTGTTAATGATTCTTGTATCATTTCTCTCTCTCTCTCTCTCTCTCTCTCTCTCTCTCTCTCTCTCTCTCTCTCTCTCTCTCTCTCTCTCTCTCTCTCTCTCTCTCTCTCTCTCTCTCTCTCTCTCTCTCTCTCTCTCTCTCTCTCTCTCTCTCTCTCTCTCTCTCTCTCTCTCTCTCTCTCTCTCTCTCTCTCTCTCTCTCTCTCTCTCTCTCTCTCTCTCTCTCTCTCTCTCTCTCTCTCTCTCTCTCTCTCTCTCTCTCTCTCTCTCTCTCTCTCTCTCTCTCTCTCTCTCTCTCTCTCTCTCTCTCTCTCTCTCTCTCTCTCTCTCTCTCTCTCTCTCTCTCTCTCTCTCTCTCTCCTCTCTCTCTCTCTCTCTCTCTCTCTCTCTCTCTCTCTCTCTCTCTCTCTCTCTCTCTCTCTCTCTCTCTCTCTCTCTCTCTCTCTCACGTGTGGATGCTTCCCAGGTCCGTCGCTTCATGATATCTTTCAGCGGCAACTCGTCCGTTATTAGCGACATACATCTCTCTTCCTCCTTCCACAGTGCCGTTGAGGAAGGCAATGTTGTCTTGGCGTGAAGTGTGGCCTTACCACCGAAACAACCTTTTTATTATAATATTATATAGAAGAGAGTTTAGGGTATAGCCAAATTCTTGGTGGTGTTTCTTACACATTCGTTGGTATCGTGTTCTCTGTATGATATTATCAAACAATCTTTAAGAAACACTATTATTTATGAGTATACAGTTATTCAGAAAATAAATTAAGGATACATTATCATGCGTAATCTACAATATGCAATCATTTCTATGTGTAAATTACTTATATTTACTCATCCCATCAGAATTACTATACTATAATTTTAAAAGAAACAGTTCATTTTTCATCATATTTTATTAATTGAAATTACATATAATGTTGATTGCTTAGATTTTCAGAATTCATTTAATAGATTACCACATGGTCACAGTAGCATAATTTGTCTTTATCTATCAATTAATGTTTAATTAAATAATTTAAATTAATTGCTGAGCTCCCCAGCTTTAATTTAATATATTACACACTATGATTACGGAAAAAAAAGTATCATTTATTCTATTAATTAATTAATTAATTGACTAATTAATTAATTAATTATTCGAGAATGCCTGTCTACACCAATATATATATAGATATATATATATATAATTATATATATATATACAACATTCGTTTAGTGTATTACACAATATGATCAATTGTTGTAACCTATTTAATATTGTTATATTAAGTAATACATTTTGTTACATCAGTTAATTAGTCACCTGATTTATTTTTATTTATAAAGGTTGTTTTATTGCAGAGCTCTGTACCTGCAAGTTTTTTCATTATTTATATACTATTAACAACGCTCGTTTATTTCAATTGATAATTGACATGCCCAAAATATTTTTTAAATAATTTTATTACATTTATTTTTAAAGACTTTTATTTGCTTATTATTAATTATTGATCCAATCATATAACATCTGGTAATGTTATCTAAGCAGTACTGATTCATCGTTCAACAGTGGGACATTTTATTCAATAGGAGAGGCTAGCGACTGGCAGGTCTTGTTATTCGGAGTTGGCTATTTCCTACCCCTCCACGTAAAAATGCATACATGTAAACATCTGATGTCAGTAGTACCTTAAGCCTAAACCTAGCCTTCAACCTAGCTCTAATGATAAACCTAACTCTAAACCTATAGTCCAGGAATTTTAGGGTCAAACCTAAAAGTCGATAATAATAAGCTGATTTTTGCACCATAGATCTCTGTACGTGTCTAAAGTAACGTATTAATAGTCCCCAGGAATCCTCATTGAGCTAACCTCAGAATTCAAGATCGCGTTCGAAACTGCGGCAACTCCATAAACCTACTGCATTCTTCTATTTTTTAGGAATATAAGGCACATATGTATATACCTACTTATTACCTAGTGTGGGGTTTTCAACCATTCTCTATCCAATGATATTACACCTTCTTTGACATTAGCATCCGCCATTTAAAACATGGCGGTCGTCAATACAAATGTCACCATATCTTAGACAATACGTCATGTAGAGTAGTAATTTGTGTGTTTATAAATCTGTGGACAACGGTTTCAAAAAGTTAAATTTTACCTTCGTTGTCATTGTCATTTTCGCCATTTTTAAAGATGGATAAGGTCAAAATCTATTATTGCCTTTTCTTAAGAACGACGTAACTTAGAGCCTCAAAGTTAACACAAAAATATACGTTTTTAGGTACGGCCATTTCAAATATATTACGTTTGACCTAAGCCGACATTCATATATCCGCAATTTTTTAAGAAATCCGCCCGTCAATGCATATTACTCCCGTATCCTAAGAATGATGTAACCCAGTGCCACGTAGTTGATTACACAATTTAGTTTCTCAGGTGTGATGATTTCATATATATATTAATTTTGACTTTCACCAACATTTACATATCTGCCATTTTAAAAGATGACTCCCGTGCGCTGCATCCCACTGATGAATTCGTCATGGTAATTACAAAGTATCGCCTTCGTTTTGGAGTGCAAAGCGTCGACAAGTCTATGTACTACTCGGGACGGATTCAACTGCTTTACAAGAAACTGTAGCTGTTGGAAGACTGTCCGTTATGTGCCTGGGCCGGTAACACGGGTAGTTTGTCTGATAGTTGTCACCGGAAACATGGTTTCAAAAATCACATCATTCCACCCAGTCCAAGCTGGCCTTCTGATCCTACGAGTTTAGCTGCATGATATCCTATTGCTGGTTTTCCCAGAACTGTATCGTTCTGTCTCGTGCCAAAACAGCAGTTTGCAGCCTCAAAAAAGCAAAGAAGACTTCTCAGCTTATTGACTTTAATTAGCAGATGATCACTCATCACGATACAAGCAGTTAGTGAACGCTCAACACTTTGCACGACATATTATTTCTTATGATGAAGTCTGACGCATTAATAAGAACAAGAACAAGAACAAGAACACGAACAAGAACAAGAACAAGAAAGTTTTATTCTGACCCCGATATACAGTCCGTATAGAAAATCAGTTAACATAAAATATAAGATTTGTTGTGGCCAAAGCATTTTGTGTGGAAGGTAGAAAGGTGCTTGAGGTCAAGTTCTCCATGATCGAAATAGATTGATCCCGGATTTATCTTAGTTATTTCCATCACCTTGGATTTGTTTTTGTTTATCTTTAGTCCTAATTGTTGGCTGATGTCCTTCAGTGAGATTGTCGTTTCCTTAAATCATGTCGCGTATGAGACAGGAGGGCTAGAGTATCAGCGAAGTCGACTTCCCCAAGAATGGAGAACATTGTTCATTATATACCCCTCGTGTTGGTCCTTTTGTTGTCTTCTTATAGTCTATGACCAGGTTGAGTAGGACTGCTGACGTCACGCGTCCTTGCCTCACCCCTGGCTTTAACTTGAAAGCAGTATTTGATTGACCGATGGCGCATGTATCGTTTTCGTAGAAAAGTTTGATGAGTTCTACAATATGTGAAGGAATTAAGCACGTAGTATCCTCCAGAGGTTGTCTATATGGATGCTACCAAAGGCTTTTTAAAGTCTACAAAGTTTATATGCAGTTCTCTCTGCCAGTATGTGCAAGACTCGACCATTGGTAAGGGCTTACAGAACACAATTTTAATTAATACATTAAAAACTAGGAACAGACTACGTAATTTTAATACGTCTTTGGCAGCACATAAATCATTATAAACGCCACCTGGCGAATACCTGGCTCTCGGAGTTGTTCACTTGGTGGCGCCACTGTATAAAGGAATACCGTCAAAAGAACACTAATTTTTGTGGCAGTCCTTTACAATGCGATGATGCTACGAAACACAGTTGTAGGCGTTGATTAAATTGGTTGCTAAAATTAATATTTAGTGCTTTGCAATATGGGCATCAATTCCAATACTGCCGTAGATTTTTGTTAATCCTCACACTGGTCCTCCAGAGCATGTGTCCGGATTGACGGGTTATCCAGATAAACGAAACATGCACATAATTGGGTATTGGCTTTTGAAAGTTCCGCTCCAGTGAAATGATATCCGATATCCACAACAAACTCAGACACAATTTTCGCAAATAAAAGTATCATCTTTACGCTCTGGTGTACTACTAGTGTTGTTGTTGCTGTCGCTGCTCCTGCAGCTGCTCCTGCTCCTGCTCCTGCAGCTGTTGCTGCTACCGCTACTAAGCCTACATATACTATCCCCACTCATGCCAGTACCACTAGACTACTACTAATGTGCCTTATATTTCACCCTTGGCAGACTTGTTACTTCTAACACCAACTCATCTTTTTCTGGGAAGCATTCAGCCACGTTACATTTACTGCACGAAGATTACTCTTTCACACATTTAACTACTACCTACAGCCTACTCATGAACTAGGTGGACAAAGAATAATAATAAGTCACTTCTAACGCGCCAATATCCTAACACAGTCCGAACTCTGTGGCACACCAAAACCAAAGGATTAGGCATTCTCGTACTCGTGTGCTAGACGAAAGTCGTCAACAGATGGATGGTTGTGCTAGGAAGCTATGGAGGATAGGCGATGTTGAAAAGATAGGTTTTGAGGTGACGACTAAATGTAAAAATATTTTCAGCTAATTTAACATTAAAGGGAAGCGAATTCCATATAGTTGGCGCGTCAACTAAAAAAGCTCGAGTACCAGCCCTTGTCTTAACTCAGCTTAACTTTTTTTGTGTACCCAAGCTTCGAAACAACAAAAAGAGGATTTAAACCCATATTATCTCGATTGAGTCTGTTGTATTAAACACTACGCCACAACGCCCTATCCCTGTAGAAACTTAGTTACATGTGGAATCACCATGACGTACTGCAGGAAACTTAATGCAGTTCAAAGTAATTTTGGACGTTTTGGAAGGAGACTTGGTAATTATACGTTAGTTCTTTGAACCCTATCTGCAATGTATATGGAAAGTGCATGTCATCGTGCCGATGGGAAAAGTATTAAAGGTGAAAAGTATTTCATGTTATAAAGACCGCTGCTCCGAGTGTCCAATGTATATGGAAAGTGCATATCATCGTGCCGATAGGAAACGTACTAAAGGTGAAAAGTATTTCGTGTTATAAAGAACGCTGCTCCGAGTGTCCAATGTATATGGAAAGTGCATGTCATCGTGCCGGTAGGAAACGTACTAAAGGTGAGAAGTATTTCATGTTATAAAGACCGCTGCTCCGAGTGTCCAATGTCTATGGAAAGTGCATGTCATCGTGCCGGTAGGAAACGTACTAAAGGTGAGAAGTATTTCATGTTATAAAGACCGCTGCTCCGAGTGTCCAATGTCTATGGAAAGTGCATGTCATCGTGCCGGTGGGAAACGTACTAAAGGTGAGAAGTATTTCGTGTTATAAAGACCGCTGCTCCGAGTGTCCAATGTCTATGGAAAGTGCATGTCATCGTGCCGGTAGGAAACGTACTAAAGGTGAGAAGTATTTCATGTTATAAAGACCGCTGCTCCGAGTGTCCAATGTCTATGGAAAGTGCATGTCATCGTGCCGGTAGGAAACGTACTAAAGGTGAGAAGTATTTCATGTTATAAAGACCGCTGCTCCGAGTGTCCAATGTATATGGAAAGTGCATGTCATCGTGTCGATAGGAAACGTACTAAAGGTAAAAAGCATTTCGTGTTATCAAGACAGCTGCTCCGAGTGTCCAATGTCTATGGAAAGTGCATGTCATCGTGCCGGTGGGAAACGTACTAAAGGTGAGAAGTATTTCATGTTATAAAGACCGCTGTTCCGAGTGTCCAATGTATATGGAAATTGCATGTCATCGTGCCGGTGGGAAACTTACTAAAGGTGAGAAGTATTTCGTGTTATAAAGACCGCTGCTCCGAGTGTCCAATGTATATGGAAATTGCACGTCATCGTGCCGATGGGAAACGTACTAAAGGTGAGAAGCATTTCGTGTTATAAAGGCCGCTGCTCCGAGTGTCCAATGTATATTGAAATTGCATGTCATCGTGCCAATGGGAAACGTACTAAAGTTGAGAAGCATTTCGTGTTATAAAGGCCGCTGCTCCGAGTGTCCAATGTATATGGAAATTGCATGTCATCGTGTCGATGGGAAACGTACTAAAGGTGAGAAGCATTTCGTGTTATAAAGACCGCTGCTCCGAGTGTCCAATGTATATGGAAAGTGCATGTCATCGTGCCGATGGGAAACGTAATAAAGGCGAGAAGTATTTCATGTTATAAAGACCGCTGCTCTGAGTGTCCAATGTACATGGAAATTGCACGTCATCGTGCCGGTGGGAAACTTACTAAAGGTGAGAAGTATTTCGTGTTATAAAGACCGCTGCTCCGAGTGTCCAATGTATATGGAAATTGCACGTCATCGTGCCGATGGGAAACGTACTAAAGGTGAGAAGCATTTCGTGTTATAAAGGCCGCTGCTCCGAGTGTCCAATGTATATTGAAATTGCATGTCATCGTGCCGGTGGGAAACGTACTAAAGTTGAGAAGTATTCCGTGTTATAAAGACAGCTTCTCCGAGTGTCCAATGTATATGGAAATTGCATGTCATCGTGCCGATGGGAAACGTACTAAAGGTGAGAAGTGTTTCGTGTTATAAAGACAGCTGCTCCGAGCGTCCAATGTATATGGAAAGTGCATGTCTTCGTGCCGATGGGAAACGTACTAAAGTTGAGAAGTATTTCGTGTTATAAAGACAGCTGCTCCGAGCGTCCAATGTATATGGAAAGTGCATATCATCGTGCCGGTGGGAAACGTACTAAAGGTGAGAAGCATTTCGTGTTATAAAGGCCGCTGCTCCGAGTGTCCAATGTATATTGAAATTGCATGTCTTCGTGCCAGTGGGAAACGTACTAAAGTTGAGAAGTATTCCGTGTTATAAAGACAGCTTCTCCGAGTGTCCAATGTATATGGAAATTGCATGTCATCGTGCCGATGGGAAACGTACTAAAGGTGAGAAGTGTTTCGTGTTATAAAGACAGCTGCTCCGAGCGTCCAATGTATATGGAAAGTGCATGTCATCGTGCCGATGGGAAACGTACTAAAGGTGAGAAGCATTTCGTGTTATAAAGACCGCTGCTCCGAGTGTCCAATGTATATGGAAATTGCATGTCATCGTGGCAGTGGGAAACGTACTAAAGTTGAGAAGTATTCCGTGTTATAAAGACAGCTTCTACGAGTGTCCAATGTATATGGAAATTGCATGTCATCGTGCCGATGGGAAACGTACTAAAGGTGAGAAGCATTTCGTGTTATAAAGACCGCTGCTCCGAGTGTCCAATGTATATGGAAAGTGCATGTCATCGTGCCGATGGGAAACGTAATAAAGGTGAGAAGTATTTCATGTTATAAAGACCGCTGCTCTGAGTGTCCAATGTACATGGAAATTGCACGTCATCGTGCCGGTGGGAAACTTACTAAAGGTGAGAAGTATTTCGTGTTATAAAGACCGCTGCTCCGAGTGTCCAATGTATATGGAAATTGCACGTCATCGTGCCGATGGGAAACGTACTAAAGGTGAGAAGCATTTCGTGTTATAAAGGCCGCTGCTCCGAGTGTCCAATGTATATTGAAATTGCATGTCATCGTGCCAGTGGGAAACGTACTAAAGTTGAGAAGTATTCCGTGTTATAAAGACAGCTTCTCCGAGTGTCCAATGTATATGGAAATTGCATGTCATCGTGCCGATGGGAAACGTACTAAAGGTGAGAAGCATTTCGTGTTATAAAGGCCGCTGCTCCGAGTGTCCAATGTATATGGAAATTGCATGTCATCGTGCCAGTGGGAAACGTACTAAAGTTGAGAAGTATTCCGTGTTATAAAGACAGCTTCTCCGAGTGTCCAATGTATATGGAAATTGCATGTCATCGTGCCGATGGGAAACGTATTAAAGGTGAGAAGCATTTCTTGTTATAAAGACAGCTGCTCCGAGTGTCCAATGTCTATGGAAAGTGCATGTCGTCGTGCCGATGGGAAACGTACTAAAGGTGAGAAGTATTTCTTGTTATAAAGACAGCTGCTCCGAGTGTCCAATGTCTATGGAAAGTGCATGTCGTCGTGTCGATAGGAAACGTACTAAAGTTGAGAAGTATTTCGTTTTTTAAAGACAGCTGCTCCGAGTGTCCAATGTCTATGGAAAGTGCATGTCATCGTGTCGATAGGAAACGTACTAAAGTTGAGAAGTATTTCGTTTTTTAAAGACAGCTGCTCCGAGTGTCCAATGTATATGGAAATTGCATGTCATCGTGCCGGTGGGAAGCGTACTAAAGGTGAAAAGTATTTCGTTTTATCAAGACCGCTGCTCCGAGTGTCCAATGTATATGGAAAATGCATGTCATCGTGCCGGTTTATAACGTACTAAAGGTGAAAAGTATTTCGTGTTATCAAGACCGCTGCTCCGAGTGTCCAATGTATATGGAAAGTGCATATCATCGTGCCGGTAGGAAACGTACTAAAGGTGAGAAGTATTTCGTGTTATAAAGACCGCTGCTCCGAGTGTCCAATGTATATGGAAAGTGCATGTCATCGTGCCGATGGGAAACGTACTAAAGGTGAGAAGTATTTGGTATTATAAAGACCGCTGCTCCGAGTGTCCAATGTATATGGAAAGTGCATGTCATCGTGCCGATGGGAAACGTACTAAAGTTGAGAAATATTTCTTGTTATAAAGACAGCTGCTCCGAGTGTCCAATGTCTATGGAAAGTGCATGTCATCGTGTCGATAGGAAACGTACTAAAGTTGAGAAGTATTTCGTTTTTTAAAGACAGCTGCTCCGGGTGTCCAATGTCTATGGAAAGTGCATGTCATCGTGCCGGTGGGAAACGTACTAAAGGTGAAAAGTATTTCGTGTTATAAAGACCGCTGCTCCGAGTGTCCAATGTATATGGAAAGTGCATGTCATCGTGTCGATGGGAAACGAACTAAAGGTGAGAAGTATTTGGTGTTATAAAGACCGCTGCTCTGAGTGTCCAATGTATATGGAAAGAGCATGTCATCGTGCCGGTGGGAAACGTACTAAAGGTGAAAAGTATTTCGTGTTATAAAGACCGCTGCTCCGAGTGTCCAATGTATATGGAAATTGCATGTCATCGTGCCGGTGGGAAGCGTACTAAAGGTGAAAAGTATTTCGTTTTATCAAGACCGCTGCTCCGAGTGTCCAATGTATATGGAAAGTGCATGTCATCGTGCCGGTTTATAACGTACTAAAGGTGAAAAGTATTTCGTGTTATCAAGACCGCTGCTCCGAGTGTCCAATGTATATGGAAAGTGCATATCATCGTGCCGGTAGGAAACGTACTAAAGGTGAGAAGTATTTCGTGTTATAAAGACCGCTGCTCCGAGTGTCCAATGTATATGGAAAGTGCATGTCATCGTGCCGATGGGAAACGTACTAAAGGTGAGAAGTATTTGGTATTATAAAGACCGCTGCTCCGAGTGTCCAATGTATATGGAAAGTGCATGTCATCGTGCCGATGGGAAACGTACTAAAGTTGAGAAATATTTCTTGTTATAAAGACAGCTGCTCCGAGTGTCCAATGTCTATGGAAAGTGCATGTCATCGTGTCGATAGGAAACGTACTAAAGTTGAGAAGTATTTCGTTTTTTAAAGACAGCTGCTCCGGGTGTCCAATGTCTATGGAAAGTGCATGTCATCGTGCCGGTGGGAAACGTACTAAAGGTGAAAAGTATTTCGTGTTATAAAGACCGCTGCTCCGAGTGTCCAATGTATATGGAAAGTGCATGTCATCGTGTCGATGGGAAACGAACTAAAGGTGAGAAGTATTTGGTGTTATAAAGACCGCTGCTCTGAGTGTCCAATGTATATGGAAAGAGCATGTCGTCGTGCCGGTGGGTCACGTACTAAGTGTGAGAAGTATTTCGTCTTATAAAGACCGCTGTTCCGAATGTTCATCATCCGAGAGGTGATGGATGGATAAAACATACAATTAATATCGCCGCCTCAACGGCTAATCATTTATTAAAGATTGTTCTTGAAATGTCTGATATCACGCGTTTTGTTGTAAAATGAGGGTCCTATATATCTATTGTAGAGCTAGCTGTCCAAAATTCCGGGACGGTATTCATTAAAAATAAGATACTAAGAACCTGAACTGGATGATGTCAGCAGTATTATAACGAAAATTATTGTATTAAAAAAAATGTACAAGGTGTTTATTAGTGACCAAAAGGAAAACATGATGTCATGAATCCTAAATTTACCTCTGAAAACACCCTGCATACATACATACATACATACTTACAAACATACATACATGCATGCATGCATACACACTTGCATACATACATGCATACATAATATATACATACATACGTGCATACGTGCGTACATCCATACATCCATACATCCATACATCCATACATCCATACATCCATACATCCATACATCCATACATCCATACATCCATACATCCATACATCCTTACATCCATACATCCATACATCCATACATCCATACATCCATACATCCATACATCCATACATCCATACATCCATACATCAATACATACATACATACATACATACATACATGCATACATGCACTATATGCACTATATGCATACATACATTCATACATGCATACATACATACATACATACATACATACATACATACATACATATATACACGCATACATACATAAACGCATAGATGCATACACGCATTCATACCTACACACACACACACACACACACACACACACACACACACACACACACTCAGACACACACACACACACACACACACACACACACACACACACACACACACTCAGACACACACACACACACACACACACACACACACACACACACTCAGACACACACACACACACACACTCACACACACACACACACACACACACTCACACACACACACTCAGACACACACACACACACACACACACACACACACACACACACACACACACACACACACACACACACACACCACTTTGTAGTGTCGTCACTTGTGGGACTTTCCTATACGTTCCTTTCCGGATACGACTCGATTTGATTTTCAGCATCAGCGTCCGAGTGGAAAACAAGCGTACACCTATGCACATATTGTGGAAGTATTCCTATTTATTTCCTGTAGGCAGTGTATTAATTGTGTGGCGGCCTAGGAAAACCAGTCGGAAGTCGCCAGGCCTAATTGCCCGCAAACACGTCATAAAGTTGATTTGGCGTCATCGGGTTGATTTTGAGATTTCGCTGCGATCTTTTAGCTAACATACTTATTTATAAGTTCGCCAAGTAGTTTCCTGATTACCTAAGTGAAAGTTGTACTTTTTGTGTGTTTTTGTAACCGTGAAGTTCGTCCTAGGTTGCAGCGTTATAGAATTAAAAGCGCTCTATTTTGCGAACACTTAAAAATTAGGACAGAAGTTCCCATGCCCATATATGACATACCGTTCGAAAGCTATTTACAGCACGCAGTTCCCTAGCAGCAGTACGCCTGAATACGTTGGAAGAAAATTGAGTGCGCAGTGAAAGTTAACGGAATTTTATTTGGAAGTTGGATTGGAGTTGTTTGTGTAGTTCGATTAATTATTAGTTTAGTTCGATGTTTCTGTAGTTTATATCTGTACATATTTCTTAACAGTTTTTCGTAGGAAATACAGACTACGGGACGAATTTCGTTTCGTGTTTACGATCTTCGAAAAATCAAAGATGGCTACGCCCATAACCATGGCATGGACCGAAGATGGCGAAGTCGAACGATGTTGCTCGGTGTTTCAACGCATTGGCATTGGTGAACATGCAGTATATCGCAAGTGGGGACATCCTCAACGAACTTGTGAATGACTACTTTGTGACACACCCGATCGACAATGATGACAATGATTCGGACTTGTCTGATTCGAGGGAAGACGACTTTGACCCGGAGCTGGCAGAGGAAGTGAGCGGATCTGTCAATGGTGACAGTCAAACTGTTTATGACGACCCGAGGCGCAAGATGAGAACACAAACGCCTCTCTTCAGAACCAAACAACAACAGTTCTGTTTAGAGCTAACCACATATTCATGGAAGAGTTTGCTACCTCTTGCGTGTTGATTAGTAATATACGTTTTTGCTAACAAACTACAACTTAGTTTTAGTGTTCCAAAGCTGAGATACATAGTTACATTTTCTTCACTACATTGGATATGGTGATAGCACTGGATATTTTGATATAATACTAATACTGCAGCAAGATTTTATTTTGACATGAATTATGAAGATTCCAGACACTACGAGTACTTTTTTCCTGCAATAATGTTTGATGGGTGCCCTCTTTAAAGTCTTGTAACTTAAAAATTAGCCATCAGAATTTAATAATTATTTCTGTAAGCTAAAGATAACAAACACAGCTACATTTGCTTCACTAGATTGTATATGGTAATAGCAGCAGATATTTTGTTATACCATCATGAAGTTTTGTTTTCATGTGAATAATGACTCTCGACTTTAAAACTGATTTTTCTCCTGAACTAATTTTTGATAGGGGCCCTCTTTAAATTCTTGTAATTTTGGTTCTGGTGGGAATATTTGAATACAGTAAACTGTATTGGAAGTGAAAATAGTGTTACTTTCCATTTCTTTAATAACAATACATATTATTTGTCAATATGACTGGTTTTCCTCGGCCGCCACACAACTGTTTCGTCGCATACTGCATCAGCAGGTTATTTCCATACACAGGAAATATTTCCACCTGATTGTAGTAGATATGGTTGGACCCTTGTGTGACTGTTCACCAAATTTAGATCAATTCAAATCAAGAGTTGTATAATAGGTTTTAGTGTGAAAGACGATTTTAGCAAACTTATCCAAACGATGTAGCATCTTTCTATGTTTCGACGACTTGACTTACAAAGAGAACAGCGGACACAATCGCATTGGTAATTGTCCTTTAAAGCGCTATTAATAAAAACTGCATGATCAAGGTAGTTAATGAACTCCACAAATAATGAAAACCTGCATGTTCTCAATTTATCGATATATCGGCTAACTTCGTTGTCTGAAAACATTAAACTGTAAAACTGCTGAAAATCTCAAACCGTACACACCCATGCACCCTCTCATCCTGGTGACATTGGTGGCGGTAGACAGTGACCTTGACCCGTCAAACGTGCGAATGGAAATGCTGCAACTTTCGTTTGTTGTGATGCTGGAGTAATTAGCACGTCTCGGTTGCATGGGAAGATCGTGAAATGTACAATTCTCACGCGAAACAGTTGTAATGCGATATCTGCGGACGGAATATAACAGCGGCCAGACGGCTTCAGGCTATAAAATACATTTTTTTTAGTGAATCCTGGTCGTTTTTGTATTAAGCATTCCTTCTGAAAAAAATCGCACTGCTGAATTTTATAGATAAGTTATACTGTGGGAAACGACGGCAGGTTCCTATTCTGCGTATCAACGGGGGCAATTATCCGCAAAATCAAAATGTTTTGACACGCACATTTACACACACATACACACACGCACACACGCACACACGCACACACGCACACACGCACACACGCACACACGCACACACGCACACACGCACACACACAAACAAACACACACACACAAACACACACACACACACACAAACACACACACAAACAAACACACACTCACAAAAAACACACACGCACACACACACAAACAAACACAAACAAACACACACACATACACACACAAACACACACACACACACACAAACACACACACACAAACAAACACACACTCACAAAAAACACACACACGCACACACGCATACGCACACGTGTGCGCGCATCACAATGACACACAAACACGCATGCGCGCATCGCTCACACGTCAAAAAATGCATGCACCCACGCACACACATGCACGCATACACACAAATTCGTTCATATTTATATCGGAAGTGCCAGAATTGTCTAATTAGTATACATAGTCAATTTTGTGAAAGAGTGCGTAGGCTAGTTTTATTAAAAGCATCGAAAGAGTATTATTATGTTTGTTGGATATGGTAATATAATAAATTGTGAATATTGCCGTTGAGTTGATACTTATATTTAATACTTGTTTGTATATATATATACATAATGTTATCGGATTTCAAACAATATATTCAAGAGATTTACAAGGATCGATTTTTTTGCAATTTTAGTCAACTTTTTATTAGAATAATGTATTAGTTTTATTCAGATTATGTCATCGAAACTAAATAAGCCTTCTGCACAATGGAGGTAGCTGTTGTTTTCAGTACATATATATATATATATATATATATATAGCTATCCTACCCTACTGACAGCCCAAATCTGTTTTAAATCTTTACAGTTTTGTCATGCTGTAAATGTCTGACAATATATCTTATAAAACCACTACCTTTTTCAAGACAGTTGAAGACGCACTTTTTTTAGAATTGCTACATCACTGAGTAATATATATTGTAAACGCTTTGTAAAGCGCCTTGAACAACTATATAATAACTATATAACTATATAATAAAGTATGTATTACTGAACATTCTTCAGGATAGTTCGTTTTCAAATTCGAAACTTTCATTTTTCATATCCAAGAATCATGTTAAATTACCTGGTAGAGGCTTTCGTTGACGTGTCACGTCGACTTCATCAGTACCTATGACGCTGAATGACGTAGACAACACGAAAAATGAGAAATACACAAGGAGCGGAAAAAAAAGATTGATGTCTACCATCAATAAATCCGCCCTTACAGACCATGCGACAACTGAAAACCATATCATAGACTGGGAGGGAGTGAAAATTGTTGACAAAGAACCCAACAGAAGAATTCGGCAAATCAAGGAAGCCATCTGGATCAGAAAAACCCAAACACCCATCAACAGAGACGAGGGCAATTACGAACTGCCTCACGTGTACGATGACGTCATTCAGCGTCATAGGTACTGATGAAGTCGACGTGACACGTCAACGAAAGCCTCTACCAGGTAATTTAACATGATTCTTGGATATGAAAAATGAAAGTTTCGAATTTAATAAAGTATGTAATTATGTAATATCAATATTTAACAAGAATTAAAAAGATTGCCACCCAGAGAATTAACTATAAAAGGCAGGTGGAGAAGGAAACCTTTTGGCTTATCGAGAGTCCAACCCTTTTTATCTATGTGTATCCCGCCCTTCTGAGATATGTGTCAATTTTATTTTTAAACATATTCACGCTATTAGCACCCACACAATCACCAGATAATAGGTTTCATTCATTTATAGTCCTTTGTGAAAATGAGAACTTTCTTATATATATATAATCTACACTGCTCCTTTACTAATGTACCTTCATGCCCCTTAGTCCTTCTATCTTTCTTAACTGAAAAAAAAATATTTCTATCAATATTTTCATAGCCATTCAATATTATAAAAACTTATATCTGATCTCCTCTCAATCTCCTGGTCTTTAGTGTTTTAAAACCACATTCTTTAAGGCGTATTTCGTAACTAAGATCTCTCAGTTTTTGTATCATTTTAGTCGCTCTCCTCTGTACTCTTTCTAGCATGTCTATGTCTTTCTTGCGATCTGGCTTCCACGCTTGTATTAAATATTCTAAATGAGGCTTAACTACTGTTTTGTACAGCGGTTTTATTAGTTAGTTTTCTTTAAACGCTATATTTCGTCTAATTAATCCAAGGATTTGAATTCCCTTTAAAGCTTCGTTTCCACACTGCTCTGAAACTTTCATAACAGCACTAATTGTTAACCCTAAGTCATTTTCTTTTACAGTAGTACTTAGTACAGTAACCCTCCCCCCCCCCCCCCCCATGGTATATTGTACATCTTCGTTCCCATGTCCTATGTGGAGGCATTTACATTTCCCCAAAATGGAACATCTGCCATTTCTCAGATCATTTGATCAAAATTGTCAAGATCATATTTTGTAAATGCTGTCTATCTCCATCACGTTTAATCCTTCTAAACACTTTTGTGTCATCCGCAAATTTCAACACCTTGCTTGTTATATAATTGTCCAAATCGTTGATATATATTAAGAATAATATAGGTCCCAATAGTGATTCTTGTGGTACCCCACTCAACAACGATTTCCAATTTGAAGCCTCCCCATCAACTACTACCCGTTGTCTTCTGTCAACCAGCAATTTTTCTATCCAGTAAATTATACCATCCCCATAACCTTTGATGTGGCACTTTGTCAAAAGCTTTCTGTAATTCTAAGTAGATCATATCTACTGGTGATCCCTCGTCTACCCATTTAGTGATATCTTCCCAAAAAAACTTATCATACTTGCTAAGCATGACCTCGCTTTTAGAAACCCATGTCGAGATGAGTTTATCAAGTTATGTTTAACAAGAAAATCCACCATGTGATCGTAAATTAGTCTCTCTAATACTTTGCAAATCACCGATGTTAAACTCACTGGTCTGTAGTTCTCTGACTTGTTTCTCGAACACTTTTTAAATAACAGTATATAGTTTGCTTCTTTCCATTCTAAAGGAAGCACTCACTCGTTTAATGACACGTTGAAAACTTTTGCAAGCGGTATGCGAATTTGTTCTACAATTTCCAATTGTTGTTTGGGTGGAATCACGTCCACTCCAGGTGATTTAGTATCCTCCATTGCCCTTATTTTCGTTGCTACCATTTCCGGGGTTACAATTAACTCCCCTGAATAGTCTGAATATCTTCCTGGTAAATACCGAACTAAATGTACTCATTCAGGTCTTCTGCCATTAAGAATCCCTCTGATAGTATATTTCCAGCACTATCTTCTAGAGGACCGACCTTATCCTGAGCGATCTGTTTGTTCCGAACATATGCATAAACACTCTTGCTTTCGTGCTTTATATTACGAGCCAATTTTAGTTCATAGCTTCTCTTTGACTTTCTAATTTCATTGAGAGCTTGGTTAAGTGCTTCTTTATAAATGTTGTAGTTTTAATAATTTCCAGTGCGTCAATATGACTTCCACATCATCATATCGTAACATTCTACGTGATTGTTACGAAAACATGCGATGATGCTAT
The DNA here is from genome assembly GCA_963995525.1 of Escarpia spicata. Taxonomy (NCBI): domain Eukaryota; kingdom Metazoa; phylum Annelida; class Polychaeta; order Sabellida; family Siboglinidae; genus Escarpia; species Escarpia spicata. The sequence goes on along the minus strand of OZ023209.1, from coordinate 67,276,663 downwards.
TGTGAGTACATGTTATATCATCAAGCGGCGTGTTAACACGATCACCGGAATCACTGTTTCTTATAGAACACATAAACATAAACCAAGCACAAGTGTTTAAAACAAATTCTTACATAGTTACATCCACCGACGCTACTATTAAAACATTTTTGCTACATATTTTCAACCATTATCTGTGTTGTACTTTCGGGCAGGAATTTTCAATAAATTACAATTAGTTGTCTGCAATAAAGCACCGACCGGAGACAGGGGAAACGAGGCGATAACAGATATCTTGTACCACTGCGGTACTGATGTTATCCATGACGACAAAGAAAGCATCGATTTCAGCCAATCAGCAAAGCCGACAGTCGTCGCTCCGCGCTATCTTCGCGGCAAGTATGTAGATGTTTACAAGTTGCTGACGCAAACGCACCCTGATTGATGGCAATCGTGTCAGTGTCCGTGTCTACAACAAGGCTGCCATTAGAGTGACCTGTCATCTTGGCTTAAGTCGTCTTATCTCGAGTTTGACAGCAAACGCCGTCCGACTTCATTGCTGACGTAAACGGACGCCTCCATTGAAGCCGGTGAATCAACATACGTCATTACCGTACGTCTTGCTTACGCTAGCACAGGGCGAGCATAAAGTAAGAACACGCTTCTTCCTTAGTTTTAATTTCTTATTCCCACCTTATATTAATTACGAGCAATTATAATAATATGAATTAATTGGATGGTTGTTGTAGAATGTGTTAGCAGTTCAATGAGGGTGTATTTCAGATCAACAAAAATTTTTGGAATTGTTCGTGGCAATTAGAGAATTTCGCCTATAATCGAGGAAAACAAGAATTTAATTATTTTATCTGTCAGGAAACGTTTTTCGTTTGATAAATTTCGACAACATCGCGCGGTCTTCATCAGCACAACAGCGTTATGGATGTCACATGACAGTAGTCATGTGACACGAGATGGACAAGGACTGGTGAGAGCTACTAACCGATGTCGCGATTCAATGTAGGTTTCCCTCTGTGACTGACCCGTAACGATGTGATTGAAATATGCAAACCGCAACAAAAACAAGTTCCTTGAGAGGTAAATATGCCAAATAATAATAACTAGTAAACAGAATCACCAATCAATGCAAGATATTACAAAACACCAGTTGTGTCAATGGTGGTTGATAGGACCAGGTGGCAGTGGCTCCCAGACGTAGACTCGGTCAAGGGTTGAGTGGGTGGGTGGGTGAGTGAGTGAGTAAGTGAGTGAGTGAGTGAGTGAGTGAGTGAGTGAGTGAGTGAGTGAGTGAGTGAGTGAGTGAGTGAGTGAGTGAGTGAGTGAGTGAGTGAGTGAGTGAGTGAGTGAGTGAGTGAGTGAGTGAGTGAGTGAGTGAGTGAGTGAGTGAGTTGAGTGAGTGAGTGAGTGAGTGAGTGAGTGAGTGAGTGAGTGAGTGAGTGAGTGAGTGAGTGAGTGAGTGAGTGAGTGAGTGAGTGAGTGAGTGAGTGAGTGAGTGAGTGAGTGAGTGAGTGAGTGAGTGAGTGAGTGAGTGAGTGAGTGAGTGAGTGAGTGAGTGAGTGAGTGAGTGAGTGAGTGAGTGAGTGAGTGAGTGAGTGAGTGAGTGAGTGAGTGAGTGAGTGAGTGAGTGAGTGAGTGAGTGAGTGAGTGAGTGAGTGAGTGAGTGAGTGAGTGAGTGAGTGAGTGAGTGAGTGAGTGAGTGAGTGAGTGAGTGAGTGAGTGAGTGAGTGAGTGAGTGAGTGAGTGAGGTGAGTGAGTGAGTGAGTGAGTGAGTGAGTGAGTGAGTGAGAGTGAGTGAGTGAGTGAGTGAGTGAGTGAGTGAGTGAGTGAGTGAGTGAGTGAGTGAGTGAGTGAGTGAGTGAGTGAGTGAGTGAGTGAGTGAGTGAGTGAGTGAGTGAGTGAGTGAGTGAGTGAGTGAGTGAGTGAGTGAGTGAGTGAGTGAGGTGAGTGAGTGAGTGAGTGAGTGAGTGAGTGAGTGAGTGAGAAATAATCGTATTGTGAACATCCTACTGAACGAAAGTTTACGGTAATGGCAACCGGCCAATCCGACGGCAGCGTCGGCCGGGCGGAAACACTTGTTTCGGCTCGTGCTTGACGTCCGACCCGAAAATAAACGCGCGAGTAAACGCGACGACGCGATCCATCACGCGTCTGCAATAACTACCGCAAAGCGCGTCTTGGTGGGTGCACGGCGCGACGGGCAGTTATCAACCGCTAAATTACCGTCGTGATAACGGCGCCTCGAAGCGAGCTCATTTAGATAAGGGGAGCCGCGCGCAGCCGTAATATTTAGAAATAGGCACTTGCGCTGTTGAACGCCACTTGGTCCTGCAGCGTTTGAGCGTTATATTACGGCTTCATAAAAGTGGCTGGCTTCAAAACGGCGAGTCGAATAGGAGTTTATTGTGGCAGGATTATTAATCCTGCAAAACGCATCGAGTCGCAGCAGCAACTAAACCTCAGCGGAAAAAAACACTGATGGGTGATTTTTAATGCGATACTCGAACCAGTGGCGCCCCAGTGCGAGCAACCGGGAACATGTTCTCGAGCCCACTTCACTTCATGTATTCCACCCTGTATGACTGGAGACTACAGTCTTCTTCCGTCTCAGTAGATACTTCCCCTTCCGCACTTAGACCCTTGCGGGGTGATCTTCTTCTTCTTCTTCTACGTCTTCATTCTTCTTCTACC
>OZ023209.1:67247920-67273778 GCA_963995525.1 Escarpia spicata | reverse complement strand
GCAAACAACAGCGAGTGTAGGAAGTTAACCGGAATAAAAATGTTGAAGATATATTCTAATGTGTGCACTAGAAATAACATAGAATGCAATTAGTTATATCACAGACCCTAAGGTTCGACAGTTTGAACACAGTTTTTACGTGCAAAGCTTACAAAATACACCTCACGTTTCTGCAAGACAACTGTTGGAGCTAATTATTGCCAGTTTAATTACTATTGCCCAATACGTTCAATTAATATTGCTACGCATTAGAGCGGTTGTATATGATAAGGGAAAGTGTCCAGCTTGCCCCGTCGGCAGGTGGGTCCAGCGGCGTATAACCACCGAGTTACCGCCTCGTAACGACCTCAAATCGCCGTCATTCCTCGCCAAAACATCCGAACCTTATCGCCGTCGAGAAATCCGCGGCAATCATTATTTAGCGCCCCGCAGGGCGGGTTTTTATTGAGACATGTTTATTGAGGACGCCACCCGGTTGACTACAGCCATACCCGCCATGGATCAGCCTCCCCGCAGGTCACAAGCCGGCGTTTGTCGTCTCCGTTAATTAGTTCCCGGCGTCTTGAACAAACGTGGCGATGGTCGTTGTAACCCTACCCCGATACAATGACGGGCCACGGGTCCTGAATCTCCCGAAGCATACTTATTGCATGCAGTTGCCGGGAATAATTTACTCGGAGCGTCCGCGATAGGTTGATTAGTCGGTCGCGATGGCCAAACACAGGGTTACGGGCCCTACACATGTTCGGCTCGGCGGACGGGCGGGCGTGCATTCCGCGAACGTCGAGGCGAGTAGCACTCGAGTGACTTGGGCGGATCGGAATCTTTATAAACACCCGTGGCCAAGGTGGTCGCCACGCGTCGAGCTGCCAGCTCTACCGAGACGCCCGTGGCCAAGGTGATCGTCACGCGTCGACCTGCCAGCTCTACCGAGACGCGATCATTCTTCAGGGATCAGAGCACCGTTAACTTTCCGTTTGTGTTGCTAAACAATATAGTACCTAGAAAGTGGTGATATTAGAGAAAAAAACATCAGCAGTTTCAATGATAACAGGTATTGGAAGCGAAACGACGCATATTTGGAAACGGAAAAATCAATAAAGCCAAACAAATCATAATAAAGTATATATTTGTTCGCGTTTTCCACACAATGATAGCATCTACTGGCATCTACAGCGGTCGAGGAGGAGTATGTTGACGGTACACTACGCACAATTCCAACAAGACAACCGATTTTGCTTTTGATGTATAGCAGCCTGAGAGACACTCCGTTGGAATAGGAACATTATTTATGCGGGTTAATCAATGACAAAACAGGCGTGCATTTTTTGTGTAACTTTGCCGGTGTGACGAGCTTAATTGTAACCAAAAGGCATGTTTGTGCGTTATGCACTTAACTAACCATTTGCATTTACAATCAATATTTTCATGTTAGTGGTTAACTCAAAGTGCGGTCTTAAAGGGTAGATTATAATAAAATGTTCGATATCATGGAGGCCGACATCTTGCCCATGGTGCAGTAAATTGACCAATAATCGTTGAGCTGTCACGTCGGTTATGACACGCCAAGTTCCTACAGTGGTGCTCGACATGTAAACGAATACACCGGATCTTTGATTGGTTTCTCGTATTTCCTTCGATTGAAAAGCTGAGTTACATATTTTATATGCATGAATGATTATTGCATACCGTTCACAATGCGGATTAAACATTTTACACGCTATAGCGACACAGTAAATATTCGGCGATTATTTACGTAGTAAACAGCTTTACTGGCTATGGCAGTATGGATATTAACATATCACAATATACACACAACAGCTTACATCGTTGAAGGTGATACAACAAGCCGAGAACGTGTCATCACAAATGCTACCAATCGATTGGCCAAAATGTATGGGTTTATTAACCGTCATAAACAATATTAGTATTCCCAGTTCGGCGACACTCTAACTAGAAATAGCAGAACCTCTAGATGCTGCCTATCCATGAAAATGGCGCATATCCATACAACTCGTGCCTTCAACAAGGTTTTTCTAGTAAGCTGTTGGTATAATATTGTTAATTGCAGTTGTAAATGGTTAGTTTGTATTAACACTGTTATTTGTATATACCCAAACAATTTCCTTTTGTTTCCTTTAAAGTAGGACCGTGACAGAAGAAGGCGCTTACGACCGGAAAGCATAGTGTAAATTAGGTATGGTCAATATCGAGGTCTATCAATAATATATTGTTAGATTGAGAACTACAGTGTAAAAGTGTAATTAAATGTGTTAAAGTTTTAATGCAGTTTTATTTACCGGAAATACCTCAAATACCTTTATTAGTTAATAAAGTTATTCGTTTATATTAGAACATATAGTTACATTATGTCTTGTATCATTCAAGTATTCTCATCTACGACATTACATTATGTCTTGTATCATTCAAATATTCTCATCCACTACATTGCGTTCATTAGACGAAGGAATTGCATTCAGTATTATGTATGTTGAAGAAACTTGGTACAACATTCTTGCCCGGTCTTACTTTGGCTCCATGGCGCTGACCTATGTTTACGAACTTGGTACAACATTCTTGCCCGGTCTTACTTTGGCTCCATGGCGCTGACCTATGTTTACGAACTTGGTACAACATTCTTGCCCGGTCTTACTTTGGCTCCATGGCGCTGACCTATGTTTACGAACTTGGTACAACATTCTTGCCCGGTCTTACTTTGGCTCCATGGCGCTGACCTATGTTTACGAACTTGGTACAATATTCTTGCCCGGTCTTACTTTGGCTCCATGGCGCTGACCTATGTTTACGAACTTGGTACAACATTCTTGCCCGGTCTTACTTTGGCTCCATGGCGCTGACCTATGTTTACGAACTGCGGTTAGCCGAGTAATGTGTGAACGTATATACAGGTGCGTCTACATCAGCTTCGTTCGTTTCTACGCTCAATGTCTGAGCCAGCCGCGGTTCGTTTTTATTCGTTTCAGCACCATTTTATGCACCCCGAATGTTTTACGAACAAGGAAATATACATAATATAGTATTTCAGGCATGTTATAATTGTGTAGGCCAGATGCGTTCATTTCGGAAAGTTGACTGACAGGTACGTCGATGACGGAAGGATCCCTGCGTTTGTAGACAACATATATCCTTATTTTGGAAACATCTGACCAATAGCAGTTTGCCTCTTGATGATCCCGCGAAACCAAACTGTAGGATTTGTCCCAGGTCATTGACATGACGCGCGATACCATCGGAATCGTCACTTTGCATACGGAACAAAACAGTTGACATGGTTATATCGTAGACAATTCTTCAGGATATTAAACGTTTATTCAGACTGTTTCTCATGGACACATCCTTTACGATGTTAGCCTTACACAGGTTTCCATCTGCCTGTGAGGCAAACTTCGTCAGTACATGTGACGTCTACTGATGTCATCGCACACAAGCGTCATACCATACAGGTGTCCTCGTCTCGATTGATTGGTGTTTCTATATGGCGTCTTTTACGTGTCGTATTCTTCGGACTGCCTTCCTGTCGAGAGCATTTATACGAAACGGAGTTCATCATAAAACGTGGAGAATTTGAGAAGTCATTATTGGTGCGTTTCAATTATGCCTCGAAAATAAGTGTTCGTCGTACGTGCGTAAGTTGGGGATCGCGATGAGGTCACATGTGTAGACCACCTACGCTGTACCATACCGCGGTTACTGCAAGTAAAAACGCGTATTGTGAACGAGGCTTCTGTGTATCTCACACGATTGAGTGATTAATGCATACCATTTATTATATAGCGCTGTATCCAGTCCTTAGGACTGCTTAACTCGCTTTACAGTTTAACCCCTGGCACATCTGCTTAACTCGCTTTACAGTTTAACCCCTGGCGTATCTGCTTAACTCGCTTTACAGTTTAACCCCTGGCACATCTGCTTAACTCGCTTTACAGTTTAACCCCTGACACATCTGCTTAACTCGCTTTACAGTTTAACCCCTGGCACATCTGCTTAACTCGCTTTACAGTTTAACCCCTGGCACATCTGCTTAACTCGCTTTACAGTTTAACCCCTGGCACATCTGCTTAACTCGCTTTACAGTTTAACCCCTGGCACATCTGCTTAACTCGCTTTACAGTTTAACCCCTGGCACATCTGCTTAACTCGCATTACAGTTTAACCCCTGGCACATCTGCTTAACTCGCATTACAGTTTAACCCCTGGCATATCTGCTTAATCGAGTACCATCTCAACACATGTCCGTAAAGCATTCAGTCACGCTGCAATTGTAGCGCGTAGATTATTATTCGCGCATACACACACATTCACGCAAGCACGCACATATACACACCCAGGCACACACATACACACAGACACACACACACATATATTTATAGCTAGGTACTCATTCATACGGCTGAAAGAACTGAAGCAACGTGAAGTGTAGGAAATTGTCAAAACTCCGAAACAGCAAGAGGGTTCGATCACACATTCTGTCGACCGACAAAAAAAGCCAATACTCTCCTCACTATACTACTGCGCCCTCAATGTCCAGAGGAGAGGTGACCACTGATTTGTGTATCATGCCTGTGTTTTAACTGCCGTACGATTTCATGTAAAGTATGTTTGATGTTACAAACAGACGTGGAGTCAGCAACGTAAGCCTAAATGGGGATACGCGTGCCATGATTCTTCGTCTCGCGATGCTGTCTGTTGCCAGCACCCTAATGGGCTGAATGCATAAACCGTTTGTGCATTCTGCTCTTTTTGATATCACGACATCGATCGCCTAGCCCTTAGAAGAAATCAAAACAATTATGATGTCGCTATTAGGGTAGCGGTATGTATTAACCACTTAAGTCAGTTATCCGGCCAACAAATCTCAAAACAGAGACTCATTTCCGGTCATGTGATTACTTCAATGAATATATGCAACAGGTTACCCTACTTTTTCGCCGATGAAGTGGTACACCCGACCTGTAAAGTAGTATAGGCATGGCAACGTCATTGTTGTTCACGACATTTCAACTGTGAACATGTGTTACTTCACGTAGGTTCAAACTAAAATGAGGTTTATTGTCATTCTAATAAATTGTCTATACAAATTCTATTCACAAGTGTATGTTGTTAAAATCGAGAGATATTTTGACACACAAGTTTAGAAATTGAAATAAAATGTGAATATGTTGCACATCATTGTCATTTAAAATGATACACTTCTCATGTTTGTTTATATATCTCCCCATCTAAAATTTATATGGAGTTGTGGATAGTACTATAGTGTTGACCATTTGACTAGGAATACTATATTTCTTGGTTTTGCTTGAAACTATGTGACGTTGCAAAAGTTCACAGTTGAAATGGCGTAACTAACATTTACGTTGCCAAGCCTACAAATAAATGGTACCACTCCGTTGGCGTTCCTGTTACCATTCATTTTGAGTGCATCCTAGACATACGGCGGCGGCATAATGGAATGGCACCTCTATCGGTGAGTGTGCCGAGGAAGATAATACCGTTCTATTGCCACGGTAAGCTATGACGATCGCACAATTTCAATCAATGATACAAAGTAAATACATCTGACGGGAAAATATATTTGTTAATACTAATTCAAATGTTAAATTGACGCTTGACACACATTTTGAAAACGTGGACTGAAGACACGACGAACACAAAGCAAGTTATGACGACAACACGTCACATAACGCTCGGACATAACGATAAATGATGGACTTGACCCTGGCAGTAGATGGAGAAGACGAGTGTGCTTGTGAGGAGTTGGACAGGAAGGAATATGACAACACAGCAGAATGAACTAGTGAAGACCAAAGACAATCCGCGTTGTAGAACCTTAACCGGTGTTAGAACAGCATCGTCAATACCATTGGGACGTGAGCGTCTGTAGCACACGCCGTGCACCGCCGGGCCACCCATTGTCCCTGCCTCGTCGTCCGGGGGTTCGTCAAGGGTCACCTCCTGACGACTGCAGACCTCGAGGGTCGCACCCCGCGCCCAGGTGGGAAGCCTTCCCGGCACTGACAGCTGTCACGTGACACGAGAAATGGGCGGGGACTGGAGCGAGTCGCTGGTGATGGCGCCAGTCAGTCGACTGACGGGCCGAGATACGGCGAGAGATTGGTAACACGACACGGCCCCGACGGCACCAAACGCCCGGCGGAATCAAGCGCCCTCCTCGCTTCCTCGCTCGCAGACTCCCAGCTCAGGACCACTCGCAACACTTAACACAAGTTACGCGCTCACCCGTGCTCCATTCCGACCGATCGTTCTTCGGCGTTCGCACGTCCCCGCATCGTCTCACTTTGCTTCCGGCGACTCGCGTATCTTCCGGCTTGGCAACGGGCGCCATCACCCGGAGAAAGGAAACTGTACGGCGGTCGTGTATTGCGCCAACCTGTTGGGCGAAGTTCGTCTTACCAATAAACGGAGCTGTCGACTTTGACAATATCTTCGGTTGACAAGTGTTTCAACAAACAGCGCAAGACGTCAACCCTGCTAGGAAACTGGTATCGAGAAGTGGACTCGAAACTGTCGCCTGCTGTAGTTCATTACGGTAAGTTGACATTACTCTATGGACATATTGACACTTGCCGACGTATCAAGTTGTAGTTGAATGATATACCAGAGGCACGCGTGGCGTCGAAAAAAAATAAACAAAAACATAATTCCTTAACACGTACTAAAACATTGAAATTACACCAGTTTGCATAATTGGCATGTTTACATTGGATGCATGTACACATTACGTTATTGTAACGAGAGCCGTGCACTAGGGATGTCACATCACGCGACAGACTGAAAGTGATAGCAGCCGACGCTGACTAGTTGCATCGTAAACCAACTGTTCCGCCGTCGCTTATGTTAACAAATACTATCAAAGACGTCGTGCATCACGTTGCCAGCACCCACCATCCCGACAGCTGCACCGTCGCGTCTCTGGTATGCCGTCGTGTTTACCTCGGGTTAGTCACATTGTTCGCGCACGCGTGAGATATGACAAGACCCGGACTGACGTTATATACACGACCATTCTATCACGTCATTGATTGCATCTGGTAGTATTCTTCTAAACTACAAATCGCATTCTGATGACTTCCTATTTACACTTCCAAAGGCACACCATGCGTGATATACAGCAAGACCTCGGGTGGGTATTAAATTAAAAACATTTGTTTTCAAGTATGGTTATTCCCAGTATTTTATATAAAATTTCTTTACGCATATATGTGATTTAAAACAACCAGCAGACAAAATGTAGCGAACATACTATTTTGTCAGAAATCGTTTCCAAAATTTCCCTTGCTGTTATGTTTTAAAATATATATGAGTCTAAAATTTACTTTTTCGCGCAAAAACTATGTTAATAATATCAGGATTAAAGCATATATATAGTTTTGCTATAATTATTTCCTTAAAACGAACGAGATCGATTCAGTGTTTTTCCATTGTTTTTCGTAGACCAATGGCAGAGTCCCGTATTGTTTTCTTAATTACGATATAGCATATTTTTTCAAGATGACGATCGGTGCTTTGTGAGGTGTTAATTTAAATATGTTCGACCCTACACCATTATTCTTACTTGGTCATTACACTGGTTATACTCTTACTTGGTCATTACACTGGTTATGCTCTTACTTGGTCATTACACTGGTTATACTCTTACTTGGTCATTACACTGGTTATGCTCTTACTTGGTCATTACACTGTTATACTCTTACTTGGTCATTACACTGGTTATGCTCTTACTTGGTCATTACACTGGTTATACTCTTACTTGGTCATTACACTGGTTATGCTCTTACTTGGTCATTACACTGGTTATACTCTTACTTGGTCATTACACTGGTTATACTCTTACTTGGTCATTACACTGGTTATGCTCTTACTTGGTCATTACACTGGTTATACTCTTACTTGGTCATTACACTGGTTATACTCTTACTTTGTCATTACACTGGTTATACTCTTTAAATTATCGTCACTTGAAGCGTCACGAAACCCATCGACATCTTCGTTGAGATACGACTTGACAGTTTTGGTACATTTTTTGTAATGTCGATTTTAGGTAAAATACAACTGTTTACTGAGTGTAGTATATGCCACCTTACTCTGTATCCGAATTTCAAAGGTGGCGTCTACGTTTATCATTGTGTATGGTATTTATCAGTATGTAAATTAAATAATATTATATATATATTATAATAATTTGTACTGATAATGTTGCTTTCTATAAATTATGTACCGCTACATTTCGCCTGTGTAGAATATTACTTATGACGGAAACAGTTTTTACTTTGACGTTATGATATATTAATCTTCATACTTATGACTTACTTAGTTGGTATCATCCGCACCATAGCTAGGGTGTACGTGCGAGTTCACGGCTTGTTAATATCAACGATTCGCCAATATTGCGTTTAACTGCGAGTACACGAATACTTATATAACAGTCAAAAGTAAACAGTGCTATGTGCTTGCATGCCTCTCCTTCCGGCGTTCCAAAGGTCGCAGTGCGCATTCACTCGATTCCTTCGCTCAGAATGCACCGGTCACTCAAGCAATGCTCATGTTACTAATCACCAAAACATGTTTTCGTTTCGTGTTTTGAGTAGTTAATTTCCTTGTTAACATACCATTATCTTATTTAACAATATGTATAATTCTTGTGCCACATAAAATTCAAAAAAGTTGAATTACATAACGAAAACAGAAACCAACTGTTCTATTATATTAGCTATATATAGATGTGTGTGTGTGTGTGTGTGTGTGTGTGTGTGTGTGTGTGTGTGTGTGTGTGTGTGTGTGTGTGTGTGTGTGTGTGTGTGTGTGTGTGTGTGTGTGTGTGTGTGTGTGTGTGTGTGTGTGTGTGTGTGTGTGTGTGTGTGTGTGTGTGTGTGTGTGTGTGTGTGTGTGTGTGTGTGTGTGTGTGTGTGTGTATATATATATATATATATATATATATATATATATATATATATCTTCATCATCGGAAGTTTACAATAATATCTATGTTGTAAATATGTATTAAGTTAGTTTGCATTAATCAATAGCAAACGCGCTATGACGTTTCATTGACATTAACAAATAAACATTATAATTTAATTAAATAAAGATGATCTCATTATTTCGTCGAAGTGAGTGTTTTGTTATCTAATTTATTTTGTACAATGTGTCATTGGGGGAAGTCCAACAGGACACGTCTGATTGGTCAATTTTATTTAGACAGTTGTGTTGTATTTCGTTGTGTCGTTTGTTGCATTTAAACATAATTAGTTTTTAATTTATCCCATTTTTAGTGTCTGCAGGATGTTTACTTAGATACTCCGTGAACATTGCCGGTGTTATATTGTAAATGGACCTCGTACTTGTGAAAACATTTAAATGCGTTCAATGAGTTCAGAATTAGTTATTTGTACATGCTATAACATGCTGTAACCTTATTGATATAAATCAACAATAGCCATTTCAATAACAGTTAAGGTTATTAATATTGTTTTGACAACTCTTTTTGCACAATTGTGTCTTTCAAAATTATACATTTCTTATTTACGTACATCAGCGAACTACGTCTATATTGTATAAACTATTAAACATTTTAACCAGTTCCATTTACCGTGGGGGTTTATTTATAATAATAATTATGATAATAATTAGATAATTTATTTCGCTCCCAAATCCTTGGAAACCATGTTCAGAGGTGCATCAAGACAAAGTGTTTTCAATCTCAAAATCGTTAAGCTGTAGTCAAGTTGTGACATATATATTTCACAGTTTAGTCAAAAGTAAATAACTGATTTGATTGCACGTTGCGCGTGTGTGGCGGATCTATTTACTACTGACAGTCGACGAGACGTTCATCGCGGGCCCGGTTAGATTTACTGGTTGTATTATTGGATTAACGTTATCTAGATACACATCTAGATATAATGACAGCGGCGCTGGTCCCGCGGACTGCTGCAGGGGCGCCGTATGGAGCCCTTAACCGCTGGTTATTGAAAAACCACACGCTGTAGAGAAGTCTAGGAACTTGTCACTGATACTTATGGAGAAACCACACGCCGTGGAGAAGTCTTGGAACCATTCACCGTTAGCTATGGGGAATACACACGCCGTGGAAAAGTATCAACCGCTGGTTTTGGAGAAACCTCACTCCACGAAAATATCGTGGAACCATTAGCCAGTAGATATGCAGAAACCACACGACTTAGAGAAGTATCCGGCCTTTGGATGATTACGGGAAAACCACACGCGATCAGTTGCTCTCTGACAGACATTATCCAACTGTTACTGTTGTGTTAGCGAGGTAGTACATTATCCAAATGTTACTGTTGTGTTAGCGAGGTAGTACATTATCCAACTGTTACTGTTGTGTTAGCGAGGTAGTACATTATCCAACTGTTACTGTTGTGTTAGCGAGGTAGTACATTAGACAAGGTATATTAACACAGTAGTGTCCAATTACGCAGCGAACAAAATAATAATGTAATATTTATTTATTTATTTTACATATGTGTTTTTATTAATTAACAAATCTATTAAAAGACCTCGACATGGACGAGTGCGTTTTATAGTTTGGGCATGTTATGTAAAACGTGGATGACATTTTTCAATGGAAAAAATAAATATGTTGACTCTTTATATGAACAAGAAAGCCTGAATTGATAGCACTAATTGACAAATGACTTATATGGTTATGTATGTTAGGTATGTAAATGATGTGCATTCCTCGAGTACTAAATGCATTAGTTCCCGTTGTTAATCACACAAGTTATTTTATTGTGAACAAAGAATAGTTATTATTATTATCATTGGTTATTGTCAGAAAGGTAATCGTGATATAAATACGTTCACAACTGGCGGCCTGACAAAACAAATGACCAGTCACTAGAAATGATCGGTTGCTACTAATGGCCGGTCATCACAATAGGTCCGTAAAAACAAATGGACAGTTACTACAAATGAATGATCACTACAACTGACCGATCACTACAACTGACCGATCACTTCGAAGTATAGGTTACTACAAAACAAGTGTTCGTACCCAGCCAGTCGCTTCATGTTGTCGGCGGTTACGAAAGTTCCGTAAATATTGCGATTGTCATTGATGGCGGTGACGTCATGATCCTGTTGTTGCAACTACCAATCACTGGGATGAATGGAGCACATTCGAATCCCGGATAACTCAAGGTTTAGTGATGGAATCGATCTTAAGAGAAAACAGACATATTATTGATACAGCCATAACTAGGAGAGAAGATCATAAAATGTCAATGTCAGGATTCGAAGTGAAGTGATTCGAAGCAGACAACTCGCAACGATTATGTGATTTAAACATCTCATCACCAATAACTGTTATTATTGTTATTGTTATTATTATAACATTAAATGTAATAATGATTGCAACGATTCCTACGATACTATTTCTAAGTACTACCATACAAATACAGTGCATATGCATACATAAATACGTACGCACGTATACGTGTATATATGTAGATATGCCTGTATGCATATACGCATGTACGTGCGTATGTATGTATGTATGTGTGTATGTATGTATGTATGTATGTATGTATGTATGTATGTGTGTGTATATGTATGTGTGTGTATATGTATGTATGTATGTATGTATGTATGTATGTATGTATGTATGTATGTATGTATGTATGCATGTATGCATGCATGTATGTATGTATGTATGTATGTATGTATGTATGTATGTATGTATATCCTAAATATGTCATAAATTATATAAACCGTCAACGTTAAAAAAACACAGACAAACAAATTACTTGTCTGCCAGGTAAAAACTCGCGAGCAAACAAATGCGCGTAGCAACTCGGTTGTCGTCGACTCCCAAAGCACTAGACGCTGGCTGTGACACGGAAATGATGGATGGGACCCAGCTTCTCGACTCTTGCCCGCAGTGTGACATGTGACATTCCTTGGGATGAATCATGCGTCACCTCTACAGTGATATCCGAAACGACAGGGATAATGCCCGAAGACATCGGCAGCGCCAAAACAGTCTGACTCTGCAAGAGCCACTTCCTGTGTAAATAACGTTGTAAATCTCGCGAGTAACCTATCGGCTTATTGACGTCACGACGCCGGGTCAAATGGTCTTCTCCTAACAACATCCGTTTGTTCAGCGTGGCGCTCTGTGTGGCGGCGTCGTGTTGAACAAGTCATAAAGTTTAAGTAGGCCCTAGCCACAGCGGCTGTGGGGAGTATGGAGGAAAACCACGAAACACAAACCAGAAACCTAATTGGCTGCAACGAAAGACGACGTTACGAGAGGGGACAACGACAGGCATCTTCCCACGCCACTGCGAATACTCCACCGCGTGTTTCTTATTTCCGATTCCAGCGTTTTGTTCTTCATTGCACGCCGCGCAGATCCCGACTTTCGGTGGCGCCATGGTTTCCTATCCTACGACAAAGTAATTTTATGGGTTACTACTTCGTTTCCTCTTTCCCATGGGGCCAGAAAGTAGCGCGTCCCGACGACAGCCTCCAGTCCGTCGGCGTTCCGCCGTACGCCAACTGCGATAACACCGACGACGCCCTGGGTCCCAAGAGCTTCCCGAAGGCCTGTCAACGGGGATGTTGGCCGAAGGGAATTTTGTGTTAAATTGCACTTGTTGAAATGTATTGCTTCAGCAAGTGCGCAACAACGGCGAACTCCACCTACACCTGTCCACCTGTTTCGACGTGTCCAATTTCCGTCGCACCCAATGGTCGTATGAGCAATCGTATCCCACGAATACCTCTCTCGAATAGTGCTTATCCAACTGCTTTGAATGAACCAGATGACTATCGAACTCTCGCCTATTTGGTGGAGGAGACACCATTTTAGTTTGATTCTGTTGAGTACCCAAAATAGCACAAACTTCAGTAACTCTGAATGTATAGCGCATGATAATTATAATGCAATGCGATTACTACTGATTATATCAATGACGTGGTGTGACTTAAATGCACAGGTCAAACTGAATCCTCGTATTCAGTGAGCCACTGGCCGCTGAAGCGTTGACCAGTTCGCATTTTGATAGTAGAACCATTTATGAAGCGTACAGTACGGCTATATACTTACGACGGGCATAGATTGGTTGGAACATTATGTCTTCATTACAATAACGATCGTTGTCCGGCGTTGGCCTATTTGTTTGCTATGGACATTATATTGGCCGATTTCTTTGTATCTCACTTCCTTCTTTGTATCTTCTCGTGTTGGTAAGTCGCCGCTCCTTGGTTTCTGGTGAACCTCCGTAAAAGGTTGTATCGTTGTATCATTGTATTTTGTGTTCTTCTTTGCTTCCTGTCGTACAGGGGTTAGGCTCAATTGTAATATTGTTGTACCACGCAATCTGTTCTTTCTCTCCACTCCATGTTTTATATCCCATGACCGTCACGTCGTTGTGAAAGCAAACAACTTGTGCGACCTTCACACGTTCTACACCAAAATTGGTCATTACTAAACAAAATAGTCTACACATGAACCAGTGATTCATCGCAGTTATTTAATGCTTCCTTGAAAAAACATCGGAGAGAACATTTGGTGTATTTGGCATTCGAAAATCCATGTCCGTTCATTAAATAGGCCACTCAGCTTGCCAAGCCGCTATTTTCGATGTAGTTGAGATTTATTCCAGTACGGAAATGTAGAATATATGGCTACATTCCGCTGATACTTGAGAATTACCCGTGTTGACGCCGTGGTCACTACAGCTGGGTTCGTTGGTTTGGTACTGCGCGGAATGAATGGCATGCTGGGTGTTTCATCTCGCGTCTTGCCTGTTAGAACGATTTCCCTGGCCGTCAGTTTACTACAACCGAAGTTACTAGGTACGTGTAAATTGTTTCCTTATGCGATGACCGCGCGTCACAATAACCCGCCAGCGCGCATCCTTCGTCTTGGCCGAGTGAGTTGACAGATTTGCGAGATCTTGTAGAGATTTCAGCGCGTCAACGTTCTGTGGCGGTGGCTCGGTGCCAACGCATTCTACGCGGGCGTGCACCTTGCGCACGGCAGACCACCGAGCGAGACCCGACGGTGGAATGCACACGTTTGTCCGGCTTTCGCAGCTGCAGGAATATAAACAGTTTGAAAATTGCGAATGTGTCAACAGTGCAGTTTCGTAACATTTTGCTGTCACTAGTGAACTGTCTGTGCGTGTGTGCGTGTGTGCGTGTGTGCGTGTGTGCGTGTGTGCGTGTGTGCGTGTGTGCGTTTGTGCGAGTGTGCGTGTGTACGTGCATATGTATGTTGTTACAGGTTTGTGTGTGATGTGTGTGAAGTGAACTATTGGTCAAACCCTAGTAGGTAACACCGATCGCTAGTTCAAATAACTATACAAGATTGAAAAAGATTGAACAAAGGTCAATTAAATTTAACCAGATTTATCAAGGTTTATTTTGTTGCTTTCTTTACACTATGCCGTTTTTGCTTTCCCGTGTCAAGCTGAATATCCGCAAAGCAGAGGAAATGCAAGCTTGTATCCTATTTACATGTACACACGCACACAGGCAATAACCCGTATACGAGATCACCGGCTACAATAACGTTATCGTATCTGCGTACATCTGGCGGCGGTCGGCGAGGGTAGGGACACTGTACGGCGGGTAATCGACGCGACGATGCGACGAGAAGCCACACGAAGTGTTGTGTTTAGGCGGGGTGGAATTAGGCGTCGAGGCCCGCGGGCCTTACAACCGTAACAACTGCGAGGGGCGACGTTAACGGGACGAGGAACCCGAGAAGGGGTTGCGACGGGATGTTTGACAGCGAGTCGGGGTCGGGCGGGTGCGTTGACGCGGGTAGGGTTGAGGCGCGGAGTGGGAACGGCGCAGTGAGGGGGAATGGGTGTAGACGGTTAACAACACGACAGGGTGCTTATGTCTAATGTAGAGTGACACCGAGCGCAGGGGGAGAACGACGACAAGGAAATACGGGGTGACGGAGACGGATTGCGAACAACAGGGACATTATTATGTAGGGAGGGAGTGACACCGAGCGCAGAGGGAGGAAAGGAGGGAGGGAGGGGGAGGCGGAGAGGTAGGAAGAGAGCCTGGGAGGGAGACAGAGAAGAGAGAGAGGATGGCAATACGTATATATGGATGGACGGGTAGACGGAGAGAGGGTTGGAGAGATAGATAGGGGGGAGGGAGAGGGAGAGGGAGAGGGAGAGGGAGAGGGAGAGGGAGAGGGAGAGGGAGAGGGAGAGGGAGAGGGAGAGGGAGAGGGAGAGGGAGAGGGAGAGGGAGATACTGGGAGGTGAGCGGGAGGTGAGCGGGAGATGAGCGGGAGATGAGCGGGAGTGAGGTAGACGGACATAGCTGATTTAGCTGGTGCAACAATTGAACGGAGAACAAAAACATTGCATTCCCCTCGTGTCTTTCCCTTGACACTGGCATCTTTCTGGGCCTAGGAAGCGTCGGACATGACGTTTCCATACATCCGGCTCTCCAAGTGTATGCCCGTCAATTAGAATACGCCCAAAATATCAGTTGATCTACACCCCTCGGAACAGGGACAGAAAAACGGAATATCGCCCTGGAAGGAGACAAACTTTGCAACAACTATAGTCGCTGCTCTTATGTCGGAATTATACTTTTCTTAGCACAGGACAAGTATTCCTAAGGCAGATATCAGTTGTTATCTCCCTGGAACTTTGAGGAGAACAACCACTGGGATCAGGCATAATGTCTTCATCCAAATTTATGACATCATGTTGTGCATAATTATTCTCTGGAACGAACCTATCTTTTCTTGGAACACTACAGATTGTAGCCGCGCACTCCTCGACTGAACCGATCTTATACACAACATCATGCACAATACATTACAATAATTAGTAGTTTTTTATAACAATATATTAGCATAATTATCAATAATATCGTTTATTAAATACGCCGAATGACCAGGAATTAAAAAAAAACAATTTAGCGAGGATAAATCACAGTGTCGAAGAAAACGGAATTACCGTGGAACGTCATTGATCATGATAATTTGATCAGAATGAAAGCGTTTTCCGGATAAACAAGTCATGCAAATAATAGTGTGCATTATTCGTGAAGACGTGATCAGGATTCCCACGGTTGTCGAAATATCGATGCGAATTTCGAGTTTATAGTGATGTATCATTGTTAGGAATGTTTGTTCCTTGAAAGGATATTCGGTAGCCGAGCTTCCCGGATTATTGCGATCCGGATTTTCGAGATTGTCTCGTAATTAAAATAAATAACAATAAACACGTTTGCATTGTGCGTCAACGATCCCTTTCTTATGTATCCCTCACGTGACGTTATCGTTGATGAGAGTGACACCTGGGGCGTGTCAGCGGCGACCTGACGAGGGCGAGGCGACGGCGTGTCGCGGCCCGCGGGGACAGGGCAGCGTGTGACACGGTGACACGCCGCAGTCCCACGACCACGTGTCTCTTTAGGGCCATAACGGCACACTCTAATTAGCGGCGTCACACTAATCCGTAATCCGCTGGGACATGTGATGACGATGACGATAATGACGATGACGACGGCAATGATGACGATGACGATGACGATGGCGACGGCGGCGGCGACGACGAACTGGGCCAAAATTACAAAGATATAACGTTTCTGTAATTCAAGATTAAATACTCTTGTTACAATTTTCTTTCTGACCGAGAGTTTGAGCAACACATCCCGTGAGGCAAATAACCTGGAAGTTGGGTGAGTCAGAATGGAACCAGCCGACATGATGATGGTAAGGAGGGCGACGATGATGACAATGATTATTATTATTATCACGTTGACGCAACGACAACAATGAAGACGACAACGACAACGACTACGGCCACGACACTGACGCCGCCTGGCGGTGACATAACTTGGCGACAGGTGACTCGTCGCCCTCGGACGTCCGTTTCCGCCTGCGTCGTCGCGTTCGTCGTCGGGGGTCGGGGACACTTTGTCAACCGTTGACGGATGGCAACGCGATACGACTGAGACGACATCGACCACTCCACGGCCGGTGCCGAGCGCCGCTTGGCACCGACTTTTTTACGACAATAAATCTACGGGCGGAGCGAGCCGGGACGGAGTACACTTAGCCGGGGAATTACGCCTTTCATTTTAATGGTTGAAAGGGGAGCAGCGAGGTCTCGCCGAGTGGCGACGGGAAAGAGGAAAGGAGTGAGAGGCGATGACAGACAATAGGAAGCCTGGGAGCGATGTGGATGGGCGAGACGATGGAAGTCGGGGAGCGATGTGGATGGGCGAGACGATGGAAGCCTGGGAGCGATGTGGATGGGCGAGACGATGGAAGCCGGGGAGCGATATGGATGGGCGAGACGATGGAAGCCAGGGAGCGATGTGGGTGGGCGAGACGATGGTAGCCGGGGAGCAATGTGGATGGGCGAGACGACGGAAGCCGTGGAGCGTTGTGGATGGGCGAGACGACGGAAGCCGGGGAGCGATGTGGATGGGCGAGACGATAGAAGCCTGGGAGCGAGGTGGATGGGCGAGACGATGGAAGCCGGGGAGCGATGTGGATGGGCGAGACGATGATGTCGTAAATAGGGTCAGACTCGGGAAAATGGGGTCAGACTCGGGACATAATTTATGATTGATTGTCAGAAACAGGCTTAAACACAGTTTAACAGAAATGGAAAATGGATTCATATTGGTTTGGCTCGTTGAGCATTAGTCTGAACAGACAATAAAGTTCAAATATTAACCAAACAAATATCAAGTAGCAAATTATCGCCGCTAAAAATGTCTTAATGACATATACTCTTCCGGCTCTTGTGATAATGCCCCCCGCATCGTACACTAAAACTTAATGATGATATGCGTAAAAACGGTGACATAACGGAGCGATAAAGTCGCCTGCGTGTCAAACGCTTCATTACGCACACAGCGGCTGCGATAACCCGTCGGCGGGACGCTCCGTCGACGGGATTAAAACGCAATGAGTGTCAAGCCGTCGTGTGATTGACAGACGAGGATGACGCGTGACCGAGTTGGGGCCCTCGGCTGTCCAGTTGCCGACCGTAACCGTCGACCGTGACGGGTCGTGGTCGCTGTCGTTGTTACGCTTGAGTATGCTTACATAAATTGATGTGTGTCCGCGGTGGTGTACATGAACGGCTGTGGGGATTCCACACGCAGGCAGTGCGTCTCCAGGGAGGCGTCCGTTGCGCTCTCATCCCCGTGCGGGTGATAATCAGTTTGGGGGTAATTACAGTGCATGGGTTGTTACAATGTGTATGTTCGGTAAGGTTATGCGTCGTTGCGTAATGTATTATGTGATACGAGGTGCGGCTTTAATTAAGTTACAGGAATGCACGTTTGTTTTAATGATAAGTGTATATTATGTGTATTTCAGTCTTAACTTATGTAATTATTTCTCCCTTCTTCTCTCCCTCCCTCCATCTTTCCCTCCCTTCCTCCCTCCTTCCCTCCCTCCCTCCCTCCATCCGTTCCTCCTCCCTCCACCCTTCCCCCTTCATCCCGCCTTCCCTCTCTCCCCTCTCCATCCATAATGTTATCTTTCTCATTCTCATTCCCTGTCTGTTTGTATTTATACATGTGTGTGTGTGTGTGTGTGTGTGTGTGTGTGTGTGTGTGTGTGTGTGTGTGTGTGTGTGTGTGTGTGTGTGTGTGTGTGTGTGTGTGTGTGTGTGTGTGTGTGTGTGTGTGTGTGTGTGTGTGTGTGTGTGTGTGTGTGTGTGTGTGTGTGTGTGTGTGTGTGTGTGTGTGTGTGTGTGTGTGTGTGTGTGTGTGTGTGTGTGTGTGTGTGTGTGTGTGTGTGTGTGTGTGTGTGTGTGTGTGTGTGTGTGTGTGTGTGTGTGTGTGTGTGTGTGTATCGGTGTCTATCTGCCCTTTCGTACCATGTGATAATATCATCAGTATTCTTAATGAGTACACGCATACATTTTCATAATTTGTCATATCATCAAACATACACATTTCCGTGTATATACAAAACACGTTGCTAGGGCTCCGCGAGAGGCTGCCACAAACCTAAACGGGATTCTTCTAACATTTGCGAGTAAGGTCTGCTCCGTGTCTCAGGAATTGTGACTATTCCCGATGATTCGCGGACGCCCATCCACGCAAGGGAGGTCATCCCGCCGTTCCCGCGCTATCCCTGCCTCCCTACCACCCATACGGGGACGCCGAGATTAACGATCGTCGCCGCGGATTATTGATGGATTATGTCGGCAGGCACGTGGGGCGGCCGAGGGGTCGTGGGACCGTAATCCGTTACGTCATGACATAGGGTCGTCAACGATTTATGCGCACTCTTGCGACGACACCTCGGGTGTGAACCGACGGGGTGGTTTATCGCTCACAGAACGTTCACTTTAACGCGAAAATAACACAAGTCGACAAAGAATCATTAATTGTACTCGCATGAATATATCATCCGCCGGAAGGGTTCGTGGATAAGGTCAGAAAACAAGCAGCCAATTCCTTAGTTTGGTGTTATGTACAAGAGAACGCTACATACAGTTCGTATTAAGAAGATTACGTAACTTTTATGTGTTGTTCTCAACGCTCCCTGTGTTTCAGTTTATAATATATTTCTACTAATTTTATACAGTAAAATCGGTGGTGTAAGAAGGGCCCACATTACAATTTAATATTAGAATGAATAACCTTTTTCCTTAAAGCAGCACAATCTTGTACTATATACCTAGGATACTGACCCACACAACTGGTTTGGTTGGAAGTCGAGAAAATAATGTCATTGAAAGGATAACAAATTGCAACAATGTTCAATGAGTTGCTGGTCGCCGACGCGTTTGCGTCTTGCTGTGTCTTTGGTGCATCGTTCGTGTATCAGATGCGCGCTGTGCTAAGTAGTGACTACGCTATGACGTGGACAATTAATTAAATAAGTAATTGTATTTCGCAAACATATCGGTCCGTCTCCTCATTCTCGGTGTCTATGTTCCTCGTCCAGGTCAGCCGGTCCCGCCGCCTGGGTGCAGCCACTCGGCGGGTCGAGTTTCCCTTGTTTATGGATGAACTCGGAAGGAGCTCGAGTGGTTTACAAGCGCAGAACACGTAGCCCGCTTGGTTTTCCTTGCGCTCGATCCTGGTAGGGTCCCGTCGAGGGGTCTCGTGTGGGAGGTCTACTCCCGAAGTTATTTATCATGTAGCGTACTGGAGGGGAGGGGGGTAATTTACTTAAATGAATTGGTTAATTATTTGGTTTGATTTAACGTGATTAGATGGCGTTCCAGGAAAGATCGTTCCGTTCGTCAAACGTGGTTCAACAGCATCGCTAACGTTATGTGTATCATTAAATGTGTATGTGGTTTACAATGTTCGCATTCTGTCGGTCTAAGTAAGGCTAGATCGATCTCACCCGTTATGTAAAATCAGCGAACGTATCGTAACAGATTGGCTGTTTTACCGAACTGTCTTCAGTCTACGTAGAAGTAATGAATGCTATCTTCGTAACGTTACCAATAGTCATATACACTTATATACGGCCAAGGAACATGCGCGTGGAATGAACCAAACTGGTCGAACTTTGAACTGAACAAAGACAATTCGTAGCCAGTTCGTTTCGAATGAGAGTACTGTGGTCTAACCTCTGCATCTACTACTACAGCAAGCAAACTGTGTACGCCAGCCAGGTGTCACTTCTCAGCACTGAGTGGATCTGGGGTCTACTTGAACCACTCAGGTCCGTTGGTGTATCTTAGCTAGCAACTAATGATTGCCGCTGTCTGGGTGGTGGTGGAATCTCGCGTGGTCCCGTACAGTGAGAGTCGTCACGTGAACACAATAAATGGGTTGCGACGATTGTTTGGTCTGATTGTTGGGGTCTACTGGGACACATATTGAACTCAGTTGGAGTTTTGCATCTGCATTGCTCGCGTGTGGACGCATGAAGCGAAATTTACACAAAATGCAATCCATGGTATCTTACATATATGTACACTTGCAAAAGTTTTTATATGCATACCACATGTTGTTATCGTGTATTAGTGAAGGTCCCATTAAATATAATATGTTTTTGCGTGTGTCGTGCATAGTCACCATGGGTCGGAAAAGATAGCTTAGCTATAGAGACCTCGCCTTGTGACTTCACCTTACCAGGCGCCTGTAACCGCTCCCCGTACAAATCCGTGTCGCTTCACACAATCGAAGGCGTTAAAAAGGCCCCTGCCAATCCGTCTGCCTGTCAATTCGACCGTGTGCTACGCCAGAGATAAACTTAAAGAGCAATTCGATGAAAATTGCAAGTGACGACGAAACGCGTGCCAGTGATCGGCTTATCTCGACAGGAATTATTGTGGACGCGATAAAAGATAGCGACGCCGTTAAACTTTCGCCATTCCGTAACAGCAACCGACCAGCCACCGAGGTAGTCTCCGGCGGCTACCGCAAGATTGCGACACGAGAGAAGCCGAGTTGGATATCGTACACATTCGGAGCCTTGTTCGTAGCTTGTTTAGGAAACGTGACGTCATAAAGAGTTCTAGGGACGTATTTATATTTAAATACACCGATTTCGCTTATTTGTTCGTGAGACACATATCTGGTTAAACATAAAATTGGACATCTATATGACCTCCATGTAGATGCACAGTTTACCATCTTAAATTTGTGGAAATGCATAGATACCAAACCTAGCTTTCTTCGTTAGTGTTTTGTGCAGTATTTCCTACAAATTCTCAACATTTGATATACTATAAGTTAGATATAGCATATTTTTGTAATGGTATTAAAGCATATTTGTAGTCTTTATGTAAGTATACCCTATTTAACCTTTTACAATACATTGTGTAACTGGCACTTGAAATTTTACAAAGATCATTTAATTTTAATAATTGTAAATGTTCTCTGCCATCTAGATTAATATATAACCCAACCCTAACCCAACCCTATCCCAAACCTAACCCAATCCTAACCAACCTTAATCCAACCGTAACTCAACCTTAACTCTACCCTAACCCAACCTTAGCTCAACCCTAATCCAACCCTAACCCAACCCTAACCCAACCTTAACCCAACCCTAACCCAACCTTAACCTAACCCAACCCTAACCCTAGCTGTTTTTGTGCACATGGCGACTCCTGCGCAGCTAGTACAGCTACTTCCGGTTTATCCGATTTTGTTAATAAAGTAATCAACGGGTTGCCCTGTGACAGACCGGTGACGTGTCTTGAGCGAATACGATCAACAAAGGGCAGTGTCAAGAACCTCAGATTTAGTCACCAACTATGTGGGTCTACCATTGGGGTCTACCATTGGGGTCTACAGGGCTCCAGAAGTGAATCACACGATCCAGGAAGTGGTGTCACTGATGTTTTGTTCGTCATCGTCTCTTATTACGTTGGTGATACTCAATCACATGCAACCAAATGTACGTGGAGATAGTTAACCGATATTTCTTTCACTCACGTTTTTTCCTACATTTTTGCCGCATTCCTGTTTATTATTCTCCATTTTGTCAATCAAGACACATGTTATAATTATCACTCTCGAGATCTGGCCGCCTGGAATCCAGTGGTGTGATTTGTAGGCAGTCATTACCCAAGGGCCGTTACCTGGATATGTAATCTACGCCAACTCGGTGCACGCGTAAGACAAACGACGTAGAAATGAGAGAACACGTACGGTAGTCACCGAGACAGACATTTCACTCCAATTAACTGGGTTTCCTACCCAAATATCACAGTTCTGAACCGGATTTGTGTTTAGTTTTATGTTGGCTATGCATACAGTTATTTAACGGATTACAGATTACGCTGTATTTTGCAAATGCAGACTTTAAATGAACACAAAAATGAAAATAATATACCACTACTACTATTTTGGCCATCTTCGTGAGTACGGTGTTTTGTTCTAACAATTTAATATAAATTGTCCACAGTGGAAACATATTGTCCACTCTGTAAATATAGTGTTTACATCTAACAGTTTTCGTATACAATGAAATAATGTTCGCTCAGTAAAGGCAGGGGTTCTTTATAAAAAAATTCAAATACATACAGCTACAATTACAAAGAGAATGCACTCCATGCTCGAGGCCACTTCAGCGGACACCGTTATACCCTTTGCTCCGACGTCTTGGACAACATTTACATGTTGCCGGCGGCATGTTCCGGGTACACGACAGGCCTAAACTAACATCTCGTTAGGATGATGACTCCCACATCTTATGGGGCCACCAAGACGTCAAGGTGACGTTCAATGGTCAACCCACACTCTCTAATGCCAACGCGAGTGTCTCGGCCTAGGGTTAGATTTGTCTACACGGCACCGGTACATTTACGAGTAAGCATACACGTGTTAAATTTATTATCGTCATTTCCATGTGTGCGAATAATAAAATGGTCTGCAAACAAAATAATTACGACTCGAACCGAGCCAAGGATGCTCGTCAGTGATCGTGTCGTATACACATATAATATCTACTGGGGGAATATCTTTGCTTGGACACGCAAACGCAGGAAGATGCTGCGTGTTTGCAAAAGTTACGCTGTTATCACTCGCTGTCCAATGTCTACACGATGGACACCGGCTGACGATTTACGACACCTGACCAATGTGCACAGCCCATTAAGACGCAGTGCTTCGTACGCCCACACATCTGGTTCAGCTCGGAGAACCCGGTGGATGACGACAGTGACGAATTGACGTCTGACATGACGCTTTCGTCAGCCTCGTCAGCCACTTGTTACTACAGTCGGGTTCCGTCGAAGATGCTGTGTCGAAGCTCGAACGTCCGTCTCTAGTCGTCCTAATGCAGCCGTGTAACAATAAGTGATGGACTTTGAAGAATTTAACACAGCCATACACAATTAAATTCACTGAGCCTGCAAGGGGTGACGTGGGGATTGATTAATTGGTCTTTCCCGACAAAAATAGTTCTAAATCATAACCTTATTCATATTATATCCTCTTCGGTCTTCAGGCAAATTTGCCCCATCCAGTGTTTTTGCACAGTTTTGGTCTGTACATTTTTTGTATTACAAACTTATGATTTCCCACACCAAGTCATATTGCTGTTTAGTGTTAGCATATATCCTATATTTGTATTCAATACTATATAGTATATATCCTATATTTGTATTCAATACTATATATTATATATATAATATTTGTATTCAATACTATATAGTATATATCCTATATTTGTATTCAATACTATATAGTATATATCCAATATTTGCATTCAATACTATTATAGTATATATCCAATATTTGTATTCAATACTATATAGTATATATCCAATATTTGTATTCAATACTACATAGTATATATCCTATATTTGTATTCAATACTGTATAGTATATAGTATATATCCATATTATATATTAAATACTATATAGTCGGTATTGTGTCTTATACGGGTTGCCGTTAACTTTTTATTGAAGCTGTCGTAAACAGTGCACGCTGCCAAAGCCAAAACTAGAGAGTAAAGTAGGCGAAATAAAATGATACGAAAGTTATGGATGATTGTTACGTGTTGATGAATGGTTACTTCGGCACATAGATGTTTTGTGTAGGCAAGGGTTGGCGAGCGTATGATGATTGCTGGGACTTGTTAATGAGAGAAACATTGACTGGTTTCCGGGTTTATGCCATTCGAATAGGATGTCAATGATTACGACACCGTATAGGGGTTTTCTTTCAAGGATATTGTGTACTCTGATAAAGTACTGTTGAGCAGAGCGGTGGGCACTTCTGAGGACGACAAGAGTTATGCTGGCCAGAGACGTACATTCAAGTGGCTAGCTGATGCGCTCAGTTCGAAAAAAATTGAATAATCATATTGCATAATAA
Organism: Escarpia spicata; assembly: GCA_963995525.1. Lineage (NCBI taxonomy): Eukaryota > Metazoa > Annelida > Polychaeta > Sabellida > Siboglinidae > Escarpia > Escarpia spicata. The sequence goes on along the minus strand of OZ023209.1, from coordinate 67,248,964 downwards.
AATATGTTAGCATGGTCGGTTTTGTAAAATAAACAAATGATGACATGCTCTTTATGCTTTCAGACGGGTGACAACCGCTGACATTTGACCCGCCAGCTGCACCCCGGAGTGGCGGGGAGGGCGAGTCACTTGAGCACTGACCGCGAACCGCACCATTAGCCGCAGTGTGACCGCGACACGTGATAGCTGGTCCAGTGGACATTGTCACCGCTCGAGAAAACGGCACAGCCGTCAGTGTGACAACAGTTCGCGATGGCGATGGCCCATCTAGAGCAGCATCATCATCATCAGCAGCAGCAGCAGCAACAACAACATATCGCCCAGCAGAGTATCACTGAGCTGACGGGGCATCGAACGAACGTCGACCCACTGTTCGCCAACGTGTTCCTGTCGTCGCTGCAGGGAAACGGACAAGGAAATGGGGTCTCGCCGGGGATCAACGGTACCGGCGTGTACAGCAACTGCCCCGTGGAACAGCAGCAACAGATGAGTCTACCGTCGATGTCCGTCTCGCAGACAGCTCCTCCCCTCTACGTGCCCACCACTCACTCCCTGCTCAACCCCAGCCCCGTGGGAGCGGCGTATCCACAGCAGCCGGTGGTCGGCAACACGACATGGTCACTCGGGGGAGACAACAGGCAGTACGGTGGCACCAGCCAGTGCTACTCGTCCCCCCTGCCCGCCTGGCCCCGGCCGGAGCACGGGTACGGCGAGTCCGTGCCGCGACAAAGTCCGAGTCTCAGTCCGCTGACGTCATACATGAGACCAGAAGTCGGTACCTGGGGCGGATACGGCCAGACCATCGGATCGTTCACGCCGCAGTTCACGCGCACCGCAGGTACGTGTGTGTTAATAAGTAGTAAAATAATAAAATCTTATAAATATGTCATATATAAAAATAAAAGAACCGCACATTTCTTGTTTAGTACAACATTTTGATTGCGCTCTGCCAGATAGGTCAGGCAAGCAAGGGTCTGCGTCTAAACGACGGATGTTGCTGTTAGACTGCAGCAGCCATGACCAGTCTAACAGCAATAACCGTCG
>OZ023209.1:67232920-67240420 GCA_963995525.1 Escarpia spicata | reverse complement strand
GAGTTCCATATTATTATTGGGGTATCCTCTTATCTCATCAGTCGCATGTTCTTCTTTTGACATTAACACGAGTTGTAGACAAACGTTCAAATCGACAGTCACATTCGTCTCATTTACTTCAGGTGAATCGGCCGTTGGCGATGCGTAAAGACGTTCCTCAGAGGCGGAAGAGGAAGCCGAAGAAGCCTTCGCTCGGTCCCATGCCAGTGTCATACGGTAGGTCTATGTCACTCGTGTGTTTAGTTGCAACTTGCGAACAGCGTTTAGACACCAGACGTTGGGCTAATTCCATTGTATCATTTATAATCCCATACCGTTTACAGCGTTTAGACACCAGACGTTGGGCTAATTCCATTGTATCATTTATAATTCCATACCGTTTACAGCGTTTAGACATCAGACGTTGGGCTAATTCCATTGTATCATTTATAATTCCATACCGTTTACAGCGTTTAGACACCAGACGTTGGGCTAATTCCATTGTATCATTTATAATTCCATACCGTTTACAGCGTTTAGACACCAGACGTTGGGCTAATTCCATTGTATCATTTATAATCCCATGCCGTTTACAGCACACGAATTCCACCTACATATGTCCATATCAAATTATAAATTCCATATCGAAATGACAGAGCAACCGCATAGAGTGATAGAGACACAACTCAATAAACATTTATTTAAAAATGGAAATATATGTGTAATTTGTGAAAATGTAATTATTTTATAATTAATTTTCAACTACCGTTTCAATTGAGTATATAACTTTTAATTTTGAAAAAAAAATTGTTTTTTTTCTCAAAATGTGCTCAACCTTTAACAGAAAGAATATGTTTGCAATTACAACATAATTTCAAGCGTACTATTTCGTTCAAGGTTAGAGTAAATGTTGAATAAAGGTTTTTAAGAACTAATAATTTACATGATGCCACGGAAAAAATAATTGAAAATTAATTGAAAACCAATTAATTTTTATGAGATCCAAATGGAATCTGACACTTTGTATATAGCATCGGTGCGCTGCTGTTAACTTAGCTAATCGTATAGTAAATTTTGCGTCTTTGACTAAGAGCTCAAACAAATGTACCACATCGCCTGCGCAAAAGTCTTACACCATGTCTTCTGTGTTTTATTTAACGAGGCTCGACAGTGGACTGTCACCAAAATATTATCAACTTTTAATGTAAGGAACAACTTCTCAAATGTGTATCGGCTTTGAAATACCCATTCTACTCTCTTTCATGTTATGACAAATATATGTATCTACCGCATAATACGAGTCTTTGGAAAGAAATATATACCACATATCGCACACTTTTTGCTAAACCCACCGTTGCCCATATGCTGCATTGCAGTGCGTATGTTTTCCTGAGACAATAAACATTCTGAAACAATAACAAAATCGTTGTCAGATGGACCTTTACTTTAGCATTATTATCAAACTAATCAGCGTATGTTTTAACTTTGTAGAATCGAAACCGTCCCCTCCGTCATCGGCCGATACACTGCTACCTTCCATCAACCAGCGACAAAGTCCCATCTCGAAGGACGCCGCCATGGTGTCTTCATACGAGGCTCTGCTCAGTGGTACAAACGGATCTTGTGACCCTAGTAATGCTGGTCAGGTATACGGACTGACCACGCCACAGTCAAGTCCCGACACCGCTTGCACCGAAAGCCCGCTGACGTCATCGGCGGCGCTCTATTCCTTTTCAATGGCGCAATTGCAAAACAGTAACTGCACCAACATCTGCAGCAGCAACAACAGCAGTATCAACAACAACAACATAAAGACCGAACCGGGCAGTTCTGAAATGTATGCAATGGGTGACGGAATCATCCAGAATTCCGTTGCTGTCGGTGCGTGCTAACCCGTTGATACAAAGCGACAGACGTTTTCGCTAGCGTGAAGTAACACTGTCGTCTGCGTTCAGCAAAATGGACTAGTGACATTTTTATAAAGATAGGTTGTCTTCCTACACGGTAAAGTGTCAGTCAAGTGTGACTGGCAGGCAGGCAGGCAGGCAGGCAGGCAGGCAGGCAGGCAGGCAGGCAGGCAGGCAGGCAGGCAGGCAGGCAGGCAGGCAGGCAGGCAGGCAGGCAGGCAGGCAGGCAGGCAGGCAGCATACGAAAAGCTTAAACGTATATACATCATGATGTGTTTACACAAGGGTTATTGCAATACTAATTTAATTTATGATCCAAATCGCCAAAGAACTGTGTTCGATAAGAATTATGCAAAATTAGTTTACGATAATAATGATTGTATATATATAAATATTGCGCAGTTTCACCGTTGTTACGTCACAGCATTGTACGAATGAGTTCAGATGGGTTCAAATACATTGTTTTGCTCCAGCTTGCGTCACAAATGTGCTGTTTCGTTTGTGTGGTGTGCCAACAATACAGCTTTCTTGTAAGCGCTGACCGCGCCTTCCATGCGGTGTTAGTCGCACAATGTATTTTGTTTTGCACAGCCAAATGTAGATATTGCCTTCTTCCACGCGACAATACTTTTGGCGCAGTTTTGCTGAGGTTGACATTTTGCATACTCTATGATAACCCAAGACGTTGAGGGTGCAGACGTTTCTTACTATATTCTAAGATAACCCAAGACGTTGAGGGTGTCGACGTTTCTTACTATAATGTGTTCGAGTGTTTGTTTTATTTCGATATCACTGTATACATGAGTGTGTTTTTAGAGTGTACTTTACTTTTACACTCGCCGATTACGCCCAGTTATTGTCAGTGGTGCATCCACAATTCATTATATTGTTTCGTAGGTATCTTTTAATTCATTTCGCGATCAAATGGACCCGTCTAGTAGAGTTATCGACACTTTCACGAGTTATCCGATTTAACAATCGAAGTAAATTCTTTCCATAATATTAACAAATGTGTCGACTCTTTTATTAAACCGACTGCACATATTTTAATTACACTATTCACACGTTACACGTTATGAATGTCAAAGAACCGAACTTACGAGGAGTTAATTGTACTAAAGATAGAGGCGTACATCCTAATAATATACACACTCGCTTGTCGTGTGTACAAAGATAGAGACGTACATCCTAATAACATACACACTCTTGTCGTATGTACAAACATCATGACGGTGCAAATGTCGAATTACAACTTAACTCGTCATGACTGCTATCAACTGTTTTTAGTTATATTGAATTTGTAGCTATTTTTATGTGTGCTTCAATGCATAGATAGTGTAGATTCGTGACGGTATCTGCTAGAAGATCATGACGTTTATCATTTAGTGTTGAAGACAAGATCGCAAGATAAGACACTTCGAAACCCGCACAAGTGCCAAGTCAATAAACCAAGTCATTACTGGATTTATTTTGACAGTCAAATGTTGACGTAACATGGGGTTAGACTACTAAACAGTCTGCAATTAGTAACATTATATAATTGTTGAAAGATATATCCGTCCAGGGAATTACGCCCGCCAGCTTGCAGGGTAGGTACAGTTTTAACTAAATAATAATACATTATGCGTGTTTACAATGTTCCGTGCCAGAGGGCGTCTTGTGCAATTTTACATTTAAATAGTGGCGAAGAGTGTTTCCCAACATTCGCCACATTTCGCATGCTATGTCATTGTACACTTGGATGCAATGTGTGTACTATATTGTGTTTGTGTGTTTCGTGTGTGTAAACATGGCATCCGATTAAAGGTTTGCGTAAGTTTATATATTTGTAGTTTCCGTATATTGACAGATTTTAGATGTCTACCACGAACGTCGCCATGGGCTCATGGCACTAATGGATGCAATCAACACTAAGTATTTTACAGATGAAATTGTATGATTATGTATAATAAAATGTTATGTCTATTTGCTCACGAGTCTTGGTGTTTTTGCATGTTTGCGCTGTGCTTTAAATATACAAAATTTGAAACAAAATTATCGTAAAATAATGTGATATATATCAAGCTAAAAGCTAAAGTCAACCCTGTTTTAACATATTGGTCAATTAAATATGTTTCAATTTATAAAATAAATGTTTTAGTATAATTTTATCTTTGTGTATTTAACTGATGAACATTTTTGTAAGAATCACTCGATAGGCCTAACTAAACTAGTTTTCACATTAATAATTATCACAAAATACCAAACGACCACACACAATTTTGGACACATCTCTGAGAACATAAACATAATTAGCTTAAATAAATTAACTCATGATATATTATAATTATATGAATGTGTTCGCCATTTGTGAACTGATGATTTTCCCAAATTTCGTTCGGCGCTTAGCCCTGTCTTTGCCAATCGACACCGCGCTCTCTTTAATGTTAGATACTTTCACAAAAGAAAGATTCATTAGCTCATTTGTGTAATTGTGTTGTTAAGGATTTGGCAAAATCATCAATCAAAATAAAACATTAATTTCGTTTCGGACGAACTGAAATAATTCGAAGAAAAAAGAAAAAGCGTGTATGCTATATAGTATATGACTATTCCTGATGTAACGATCAATCTGAACCGTTTTGATTACTAAAAATAAAGTACGTGTACACTTTTATTAAATCAGCATATTTATTTAATGACAATGATTTTTGTCTTCATGATAACTGTAGTTCATATATATGTATAAACTAAATTACGCTACACAATTGAATACGGTACATGAGTTGCCATTGCGGCGTTAACGACAACCTCGGCTACGCCTTGGCGTCGCATTCGACCATTGGGGCAGACGGAAGTGACCATCTCCCGCCTTCACACCCCTGACAGCCGGCCAAGGAGCAGGTGCTTTCTGTAGTTTACGTTTGGTCGGTCAGCCCTCTCGCCACTTGCTCTCGGCGGCGCTGACGGACTGATCCGACCCAGGGCGCTGTTTACCGGCGCTGTCTCCGGCGGGATTAATGACGGTAAATTACGCGGGGCGAGGCGGGCCGTATCAACATCGCGCCGACGGCCGGCTGCAGGAGCCAGCCCTCGGCGCTGGCGGTGGCACGGCCTGCAAACAAACGTCGACTCCTCACTCGGACCGCTGACAAACGCATCATTTCGCTCGTGGCGCGGGTCTTCCCGGTTGGGATGTCTGGGGGGAGGGGGGGGGGGTCGGCGAAGAGAGATCAAGGCAGATAAAAGGGCGAAAAGATGCGTTGAGGTAAAACACCCGTTGTGGAGACAAGATGCACTTTTGAAGCTTAGATTTGGCTGCGCGTGCTCATGGCATATGTTTAGTATACAATTACATTTTACAATTGCCTGGAAAGATTTAGAAAGGTACGAAAAGTTAGTAAGCGCAAAGACGTTGCAGAAATAATTCCACAAAATATCATATAGACATTATATAATATTACGTCCTTCCTCAAAGTTCCCTCTGTATAAGTATCGGTGTTACCATAGTTACACTCCTTTGGCTGCTGCTATTGTTGTCCACTGCGTCTATCGCAACATTTTCCTTCTATATTTCATCCTCCGTCGTCTTTCTTGCTATATCCTTCATAAAGCAGCCGTCCCATATAAATGAGGTCTTCCCTGTTTCCGGCCTCTTTGTTTCACCCCGCGCAGTTGCTCTCTGGTAATCGAACTACAGAATTCCGCATTACGTATTGGCCTCCTGTCACATCACGCGGTCTCTCCTACTATTCTCCATTGGTCTCCTGTCCCATCACGCGGTCTCTCCTACTATTCTCCGTTGGCCTCCTGTCCCATCACGCGGTCTCTCCTACTATTCTCCGTTGGCCTCCTGTCACATCACGCGGTCTCTCCTACTATTCTCCGTTGGCCTCCTGTCACATCACGCGGTCTCTCCTACTATTCTCCATTGGCCTCCTGTCCCATCACGCGGTCTCTCCTACTATTCTTCCCGTAAGCCCGGCGCACACGAGAGCTATCAGCTGAGCAAACGGTCACGCGCGGGTGTTGGCTCAGCTGATAGCTTTCGCCGCGTTTCACCGCACACGGTGAGTAAAGTGCTGAACTAACCACTATATATCTAATCACATGACTACATTTTAATCACGTGTTGGTGTGTTCAGAATCAGAATAATTTATTCGACCATAAAATACATATTATATCCAACAAATAAATGCAAAGAAATGTATGGTCAGGGAGACTCTCATTAAGGCAATAGTTATGCATGCTGCTAACATAAGAGCCACCCTGTTGTAAACTGTATACATTTAATACAAAGTTATAATATAACAATAATGTTTGTATTAAATATGGTTTTATAAGTAATAAACGTTAATTTACAGTGTTTAACACTGACTAACTCATTAACATTAACTAACTACTAACACTAACTAAACATAAAACAAACAAAATAATACACTGGAATAATAATATATAAATTACACTAATGTTAAAATAAAACTAACATTTATTCAACAGTTAAATGTTATTAAATTATTTATTTTAAAAACATCTAAACAGTTAGCAAATAACACTAATTAATACTAATTAACTAATGAATACTACTTAATTAATACTAATTAACATTATTTTTGCATCGTCTGTTCCATTTCTTGCTACGTCGTCGTCGTCGTCGTCGTCGTTGGAGAGTTGCATGCCGAACGACGTGAGCCAGATTAGATTCAAAGACGTCAGGGACAAGGTGTATATTCAAATCTGATTAGAAAACTAAACGCTGAGGATCCCGAAACGTTTCGGCAGTTTCAAAAAAGGACGTCGTTCACGATTTCGCTGGTAGTCGCCATTTCTGAAATGACGTAAACGCTACGGATTTTCATTGGCCAGTTGATTTTTGCAGCTCAGCACGTAGCTTACGTCCGAGACGGTGAGACTGGCCTCGCGAGGCGAAAAATATTAAACACGATAGATATTTTGCTCACCGCCTCGCGTGGCGCATTGCTCACAATAAACGCAGCGCACACAAGAGCAATCTGCTGAGCCAACAGCCACGCGTAGCTGTTGGCTCAGCAGATAGCTCTCGTGTGCGCCGGCCTTTAAAGCTGCTTCCTCGACAGGGGTAGCACGTCGCGAATTCATAATTACCACTATATAATGTGTGACTTGTTTAAATCATATCCGATGTCGATTTAACAAAGGCAGGCCGTAGGTTAATGTCTAAAAGGGCGAACAATTGACTTTGTAAGTTTCTTCTGGAAACTGGTCATTTGCTGGACCTGCATTTAGTCACGTGTTCTGAGAGAGCAGGGAAAGTCAACAACACTAATACAGAATCACGATTTCAAACGAATATATTAATTTTGAGAACCAATCCAGATTTATATAAATTAATACTTTCTGTGATGATTTTACCCAGACTATACTTCCAAGATGGCGACTATGAGCTGACACATATTAGTGTATACTAGAAAGGTTTACTTTCGCAAAATGAACTTGAAAAGATACGAGCGGAAACATCAAACTGAAGAGGCACTTTTAAAACAACGAGATACATTTTAAATTTGAAAGACATGTACAGAGGGCACATCGATTTTTAAAATGACGCTACTCCACAAAGGACGCCCTCATCGCTATGGAATGAGCGCACTCGGCTAC
>OZ023209.1:67225420-67227920 GCA_963995525.1 Escarpia spicata | reverse complement strand
AACAGTATGTCTGACAATATGTGTGGGAGCGCGCGTTGTGTATGTGCATGCGTTCGCGCATAGGTGCGTTCGGTGTGCGTACTGGTACATGTGTATGAGTGTATGAGTGTATGAGTGTATGAGTGTATGAGTGCGTGGGTGACTGTGTGGGGGGAGAGGGAGATATACACGCACACACACACACACACCCCACACACACACACATACACAGACACACACACACACACACACACACACACACACACACACACAGACACACACACACACACACACACACACACACACACACACACACACACACACACACACACACACACACACACACACACACACACACACACACATGCACACACACACACACGTATATACACACGCACACACAAACATACACACACGCACGCACGCACGCACACACACACACACACACGCACACGCACACGCACACGCGCACGCGCACGCGCACGCACACGCACACACACACACACACGTCATTGCCGCAAATTAGTATTCTCTTCTCCACACGAAAAGTCTCAACAGCGGCCATGTGGGATGTAGTGATGTTTTATGTTTCAGAATACCACCTACATTTCTTGGTGTGTATTTAGCTGGATCGTCTAGATATTAATTAGCCTAGATATCACGTAAACTAACATTCTTGTCCATCCCTGGTGACAATGGCGATGACAACGACGAGAACATACATTCTTAAAAAAGTAATCTTAACCGTACGATTAAATCAAAGATGAACATCGAAATAAAAGAGATATTTGTCAGTGACTGTACCAATTACTATTGTTGAAGTTATACAAACACATTGTTCTACACCAACAATAATCGAATGCTTCGTAGATACTTCTGGAAGTACTGATGTAAAAGGATTACAAGTATTTATTTATTTTATTTATTTATATCTTAGCCAATCGTCAGGACCGGCCCGGAATTGTGCTCTCCATTCCGTACGGAATATTATAAACATCTGATGCATTGGCCCACCGGGGCAGACGACATTTCCAACCGAACAAACGTAGTAACGGGTAGTTAGAACTGTCGACTGTTATCGGCCGTTTTGTTGTCGTAGCGTATCGGATAAGCGGCGGGTAATTAGACGCGACCGTCGTGTTTTTCTTGTGCCGACTTTGAATGAATTAGCGCTGACGTGTGACCATGCGTCCATTCTAGATTAGCGACTGTTCTCCTTTTTCTTCTTCCTCGAAATGGCCAGTTTGGGACCATGGAGGCGTCGGGTGTCAACTGATTCTCTGTAGAGTTTGTAGATGACACCACAGTGGTTGTGACGTCAATGTGGTGTGTGCGTCGCATACGGATAGCGATTATGGCCAAAGTGTTTGAGTAATACTCAAAGTAAAACAGAAGACTGGTATTTCAAAATGGTGTCGTCTCATTACGCATTGTGTGGATGCTGTTGTCTTTGTTGCTTAGTCGAGTAATCGAATCTACTGTTGTCTTCTTCTTCGTTGTGTTCGCTTTAATTTTCATCTTCCTTTTTCTTATCGTTTCTTTTTTCTTTTTATTTGTTTTCTACCTTTTCTTCTTGAACTTCCGTGTCTTTTTTATACTGTTGACTTTTCTCTTATTTTTCTTATTTGTCTCCTCTCTCTTCTATTTCCGCCATACTTGTTTTGTTTCTTTATCTTCGCTTTTTTCTTCCGGGACCTTGCCTTGCGACGTTGGTGACCGCGGTCCAGTGTCCACTGCTCTTACTGGCAGACTCACTTATTAGGTGCCATTGTATCGTTTTTTAAGCATTTGAGTATAATAGTTATTTCGTTTTGGTTTGTTTTGTTACGCACTCACTTTCTACTTTATTTAGTTCGGACAATTTGTCACTCTGCATCGTTTCCGATGTCTTGATATCCTGCCGTGTGATAAACCGCGTCATATGTTTTGTGTTACATCCCATATATCTGAACAACAATAATTGACGTGTCTTCTCAATGTCGTCACCACTCCTGTTGGATATTGTACAATTGCATAATATGTAATTGCACATGCTTTGAAGTATCTTGTGTTTTATAATAGATAGCATAATAAACCGCTGAAAGTCAGCCGACAGTCTTATATTGTATGCCACCTATTGATGGTCCTATTATCGATGTCAAAGAAGCGAGGTTGCGTTCGTCGCAGCAGTTATATATAACAAAGACATATCTTCTCACCTCTATATATTCAATACAGCTTAAGTGTACACGTATAGCGAGTAGAATATGTTCTATGTTGCCCTTACAATTTTGTTACGTGGCTTGTGACGTGCGGTAAAAGCCGTCTCGTTCACAGTTTGTGTTGCTCCTGCGAAGTTAGAAAGACATCATAGCAATTTTAACGAGCTTAAATAAATGTACTATTGATAAATTTACATGATTCATTTTGCAATATACAAATTATCATATTAAAGCCAACGCGACGTCATTGTAGATGACAAGTTGCCGGCCGTGCACAGCGTACTATTTCAAGCAATCGGACACATATTTCACAAATCGAG
>OZ023209.1:67215420-67222920 GCA_963995525.1 Escarpia spicata | reverse complement strand
CAAATTCAAGAAACACATTGTTTTGACCAATAACCAACGTATGTCATCTTCTTCAATTTTATCATAAATCGGTATTACAGATCATCGCACGTCACATGATAGAATATCCAAATAGTACCTATAGGCCTACATAATTTTACAATCAGATCACAACCGAGCTGGTCTTTTTGGCGATTCTCGCATTTTTTTCTACTCGAACACTCATTGTGAAGATTATATAAATAATTGCTAATCTCTTAGATCGGCTTAGATTAATCTTTCCGCAAACGGTTAATTGTACTGCTTTCTACGCAATTGTTCGTATAAGATTTGCTTATATTTAATACGGTTTCAGACTCAGCGTTGTGCAAAATAGTATTTCACCATTATTGACTATGCTAATCACATATAAATAAAATACGGTTCTGTCTTTTCACACCCGTTGAGTAGGTTCTCCAACTCCAAAAGACAATACCTATTCTCGCAAGGTCTTCCACACCTGGTTTCTTTGGTGCATCGAATATCGAGCAAAAATATTTAACGAACATTTGATAAAACGTGAAGGATTGTTTAAACATTCTATGGTGAATGTGTGGCAATGCCCAAAAAGAATCGTTAAAATGACGCTGAATGCGAATGAACACACATGACCTTTAATAATTTTGAGTGACTTAGATTTAGTCAATAACAATACAAATGTAATCAATACTGAAATATGTTATTGTTAAATTGATCAAATGATATCATTAGTGTGAGTTGATTTCGAAAAGGCTGCCTTATTATAATCATTTAAAAGAAGGATTTCGGGAAGGCGTCCGTAATAGGAATAGTTAATGGTGGAATATCGGAAAATATTCCGTTATGAGATAGAACTAGCTTCTCTAACTAGAAGTGCATCACATATACATAAATAACCAGCGTAAGGGAGACCGGGGATGGTTGTCACACGTTTTTGTTTTTATTTCTTATTTTCGTCTTTGTAATAACAGTTCCCTAAGTTGTTGTTGCTGTGATTAACGTTAATCTATAATGTATGTACGTGTATTAATAATGTCGACGTAGCCTTATTAAAAGTATGATATTTGTGTCATTCAAAAAAGGGTATGTCGTGTGACAACCTGCCCCATGCACGGGTTGGTTGTCACACATTGTGGGGTTGTTGTCAGGAAATGTTGGGAGTTCGATTATGGAGAATAAAATAATGTGTTCACGAAAACCAATTCCACAATGTAAGATGCATTGTGAAAGGTGTCTGGCGGCAAAAACACTGCAAGTGGCTTAAAAAAACTGCGATATCAAAAGTTTCACGATAAGAATAATTAATGTTTTTTCATTACATACTACATGAATAGTATTCATTGGGATCATAACCTGTTCCAGTATGGCATACCTTGACGTATGTACAACAGATACACAAAGTATGAAATGTTTTTCCAAAATTCGAAATTTTACAAGGAGTTATCATATGTGAGCGATGTGACAACCAACCCCAGCTGTCTTGTTGACAACCAACCCCAGCTGTCTTGTGACAACCAACCCCAGCTGTCTTGTGACAACCAACCCCAGCTGTCTTGTGACAACCAATCCCAGCTGTCTTGTGACAACCAATCCCAGCTGTCTTGTGACAACCAACCCCAGCTGTCTTGTGACAACCAACCCAACTGTCTTGTGACAACCAACCCCAGCTGTCTTGTGACAACCAACCCCAGCTGTCTTGTGACAACCAACCACAGCAGTCTTGTGACAACCAACCCCAGCTGTCTTGTGACAACCAACCCCAGCATTCTTGTGACAACCAACCCCAGCTGTCTTGTGACAACCAACCACAGCTGTTTTGTGACAACCAACCCCAGCTGTCTTGTGACAACCAACCACAGCTGTTTTGTGACAACCTGCCCCTCTATCAAGTTTTGAATGAAAATATAATTCTTGAGGTTTGTTGTTATACATTTGAGAGTTCACAATCGGTCCTATTCGACATTACAGTCTCTTCAAGCAAAACTAAATACTACTCGATGCTATGTCATAAAAAGTAACGTATCATGATTTTACTAATGACATAAAAAGCGAAAACACATCGCCAACGCGTCAATATTGATTCGTGGAAAATAAATTACAAATGGGGGTTCATATCTACTAAACGGTCACAACAGTGACAATCCCGAATGTTCTCGACATCTATGGGAAACACTAGAGGCATTATGACAACCAACCCGTGTGACAACCAACCCCGGTCTCCCCTACACCTCATACGACGTCGATGATCTATGCAACTGTTGCGTCACGTTCCGCGTAACTCAAGGCATAACCAATAAACGCCCTACGCCGGGTTGGGTTTCACTTGAGGGTGGCGGTCTACTATCGCGTGTCAATAGCCTCCGGTCCCAAGGTGCGCTCAGGTATGCGAAATTATCCGGCTGGACCAAACATAAATACGCAGCACCAGCCACGAGACTTTAGAGAGAGCGCCAATTTAACTGGCGTCGCGAATGAATCAAACGACCGCTGGTATATATGGGTTCGCTTATCTTAAATAGCGCCATCGAGCGATATCTAGACGCAGATTGCGGTGCCCCGACAGATAAACCTGTGCATTAGGGAGGTAGAACAACGTCTTACCACGCGTCAGTCTATTCCTGGCAGCGACTTATGCCCTGGACACGCGTCACGCTTCCTGGCGTCGTGCGCTGGTATGGAATTGAATATGCAGTTTCTTCCTGAGTTACGCGCATAAATTTGCATATGTCAAGCAACCACTTAACCCCGCCTCAAAGAAAGGTTTACTTGATCACAGTGTACTTGTGGACTGAAAGCTTTTTAAACGTACAAGGCATACATAGCGCACACAGTCTAGTCGCTGATGTTGTATGGCGGCTGATAAAAAAAGTATGTATCCACAAGTAAAACCATGTTTACTGCGGACATAAAACAGCGAGCAAAAAGAGCGAGTCGTTTTTTTCTAGAAACGAAGAGCTACACGTTTTCTTTATAGTATCCAACACATCCTTTATAAAGGACACTGTTTAATTGTTTCTCATCGAGTCCCCCTGATACTGGTTTTGAATCAGACCAACTTTATCGCACATAGTATTGTCATCACAGAATGAATTAGTTGACATCGTCAAGATACGTGAGCCACTGGGGAGTAGTGATCACAACCAGATACATTTTACCCCTCAAAATAAAATCAGAAAGGAATAATAAAATGCAGTACAGGAGTAAGTTCCACAAAGGAAGATATAAGGACATGAGGACATATTTAAAAAAGATAGACTGGAATAACACACATAAGAATAAGACAATAAGAATGTTGGATTATCTTAAGGAGTGAAATTGAGTGCATCGACAATAACTTTATTCCATTAAAAAACAAGGGAAATTGTCCAGAAAGAAACACTTATCGAAAGATGCCTTAAAAAAAAATAAGTACAAACAAATTATGTGGAAGTCATGTAGACGTACTGGAAATGATGAAGACTACAAGTTTTATAAAGAAGCATTTAACCAAGCTACAACTGAAATTAGAAATTTAAAGAGAAGCTATGAACATAAATTAGCTTGTAATATAAAACATGACAGCAAAAATGGTATGCATATGTTCGGAGGAAACAGAAAGTTCAGGATAAGGTCGGTCCTATAGAAGATAGCACTGGCGTATTTAGAGGGGGCGAGAGGTCGGTTGCCCCCCCCCCCTAATGGTGGCAACTGCCCCCCCCCCCCTCAATAGTCGCTGGACAGGGCAGTACTCGCTCGTTTTTGCCCCCGAATGAAAAATCCTGGATACGCCGCTGGAAGATAGTGCTGGAAATATAATATCAGAGGGATTCGTAATGGCAGAAGACCTGAATGAGTACTTTAGTTCGGTGTTTACTAGGGAAGGTATTAGTTCACTGCCAGTACCTCAGGCTAAGTTCAAGGAGGCGGAATTTAGGACAGTTAATTGTAACCGAGGAAATGTTAGCTACGAAAATAAGGGCAATAAAGGATAATAAATCACCTGGAGTGGATGGGATTCCACCCAAACTACTATTGGAAATTGTAGAAAAAATTAGCAAACCGTTTGCAACAGTTTTCAACTTGTCATTAAACGAGTGAGTGGTTGACAAATGGTCTGAAAAAATGGCAAATGTTGTTCCATTTTTTGAAATGTAAATGCCTCCACACAGGATATGGGAGATTTACAATATACAATGAGGGGTACTGTACGACGCAGGATCTACTGTAAAAGAAAAGGAATTAGGTTTAACAATTAGTGCTGATTTGAAGGTTTCTAAGCAGTGCAGAATTGCAGCTTAAAAAAATCCTTGGTTTAATTAGACGAAATATAGCGAATAAGGAAAAATAACTAATAATACCGCTGTACAAAACAATAGTTTGGCCTCATTTAGAATATTGTATACAAGCATGGAGGCCATATCGCAAGAAAGACATATATATGTTAGAAATAGTACAGCGGAGAGCGACTAAAATGATACTAAAACAGATATCTTAGTTACGTAATACGCCTAATTATTTCTCAGTTAAGAAAGATAGAAGGACTAGGGACGTGAAATTACATTAGTAAAAGAGCAGTGTAGATAAGATATAAGAAAGTTCTAATTTTCACAAAGGACTGTAAATGAATGGAACATATTATCTGCTGATTATGTGGGTGCTAGTAGCGTATATATGTTTAAAAATTAAATTGACACGTACCCCAGAAGGGCGGGATACACATAGATAAAAGAGTTGGACGATACGTCAAAGGGCTTCCTTGTCCACCTGCCATCTAGAATTTATTCTCTGGGTGGCAATCTTGTTAAATCTGGTTAAAAATGCACATATTCTAAAAGACCACACTAGCGGGGGGTGCTCAAAGCAGCCAATGAATCGTAAATGTACAGCTGTGATATTACAATAATTCAAGTTTGCAATGTTCCTGCTGGTATGTCACTCTCTAGCAGCGCCACTCGGGTTTTAACAGTCGCTTTACATATAACTATTTAGCATGCCGTAATTGGCGACTGCAGAAACCAAACGATCAGCGGAAACGATTTTAGGACGACAATTATGTAACTGTGATAACTGCTGTGAAGCCTGGTTTGTTGCTATAAGAAGTAGGAGTTTACTCCGAATTAATTTAGTAGTTTATGAAACGACGATACCCCGTGAGTGAAATTGTTCCCGACAGACGGCGCTCCATATCACGGCATAATAATATTAACGTCGCGTTTTGATATAAATTATGTATTGTACTAAGCTCAACCTTGTGGCTAACCAAACGCCTCGTCCTTGTTTGGGCGAAATTTGAGAAATTATGTTTATCACGTTTTGCCTTGAAACTCTTCATATTTAATTCAACTATCATGGCTTTGTTATACCTGCTGATGTACACAATGTGTAAAATGAAATAGTAAACGGATTTGCATATCACACATTCTCGCAAGGGACATATGCATTTATATAATTATGTCGTTGAGGGCCTAGCGTTTCTTGCTTCGAACACATTGTGAGTGCCGCGCTAAGATATAAAACAATTCCACTGTATGTATATATATATATATATATAGGTATATATATATATATATATATGTATGTATGTATGTATGCAGATGGACTGGGGTACGAAGACGTTGGCGAGAATTTATACATCGTCCGATTATTTTACTACTCCGACAGTCATCGCCATCGCACCGGTCTTTATGTAGTAAATATTACTGCCGAAATCATACATTTGCGATTATGAAATCATCACTGTACGACCTTACCTATTGGAGAAGGCCTACTACACGCATATGTAATAAATAAAACTATTATACAAACAAAACCAGGATCTTTGCGTGCATAAACTTGAACACGGCTGTTAAATAACGTAGATTACGGAACAATGATTCGAATTGACGTCATCCTTATTTCAATTGTATTCAAAACTTGTTGACGGATAGAAGGCGACGTAAAACTGTAGCCTGCGTTCAGGAAGAATTGTCTTGTGTTGCCAGCATTGCATATATGTACCGTTTTTATGACGGAAGTTTGTTGACCCCTCAATGTTGGTAATAAGAACTGAGATATTTATATTACAACACAATTCTATTTAAAACGAGAGTGCATGTGAGTCGCTGTTTGTTTATCTGTTTGGTTGTTTGTATATATTCCGCGTATCTCCGTTAGTTTTGCCTGTATAGTACCGGAATGTTGCAATGGTGTAGTTGTGCAAGCGAGCCCATTCGGGTGATTTGTGGATTTATACCTTTTCGAATTCCCCTACTGGTGGAATCTTGGTGGCTCAATATTTCAAAATGATGTAAAAAAAAATAAAAAGTTGTACGTGGAGTTCCAGCCGTAGATTGTAATGCTTTTCTATATCATCGTAAAACATGCCATCTACAAATATAACGCTGGATGTATGCAGACATTGTGAATAGTTTTTAAGTTATTGACGTTTGAAAATCCTCACCGCTTAACATACATCAGGTCGTTGGTCACGTAAGCATTTCGCCGCGTCAGCCCCGTGAGCGCGTGTTATTTCTGGCAAACAAAACAATTCCTTGGAGTTCCAGCCACGGAATTTAAAATTTGTTTTCATCTTTGTACAGGTAATTATTCCGTGTACAAATGTGTCCGTGTGTATGAAGACAAATGTATCAGTTTTTATGTTATTAATGTTACAAAATCCCGGATGCGTAACCCAGCTGCCTGTTGCTTGTTATGTCAGTTACACGGGTGAGCGCGCGCGATTTCTGGCAGAAGGTTGTCCTAACAACTAGGCCGGTGACCAGTTACAATTCAATAATGCGGGTAGGCTGGACACATTTGGGATGGATTTGGGGTGTCTGGAACTCAAATATTGGGCATTTGAGGTTTGGTCAATTTTCAGTGTTCATAATTATGTCAATAATACTTTTTTTAGATTTCAATGCAAATGATTTGAGGAGGCATATGACTGCCTTTTTATATGACTGCCTTTCATGCCTGAGGATTAGAAAAGAAGCCTGCTGATCCCTGTCTACAAACAGATGGGCGATTTGCTGGAGTGTAAGGACTATCGCGGAATAAAGCTACTGGAGCACATCTTAAAGATCTTAGAGAAGATCACAGACAAGAGGCTGAGGAAGACAGTGAAAGTAGACCACAGGAAGTTTGGATTTAGACCAGGGAGAGGAACAATCGATGTCATTTTCGTGCTGAGACAGATCCAGGAGAAGACCCCAGGGGGACAGAAGAAGCTCTACCACGCATTCGTAGACCTTGAGAAGGCATACGATACAGTACCAAGAGAACTGGTATGGTGGTGCCTACGACAGAAGGGAGTGCCGAAGAAGTTGGTGCGGATCATATAGTGCATGTACGAAAGTGCAAACACTGTAGTTAGAACGCCGCACGGCGATACATCCAGCTTTGAGATAGGAATGGGATTGCCCCAGGGATCAGCTAAGTCCACTACTCTTTGTCTTTATATGATAATATCATCACACTAGATGTGATCAGCGAGACTTGCAGAACCGGATTGTCAATGGAGACCTTGTATGCAGACAATATGTC
>OZ023209.1:67207920-67210420 GCA_963995525.1 Escarpia spicata | reverse complement strand
GTCGTTGGTTTATTGGCAATGTTCAAACGTAATCGCAGTTCCGGTGATAACGCAAAAAGTGCGTGATTTAGCAACTTAGGCTACGCGATAGTAACGCTGCTGGGGTTAATAGACCAAATACCACACGAACGACACTATGATCTAACTGCTAGTGAAAAAAGACGACAAAATGAACCACCCAGATTAAACAAGAAGGTTTAGAGGGAAGTTATCGTGCGGTATCTACGTGTGTAAATCTTTTATTTTCTTCCCACCAAGCCAGTAATTTACGTCAGGTCACTTAGAGGAAGGTTTGCGGCGCACTCAAGTTGGGAGGAAACTCTACAGACGGTAACGCGCTTCTTCGTCATAGATCATTGTTGCGTCGCACTCTTTCGTAGATGTCGTTCGTAGATATTGCAAATTATTACGTAATAATCGGTTTGTATTTTATATGCGAGCTAGGTAATTATAATAATAACTATTATTAATATATATAATTATATATATATATATATATATATATATATATATATATATATATATATATACAGGGTGTATGTATATATATATATATATATATATAATTATTATTACGTATCATAATTGTTAAATGTACGTTTTTTATTCATTGTATATTACACACACACACACACACACACACACACACACACACACACACACACACACACACACACACACACACACACACACACACACACACACACACACACACACACACACACACACACACACACACACACACACACACACACACACATATATATATATATATATATATATATATATATAATATACAATAAATAATAAAAACGTACATTTAACAATTATGATAATATTATAAGTTATAAGGCTATGACAAATCGTTTGTACAATTTAAAGTTAGACTATAATGTATGTCGCTAATTGCAATGGTTTATACAAATGTATTCTGCGACTCGTGGTAATTAAACTAAACATTGCTACATTGGCACATGTACACGAGTTGGCGTAAATAGTACAGGTATTTAAATATCCCTTACAATAACAAATATCATGATGCAATTAAAAAAAGACGAACCAGTTACCACGTTCCCTCAGGTTTGAATGGCGTCGATGACATAATTACATTGCATAGTTCAACATATTCTTAAATAAGTTAATATGATATAACCTGTTTGATGTTTTATTGGTGGTTTAATCTTATTCAAAATTAGATAGGGCGTCCATAACGTAAAGCAGGCTCAACTTCGATTACGACTGCAGCATAGTACAAATCGCATGACACACTAACAGGATTTTCGAATAATTAATTTATTACGTCAGCAATAATATATTCGCAGGAGGGACGAGAAAGAAAGGTAAACCATTGCATCCCTCAATAAGAAAACAGTTTTAATATTAAAATATACCCATTCATACACGACAGACAACAAGCGAATTCTGTTTAGCGCCTTCTGTATATGTTTCGTTTTGATTTACAATATATTATGGCATGTAGATGATGAATGAGCTAAACACAGGCCGCCGCCTATCGTGTCGAGTCCCGCCGTAGTCGGGGCAGCTGATACCGCCGAGGCGTGAACAGACTTGGTTGACAACGGCGGCGACTATACATCGTCGAATCCCCGTCTCTCCGGCAAACATTCGGCGAAACCACAACACAATATCAACCGACATCGTCGATTATCTTGATTTATTCCCAATTATCGCAGTGATTAATTGATCTGGTATCACCAGGGCGCGTTCCTTCTGAGTTCGACTTGGAACAGTCTTATATAAATAGCGTTAAAATGTGTAAGCGAAATACCGTTAAGGCAATGTTCTAGTTATTTTTTTTAAAGAAATAAACGCTAAATAGCAGTTGTTATTTTTGGTTTCTACCGATAGTAGCTAAACATCAATATGTCCTACACGCGAGATTAGAAAGTACATGTTGATTCTTGATATATACCCACTTATGGACATTTCGTCGCCACATGTATGACTGACACACGTACACGTAGTTTGTTACCATTGCAATGGCACATGTTACTAACAAACGTGACTCGTCTGTTTCACATTATTGTTAAGTATATCAAACAATTGGAAACACTGTTTATATAGCAAAGGTAGCGACTCGACGTCTCGTTTTTCTCGTGCTACGATACGTACTGCATTACCTCTACAAGGCGCTGCATCGTAGCTACGTGACAGCTACATTGACCTGTAAAAACCAGGTTCGATCGTCAAATTCAAATTTACGTGGTTTAACAATGGAACTGGGCAGTTGTCTTGTACATTGGCTTCCTCGTTGTCTTAGGTCAACTGGACAAACGTAAAACAATTCCATTTTAATCAGGTCTTTAATACCTAGCTTTCTGGAACAGACACACATCTGTTGATAGTTTTAATATGCCTTACCGATTTTGGGATTAACGAACACTGATGTTTAGGTACAACTGGTGTATGAAGATAACTGAACAATTTTCACAAATATAATTGTGCAACATTATCAAACATCTATTGAACGCTTAAACTA
>OZ023209.1:67179716-67202720 GCA_963995525.1 Escarpia spicata | reverse complement strand
GGTGTCATCAGTGCTGTGGTTTACGAATATTACTACCGGCCCAGCGTGCGACCCGGTTCGGTTTCCGCGAAGTGCCGCCCGTCGGTGCATTAGCCCTGCCCCTGTCCGCTCGTGGGCAAACATGACTTAACGAGAAGCGGGTTACTATTTCCTTGTAGCGATCTCGCACTGCGGGGCTTCGCTCTCGCGTCTTTCATCAGTTTCCTGATGACGTGAGCCATGTTATGTTGCGAGGCATTCCGGGAAGTCGGGGATAACGTCAAAAGTTCCACGAAAGATTACTCGTGGAATCTACGCTAACATGATGCATTGATTGGTTGCTACATAAAACGTGTGTTTAAAAAAAGCGTAATCATGATAAGAATCACGCAGGTAAACAAACGTATTAGAAAGGCAACAATGGGGCCTAGTAGCCTTCGGCGATGGAAATGCTTGTACGCTGCATTAAGCTTCGACGGCTTTTCTGTAATACTGCAGCTGCATCGCTTGTTTGGATCACATCGGAGATCAGGACTAGTTAAATATGTTAATGTTATAGTTAGCTTAACACAAACAAAACAGAGTTTTCGATCGCCTTTCATCGCGATATCAGCAGCAACGAATGCGTATGTATAGACAGTGTACGGTCTCACCTATATTATTATTCGTTCGGTCTGTGCGTATCGTTAGTTCCTCATTTTCGGTTGAATCTGCCTGTGATATGTTTCCGTAAGTTTCGCGCCGAGAGACTATACTTAAATACGGATAGAATTTGTATTGATCAGTGAATACGTTACTTATTTATAAGTATGTGGATGTTATTGAAAACAAAACATCCTTACAGGTAAAAGGAGTAATTACTCAGTTCGATTTTGTATTCAGCGCTTTTAAAATTAATTTTGTGAACACTAAATCAACGTAGTATGCACTACGATATATTAGAACGTTTGTGCAACGTGCCTATGTAGCCAAAGTATCGTAAACATATAAAGTATTTGTTGCTATTCATGTACAATTAATTCGACAAAATCTCGAATTTATCACTGGTGCAATCTTAGTGCAATTTCGTGACGTTGTCACGTGCGATCGAGTCAGAAACAAATAGGCATTATTTTATTAAATAGACTGCGCACATTACCTAAACTATTCACGTACTACACATCTCGGCATAAAAGAAAGACATTCGCGATGGGCAAAGCAGCTGATAAAGCAATTTTAATTTTATAGAACTTAGCAGAATGGGGAAACCGCTGGCAATGTTTCGTACTTTTAAGGTGAACAATTCACTCGGGCGTTTCTAATAGTGCACATATGCTAACCATGGGACAGCACAGTAGACACGTGTAGGTTTGTTAGATGTATAATTGTAAATAATGCTTCAAACAAAACACAAACCAAAATATATAATATGTCACAATAAATAAATTATTAAAAAGTTCTTATATAGCGCTGTTCTTAGGACTGCTCTAAGCGCTTTACTTGACTCCCTGGCAGACCTGTTCATTCGAACACTCTCGACTTCTCTGGGAAACATTCAGCCACGCTGCAATTATTGCATGAAGACAATTCGGACATAACTATCCACCACTGTCTGCAGCCAAACTTCCATTCATTCAGCTGCGTGAACTTGATACGTAGAATGGACCAACTTGTCCAATATTCGAAACGGCAGTACAGGATTCGAACCCGAGTTCTCTCGACTGAGAGTCCGATGCTTTCTAGTCACTGTGCCAATGCACTCTACATGTTGTACATAAAGGTTGCTATACGCATAGTTTAATTTTGGCTCGTTACAACATATTTCTAGTACAGTAGACGCACCAATGCACCGTTTACGTTCTGTGTTTCACAAAAGTATTGTGAATCTTCGAATCTTGCTTTATGTCGACCTTTTGTGTTTTGCAAAAGACCCGCTTTACGATCAGTATGGGTCGCGACTCCGTTACATGATATGTCGAAATTTAATATATAATAGTATTACGCGCTTTGTTTACAAGTTAATTGTTACATGTATGGTAACTGTTTTGGCTACCGAACTGTAAGGCGGGAACGCGCTGACCCTTACTTATCGTGTATACGTATCGTTCTAGGTTATGAGAAAGAATGACAGTGTTGTACGGTATGTCAGCGTTAACGCTCTGATATTTACTGTGAAACTTCATTATGTTATTTTCGTATCAGAGGTAGACGAAAAATAAAAGAGATTTTGATAGGGTTCCTTTTTACCCCGGAGAAATGGGTAGTGAACATAGAAAGTGGCATACTTGAAAACTTTCACCTTTCACTCAGGACTTGTCTGCTGACCGCAGAATGTTGCACCTTTGCTTGACCTTTCCACCTGTCTGTTACTTATATATTGTATAGAATAAATATGTTTAAGGTAATCTGCCCGTCAAACTGCTTTTAATACGCCAGAAACTGTGTTTGCAGTTTGAAAATAGCGCCCGTTGAAATTATAATCACAACATCCAAATACCACAGCCGCTATTGCCTATACACGTATTTAGCACTTATTGCAGAGGCATGCGTCTCTAGCCACAAATACCTTTGAAGTTATTGATTCCCACACGTCATACCATAAGTAGGGCAAAGTACAACTGATCCTGTGAACTTCCTGATGATAATTACCATGTATGGCTTATGTTGAGTAACGGAAAACACCTTTCCACTTTCCCCTATAACACTTAAATTTATCTTATATTGAAACACAAAATTCATAGTAGATTGGAACTTGTGATGATGAAAAATAAACATGGAAGTACATTCAGGTTTGCAGGATCAACCATTAGGAAAGCCACGTCCACGTCAATTTCACCAGGAACAGAATTGCAGGAGTTAACGAAAACATTTGTGCGGGCCGGGAACAAGACATCCCGCATAATGAAACGTTCGTATTAAACCCAACTCGTCATTACTTGTTAATTACCTTTATAAATAGTAACAAACCGAAAATAGTGTATGTATGACCGACATGTTTTCATTCTCTTTAGATTACTTTGTTAAAACTTCGCTTATGTAAAATTCCGCGAAAGTTTTAGCACATTTATGTGGTTAGCTCAATCTAAAAATAGAACACGTTTCTCTGAACCGAAGTCTACTTTTGATTGACTCGAGACAAACTGAATGATATGTCCTTGCGACCGAAAAGTTACGCGAGAATTAATTATTTCACCTAGAAAATACTATTGTGTAGATGAAGTCACGCATATTATGCTCACAGGTATATCAAATGGAATCTTTGTCACTTGCAGGCAGTTGTAATTATACGACACGGTGGCGAAGTAGCACGAGTAATCACAAAAGGCTGCTGGTTGTTGTCTATTATGTACGCTACTACGCCACCGTCGAGTATCATCGGAATGCATATCGCATATGAAGGTATTATATGATGTTTATTTCATACTCCTAATGATTGAATTTAGCTAATTTATATTCAGTGTATGAATGTGGAGGACCACGCTGTCTACCGCCGCTGTTGTCATGCATTTTTTAAAACAATAGAGATTCGAACGCCATGTAACAAAATAATTTCGGTTATATTTCAACGTGTGTGGCTATGAAATCATAACTGCTGCACATAACTACACAGGACATAGAGAACACCCGAGTAATCATCTACAACATGCACAGACTAGGAGACAATGTTTGTCGCCAGCTGTCTCGTGTCGCCTTGAATCCAGGGTCGCAACACCGGCAACCGAACCGTCGGGGCGTCCGTCTTGCCCGCGGTATCGTACTTACCCGGGCAGGGGCGCATGGCGAGCGGCCGCGCGTGCCGCCCGCTTCTTGGAAGGCAACAGTTAAATTGCCACCGCAATCCTCGCAACATGGCACCGAATACAGGCACGTGTGGCGTTACTCCCCCATGCATGCACGCCGGCAAGTGCACCCGCCAACACGCCGGTCTCTCAACCCCCGTCACGAACTTCATTGGGCGGAGAGCCGACGTGTAATTATTAATTATGATTGCTTCTGCCTATAATGACCGCTACCCCAGAGATCCGACTGTGCTGAGAATTGGGCTACACATCATAAACACTTGGGGAATGCAATGTGAACGTGTGCTGTGAAACTTGCGTGTTTGCGTGTTTGCGTGTTCGCGTCCGTGTTTGCATATGAGTGCACGGTTATGTTTACGTCGTTTATGTTTGTGTGCATGATGGCACGTCTGTTCGTTTGTGTGCGTGCGTGGGTGTGTGTGTGTGCGCGCGTCTCTGTGCGCGTGTGTGTGCTTGTTCGTGCGCGTGTTTATATTTTGTGCGTGGTGGCATGTTTGTTTCTGTGTGTGGGCGCGTGCGTGCGTGCGTGCGTGCGTGCGTGCTCGTGTGCGCGTGAATGCTCGCAAGCGTACGGTTCACAAGCTAATTTAATTTGATAATAAGCAACATTAATTGTAAGTATTTGTGCGTGAACTAAGCAGCTTGGAACTGGCATTCAGAACTATACCACGCATACAATATCCCGCCGAATTGGCTGCGTCAGACATCGCACTATATTTAAATACAATTGCAACTGACATTATTAAGAAAAACCTAATACCAAATACATAAAACATCCACGGACTCTAACATAAACACTACGTTTGAAGATCTCGTCATCCATCGCCATGTTTTCTTGGTACAAATTAAAGGTCCCGAAGTGTTATCCCACGGCGTCCCCTCACCTCCCCACTGGGACCACCAACCAACACTACTTAAAATGTGCCCCATAAAATCCCTGGAAGGAGGGCAAACCCGTATTACTTTCAGTCGCAACGGACAACTTAAATGTGCACACACGTGCACACTTAGTGTTTATGAGAACATAGTTCATTAATCACTTGTCTTCCTCTTCCCCTGTGTGCGTCGTCGCAGTTTTATGGCAGCCACTTGATGCTTTCTTTAGCATATGGAGGCCGCCATTCCGACCATCTCGTTTTGTCGCCAATTTGCACGACTGTTTTAAAAACATTTTGTATGTCTATCTGTCTGTCTGTCTGTCTTTCTCTCGTTTCCTTTTCCTATCTTTCTCCTTTCTCTCTTTTTCACTTTCTCTCTCTCTTCACAGTACCTAACCCTAGAAACAACTAAACCTTTGTACTATTGCGTTTTGCTTCAGCAGCTTTTCGGACCGAGGTCAACAGCATATCACGTATCCATCAGTAATTCCTTTTCGTTTTCTGCTGTCGATGATTCTGTATCAAACAAACGCATATAAGCTGTATTGGATGGCACTCATCCCGCTATAAGTCATCGTAAGAAGAGGTATATTGCCCACGTTGTCGTGCCGTGATATCGGCACACTACACATGCTGTTTGTTGGACGCGTGGCTCTTGTAATATCTCGGTTATTAGGCAGTGTTTCTCTCACAGACAGTGGCCCGCATATTGGTCTTGTTTCCATCTAGTTATCTATGAGACCCTTGGTATATCTAGGAACAACTCTCTATGTTTCAATCATAAAGAATTTGCTGGATGGAGCGAATATCAACCATTACGATACATGTCATGAACGAAGATACCGAAAAGTACTTTGAGAGTTCCACCAACAGAAATGTATAAAGACATCCTTAGAACGGCCAAAAGAAAACAGAAAAATCGCGAGCAAAATTAGGAAGCAACAAGCAGGATTTACAACAATTGTAAGCTATAAGTTTTAGGGTAACAAAGCAAATGTTAGCAAATCTAGTAACAACAGGACAGATCGAGGGGAAATGCATAGGTCGTCAGCGAATAAAAATACTGGGTATTCTGTCAACATGATCTGGAAAATGATTTGGAAAGTGCCTAACAAAACATAAACAACCGAGCCGTTTGGAGGGCCACATAGAAGAACAATATACATTTATGATTAAGTGTCTTAAATTAATTATAAGACACATAGTCGACTTATGTCGACTGTATATTTGTAAAATCTTGCAACGGTAACATAAAGCCCATTACACGTAATGGGTTAAGGTGATGTATTATTAAATACAATAAATTAAGCTAATTCATCAATATACTAAACATAATATTTCAGTACATTTTAAACGTTGTCTAATCTGTATGTAGACTGTTATTTGTGATATTATTATGTTTTAAAAGAAGGCAGAATAATCCACACATTATAATTAATAAACATTCAACGTTCCACATGTTCGTTACACACATGATCTACTGTGGGCCGTTCGTTACAATAACACAACTGCCCAAATACGGCGTGACGAACACAATAGACCCTGCGTCGTAACGACTACACAATACTCCAAACGTTGTATCGAGCTCATTTAAAAATACTTCGATTATTATTATACCTCCGAACCCGTTAGCCCGTGACCCCGAATATGTTGAACTCTGACCCAAAGCCTGTTCTAGTCCAGTTGGAATTGTCCTGTGGCGCCAGTGGCTGCACTTGAGCGTCGCCACGTGTGTTGTGGTGCTTTGTCTGGACGCCATCCAGTCAGATAACGCGACGGGTGCTGACGGGTTATTAGTTTTTTAGGGTGACGAGTTAGCGTGCGTCAGAACGGTTCACCAGCAATTGTTCTCCATGACACGTGACTCTAAATTGGCAGCAATTTCGAAGCTTACCATATTGAAACAGGAGAAACTGTTTACGCCGAGGCGATTTAATGGTGCTTCTTTCTGTGGTGTCAGCAATGTGTAATTTGAAGGAGTAAAATTTTACGAATTATAAATAAAGAAAACTTTTTTATTATCCGTTTATGGGTACGCATGACGAATTGTATACGTCCAATGAATGTTTATATAAAAACCAATGTTGTTACATACACCGTTAACAAGTGATATATACCTGGTTTCATGTTCCGAACGACACCAATTTTGGTGTGGACATTATAATGTAAACCATCCCAAATTACGTTATTACTATTTTAGTGCTATCCTTCTGTTTAACGTGGGATTACACTTACCGACACAAACTGTAATCACTCTTACACGCAACATAGGTTAAATAGGTACATTGTGGTCACGTGGCCGATAACTTGTTCCCACGTCCACCGACGACACAGTTGTATCCACGAATCACACGTAATAATCGTGGCATCGTGAGAAAAGTTCGCAGCTTATCAATGTGTGCTCTAATTGCCGCAATATGCGATGCCACTCGAGATACGACATTTGCGTGTCCGCGTCGGTTCTTATCGTTCATATATCGCGTTATCACCAATTACGCTCGTGTTTGTCAATGTGTTCTATTATCGCCCATCTGCCCTGAGCGCTTTCTTTCATCAGACACCAATCGAATCTCAACGGGAACATCTGGCTGTGTAGCAAATAAATTGTCAAAAGTTTTAATATTGAGAGTAACTGGTCTAGGTTAAAAATTTGTGAACACTTATGTTATTGACTTATTATAATTTACGTTAATATTGCCGATTTTTCAGTATGAAAGCCTACTTAAAACAAAAAATACTACACCAATGCAATGTTTGTGTAAAGTGCATTTTATAACTCGCATATGAATAACGTCTGGTTAGAAAGAGTAATATAGATATCTTTGCATTTTTCAGACGTCACCGTAATTGCGGGTCTGCCACGCATGTTGGACGGCTGTTTCCACTGCGCGATATAACGGCGAGTCAACGCTGATCTCGCTAACTTCTGGCGGACTTGAATGGCCGACGGCGACCGTAGATGGGCAGAGTTGACGAGCCAGCGTCTCCCGTACAACAACATCCACTCCGCCGGTAGCGACAACACAGCCACTTCCGTCACCGCGACGCGACAGTCACTCATCCCGAGCGAGTCGTACGCGCCACAAGCACCGGCCGCCAGCCCGCGACAGCAGCACCAACACCAGGGCCGCGGGCCCATGCAGCCACGGGCCACGTTGAACTTCTCCGAGCCAAGTCAACTGCTCCCGACGGAGGACGTCGAGGTGTTCTTCAAGAACCTCGACCACCGCCCTCGTCTGCCGCCGCCGTCCGTCGCCGCCGCTACGGCTCAGTCCACGCACGGCACCGTCTCCTTCCTCAGCGCGATGTTCCAGGTTCGTACAGACGTCGCGATATATTGCCGTCCCTCTCAGCGTTTCTGACGTTAAACGGTAACTCCTCTCCCCGGCTCCCGGGGTCGATGCTTAAATTTCGAGTTCCCGTCGAGTTTTACGACGGCTGCGGGAACTACGATGGGTGTACAGTTCCACCGGGGCGTTGGTTTTGACATGTGGGTGACCACTGTGGCGCGTGCGTCCTGTGTCGCTGAAGGTCGAGTCGCAGACCCGCGCCAAGACACTTGTCAACATAAAATTGTCAGACGAAACCAGAAGCTGTGTGACACGGTGGGTCCGTTGGGACGTCAATATCTCATTGACCTATATACTGCTGACCCCCACGATGGTGGCGGATGAAGCACGGCATTGAGAAATATGAAAGTGGGTCGAATGATATGTCGTTGTGAACTAAGTTGTACGCTGAATCGATTCCGCTATATTTTGGCTACGGTCTAACTTCCTTGTATACGGCGTAGGTGGTGTCGATTTTCGATTTGTCGTTGTTTGTACGTTTGTAAAACCTGTGTAATTGTGTAATCGTAGTATAGATAGTAAATGGTAGTATAGATTGTGAGAAGATATTGAGGTGTATTATTATAAGTTTAAGGAATATGTTATGATTAAAAGTAAAACGTAAAGATGCTTATATATAGTGCAGTATCCAGTCCTTAAGTCTGCTCAAAGCGCTTTACATCCTGGCAGATATGTTTAATCGAACAGCCACGCTGCAATTAATGCGCGAAGACTATTCTTACACAAATATTAACCACTGTCTTTACAGTATATTATAACTATGGAATTTGCAAAAACTGCTACAAACCTCAAGACGTTGTATCAACTGTTTCCATTTTATTTAACATAAATATCAATTAACCAAGATGGTGTGCAGATGTTTATTCATACACGCCGACCACTAACAGGAGACTACGACACCACCCTGTTTGTCCGTGTTGTAGAATCCGCTGCCGCCGTCGATGTCGGCGGGCATGCACTCGACGGCGCCACCGCCACCGCCGTCCTACGGCCACCACTCCGACACCAACTCCTTCCTACAGGTGAGTCGCCTAGTCGCCAGTAGTGTCCATGTACGGCGCTACGACGTAATGTTCATGTACGGCGCTACGACGTAGTGTCCGTGTACGGCGCTACGACATTTCGTTACATCATATTTCATCACATCATATTTCAATGTTCTGTCACAAATCTACGACAATTTGTCGAGCCATCATGCCGTCACACGTTCACTGCTGCAGTTCATTTCTACTACTTTACATGCATTCACGAGTGCTTTTGTTATACGTGTCTTATTATAGTCACAAGAACAAAACACCCAAACATGTTAAAGAGACTGCTTCTGTTTAATAAAACAGTGTTTGCTATTTGTAGCCTTTTTCAAATTAAAGGCTTCATCGTGCGCCAGTAATGTCAGAATTAATCCTTTTACTAGACTGACATTTTCTCTGTTTTTCAAACACCGTGGTGTCATCTGCTGTGGGCCAGGCTGTCTTTGCCTCTGTCTGTCTTTAACACTGACTGATCCATTTATGTCATTGGCTTCTTCTGCTGTGTTCTGGTGCTGTATGTGCCAGTTATGGGTGACAAAGTCCTGTGGATACCAATGGTGGTATAGGTTCTGTTATTCCCAATTAGACGGCAGCTGTGATCCCAGCAACTGGAGTGAATGTAAACACAATGCTGCGTTGCACCTGTACTTTTTTAATGCAATTCAATACCATAAAAATTGACTTATTAAGAAAACAATTGGTTGTGCTTTATAACGAAAATTTGACGAAACTATGTGAAGAAATGTCGTGTGATAAAATGTCATAAGATTGTGACGAAAATGTTGTGCGCCCAAATGCCCTGCACTGTGTGCGTGTATCCGTGCGTGCGTGACTGCATGTGTACATGGATGGGAGGATGGATGGATGGATGGATGGATGGATGGATGGATGGATGGATGGATGGATGGATGGATGGATGGATGGATGGATGGATGGATGGATGGATGGATGGATGGATGGATGGGTGAAAGACAGTGGGAGGGGGAGGAAGTGGGAGAGGGAGGGGAGTAGGGTGGGAGGGAGAGAGGGAGGGTGGGGATGGCAGGGGTGAAAATGAGAGAGAGAGAGAGAGAGAGAGAGAGAGAGAGAGAGAGAGAGAGAGAGAGAGAGAGAGAGAGAGAGAAGAGAGAGAGGGGGGGG
Source organism: Escarpia spicata (assembly GCA_963995525.1). Lineage (NCBI taxonomy): Eukaryota > Metazoa > Annelida > Polychaeta > Sabellida > Siboglinidae > Escarpia > Escarpia spicata. The sequence continues at coordinate 67,192,563 of OZ023209.1, read as the reverse complement.
GGAGTAGTGGAATGAGGTAGCGATAGACGGATAGAGTGATGGATGGATGATGACTGCAATGATGGGACGAAGTGTGGCTACGGGGACACGTTCCTCCGCATCTTCCCTTTCGTCTGATTCTTACTACGAAAACTTAATAACAACTATTAAAAACAACTCTTGCCTCCCCAGGCTGCAGCAGCGGCTGCCGTGGCGGGCGGGGCCAACCCTGTGTACGTCCCGACGACACGGCCAGGGATGTCGATGGGGTACGGGGTGGCGGGAACTGCTCCCATGGGACAGGGCAGTAGCGCGGCGATGTGGCAGGCGGACAACCCCTCCTATGTCACCAATCCCGGGGTGAGCGTCTCCCAGAGGTACGCCTTCCCACCTACGCCCAGTCCCCCGATGAACGTACGCAGGGATGCGTCGGGTCTGTCCTCCCAGCTGGGACGACCTGCCGCGCTGGGAGGCTACAATCCCTACTTGACTCCCGACATGGCCTCTCCATGGGTCAACTCGTTCGGACAAGGTAGGTGAAACCTGTCTCGATTTGGATTACCACAATGATGATGATGTCGATGATGATGATGATGGTGATGATGATAATGATGACGATGACGACGACGACGATGATGATGATGATAATAATAATAATAATAATCTTATGCCCATAAATCTCGTATATCATCAACATGTGTGTATTAATGTTATCGCACACTATATTTTGTTTTATAAAATATACATATGTGATTATTGGTTATCACAAAGTTAATGTTACAAGAACGTTTTAGTTATAAGCATCTGGGAATAAAGATTGTTATTAAGTAAATGTTATTATAAATAGTAGTATACTTGCATATATCTCTAAACATAGTTTATTACAAAGTTTATTTGTACCACTTGTATCAATATGGCATTAAAGTTCACAACAAAGTTAACTTCATCAGGGAGTAGCACTTGTAAAATTTTAATTATTAAAATTAAGGTTATCACAAAGTTAATTTTAAAAGAGGGTATTGCATTCGTATAAATAAGTGAATTAATTTATTACACATTAAATTTAACAAGAGAGTAGTTGTTGCATAAAATATGTCAATTAAAGTTATCATACACATAAGTACGTTAAGACAACAACATTTGCACAAATGATTCGCCCTCTCACTTTGTTAACAGTGTCATTATTTTTATTATTTTAAAGGCCAAAATAAAACAGAAGAAAAGAGAAGATTTGTGTAAATCTATGTATGAACTGTGTACGTAAGACCAACAAATAACTGTACATGCCAATCAGTCATTTTCACAATGTAATCATTTATCTTGCAAAGCGTTATTAACAACAGCAACCTATATTTATTTTATATGGATGGATTAGATAAATTGTTTGCACATATTGTTTAATTTACGGGACATACCTAAATACTGATAGGCAACTGTTCCAAATACAGGTGTATTTTCACTTTAATTGTTATTATTTACAGATCTAATAATATGCATGTATTAAAGGTATTATTAATAAAAACATTGTTGATGATGCATATGATATAAGCCTACGGTGTACTACATATTCGAATTTAAATTATGATCATTTAGAACCACTAATGAATGAATGAATGAATACTTTAGTTCGGAATTGAGAACTACATAACATAAATGAATAACGAAGAATATGCAATATGTATACAATTCCCGGTAAGCAGCAGAGCCAAGGCTGTTACCAGTTTATATGCGTACACAATAGTTTGATAAAGAAAATAAGCCGAGTAACTGGTCACTGCCAACCGTTGAAAATGGTAGACTGATTGTTGTAGATACAGCGTGAAATCAATAGCTATAAATGGACAATTAATACACTACCATAACTATTAATGGTATTGTTGTGACATGTTATAACAATTGTGACATAGTCGGTTGATAAGAATATAAATAATATGCAATTATTGTTTTTTCTTCACATCTATGTGAGATAAGAATGACTTGATACCAGATGAACATATTCAATATAACAAACTTAATGTGTAGTATAAGTTTTCTTCTTAAAACCGTTTAACTACTGGTTGCATATAATCAATAAACAAACATGTGATACCTGACATCGTAAATCGTCATTTGTTGACGGTGACACCGTCTAAATAGCAGCATTTCTAATTATCTAGATCACTGCCAATTAGTAGATTATTTTTATGTTTCGTTATCGGCGCAATGACGGGGCAGTTCTGAGCGAGTCATCATTCACGCGACTAGATAACAAAGAACGCTGTCGTATGCACATCAAAGACAGTCGGATTTGTTGACAAACAGCGCGGTCATTACCGTTGTCCGACTGTCGTTAGCTAATGTCGCTCGTGTGATGTTTCTTCACAACAAACGGGTGTTAACGGCTATTTAATTATTACTCCGTGGCACACACACACAAACACACACACACACACACACACACACACACACACACACACACACACACACACACACACACACACACACACACACACACACACACACATACAAATAAACACACACACGCACGCACGCAAGCAGACACACACACACACACACACACACACACACACACACACACACACACACACACACACACACACACACACACATATATATATATATATATTATATATATATATGTACACACACACACACACACAAATAAACACACACACGCACGCACGCACGCAAGCAGACACACACACACACACACACACACACACACACACACACACACACACACACATATATATATATATATATTATATATATATATGTACACACACACACACACACAAATAAACACACACACGCACGCACGCACGCAAGCAGACACACACACACACACACACACACACACACACACACACACACACACACACATATATATATATATATATATTGCAAATGAACATGTCGGTATTATATATATTAGAATATAATTATATAACTACATATATAATTATATATATATATATATATATTAATTAGAGAATCGACATAAGCGCGGTTGGAAAGAAGTTGACATATATCTTGTTTTGTGTGTACGATTACTAAGCATCAAAGAAACGGAGAATAGTTTCGTATCTTATTATTGATACTGACTGTCATCTATATCGCTTATATCCTGGAGAAACCAAACGGAAAGGCGTAGCAAGCCAGAGTCGGTAAAACAGGGGAATTCTGCCAAAGGCATATTGTTTGATTTCACATACACTGTAGTTCTAAAAGCGCTATGTATTATTAATATTGTTATCAGTATCATCATCATCATCATCATCATCATCATCATCTTCATCATCATCACTGTCATCGTGTTTAATAGCACGTTTCATATTATGTATCATACACTTGCACATTCCAATAATACGGAAGATCAACTGATTACAAACCACGTGATTCGGGATGGGAACAAACACACTGTGGGTCACCCGGATGTGGCATGCATGTTCAGTTCATTTTTTGTTTAAGAATCGATTTTGCGAATATTTCTTTCTAGATAGGAACTGCTAGGATTTATGTTTAATACTGCGATTGTTATTAAATCATGTATTTGGACATGCGTTTACACCAATGGTAAACTTTACGAAAGTCTTTATAATTATTTCATCATTTATGTATATGTACAAAACTTTGTCTACGGGTCTACCCTTGCTTCAGAAGAAGGCACCTTTACTGGCATATACGTTATTTCTCAACGGCATATGTTAGTATATTCATAATTATTTGACGAACATTGACTGTGTCACAAAACTCATTCAAATAATCTTTGGTATTTTATATTTCATTTTCTGTACTGTATGGATGTTATTGGTTTTCTTATATGGGAAAATGTATTTTGTTACCTGACCTGGCGTTATTAAATCTAATTCTAATTAAGTAGTGTTGGTATTTACACCGGCGCAGTCTCGTCATATATTAAACCGCGAAGTTTATTCATTGTTGTTCAACCGTCGATGTTCAATAAACAATGCAATCTCACCTGGCGATATCACCAAAGGCGCCACTTTGATGCCCACTTCGGACTTAGATACATAGATAGGCTTCAAGTTGGAAACAAATAAACTAGCCGCAGTAGAGTGACTGTCTTCCAAATATCAACTTGAAGTGTGTGCTTAATGCGTTACGGCTTCAGAGTGGGGGTAATGCTAGACAAATACTCGATCAATAGAAGCGAACGCATTAGTGGATGCGTTGACTAGAGCCATGTCTTATAAATTACAGTTGTGGCAACTATTAAGCTATGTTCAAATTAGCATACGTCATATTTTAGTGGCAGTATTACTTATCGATATTACAAAGCGTTACACAAATATTATGGGATAATGAATTATGTGTATACATATGACGCACGTAACAGGCATGCTACGTTCACTGTTTCGCTAACATAAGGTATACTCGTAGCACATTTCATAATATATCTTAATGGAATCTCCAAATTATCGCACGGTATGTACGCTAATTTGCGGTGCTTAGCAAAAGCAACTACCATATCTGATAGCCCAACCCAACCCATGTCCGCATATCCATGTTTGATTATTAATGTGCGAATGTCCAAAGCGAAGTTATCAACGTAGGTTTTGTTAACAACTTTTTTTTTAGAACGCCTCGGTGGAAACATATTCGATATTTGTTACTTGTAAACCTGCACGGCACAACAATAAAAACTAATATATGAGTAATATAACAATTATATTATAATAAAAGAAATTTACAAACATGTTCTTTTAGCAAGAAGTTATAATTGACGGCCCAATTGAAAACAAACTCGATGTAATTTTGCGATAGACTACTACAACAAGTGTACAGCATATAATTGAGATTAGCTAATTTAGTGTACGTATTTATAACCAATAAATAGAGCAATGTACTTTACAAAAATAAAAGGCAAACAATGACAGAAGAACATTATGCTTTATAGTATAATGTTATATATAATATATCGTCTCAAAAGTATATAATATGTATGCATGTATGTGTACATTTAATGTATATATTAGTAACCAACACAATAACCGCGTGATTGTGTGGCTGAATTATTAATAATAATAAATTTAGTGATCCAATAAAATCCAAACTAAAACTATGTTCGCAGTGTTTACAACAATCGATTAATATGCTAAAGAATAATTATGATAATGACACAAGTAACGTAAATACGAACAAATGAATACCTAAGACTTTTGTAAACTTAGCTAGAGAAACTATATTACATATATGAATTTGTACAAAATATAAAGTACCACCGGTAGTTAAATAACACGATAAATAGACCAATACATGCGTCATACAATAGGGCCTAGGTTTTTTTTATATTTGCTATTATCAGCCGATAATAGACACTGCTTTTTATTACAGATGTTTACGTTTGTGTATGGAATAGTTAGTCAACATAACACATATTAACGCTAACATAATTCCATATTATAGGTTGAAAATTAATTTCGAGATTGAACTGAAGCGAATTAGCCCACGTAACTTGATCCACTATATAACATGAAAGATCCGATGTTGGATCCACTCAACTATGTGCACCTATGAATGCATTCGACATGAGAGTAAGCCACCTCGGATAGGTTGAAGGCTGCAAGTATGGTTGTCCCGCTCCAGGGCTGCACATCTCGACCGCGATAAACTAAGTCATCGAACGCAACAACTATTTATGACACCACGATTAGATAGGACGCCACTCGGCAACATAATCGCACAAAAAACATGAACAAGGAATTTGCACAAACACCGTGCATTAGTGGCCGGATGTGTGAGGAAGCGCAAGAAATATGTCGGTCGGGAAGGCTGGGCTGAGGGAACGCGGAAATGGGATAGTTGGGATAAGGAGGAGGGTGGGACGGTGATGAGTAAAATGGATATACGAAGGAAACGTTGATGGGAAGAATGACAAGTACACTGACTGCCAATGGCGTCTTGTTGGTTAATAATTATAATGTGTATTGTTAAATGTGCTTGTTATCTGATGGAAACTCACATTAGATCTCACAGCGTCAGCTTCCATATCGCACACTGTGTCAACCAATACAATGGAAGTTAGCACTATTGTTGACTAATTATTCCATACTGACATAAAAACATACATTACAAACGTATATTATTGACTCACTCATAATAACAAATAAAAGCATACTGTATGACACGTGTCTAGATTTATTTATTTATTTATTTATGTATTTATTTATTTATTTATTTGACTACCAATGGCTCTTTGCATACTTTATGTATATGCGTTGGTGTACGTGCGTGTGTGTCCATACGTCCATCAATTACACGATCTGCTCAGTTCATCAGTTAAATATATGCACTCGTATATTTGTATCTCGTCAGAGGGACCGGAATACTTCGCGGAAGGGCGGGAATGCGTCAACTGTGGCGCGATATCCACCCCGCTGTGGCGACGTGACGGAACCGGACATTACCTGTGCAATGCATGTGGCCTCTACCATAAGATGAATGGACTCAACCGCCCCCTCATCAAGCCGCAGCGACGTCTGGTGAGCGTCTTCTCCTTCCGTATGAGTACGTGCTGTGACGTCATAACGAAAATATTCACGTGGGAACAAATATTGCACCACAAAAACCACAAATATAACATACTATATATACTAGTTTAATCAATAAACGTATAGACACTTTAAATTATAAAAAACTAATTACTTCAACATCAACAATTACTCCGTATATATCAACTTAACATAGGGCCTATACGAATGGCTGGAAAGTTGCGTTTGACATATCAATATGAGTTTCTCTGGGACATACTACAGCTGCACTACGTATAACACGGTCATAACAGTAGGATGCTTGTAAGCAACTGTTTGTGGTATTCATAAGAAAGACATTTCTACATTCAAATGTGTTATTAATAAAAAAAGAGTTCTAATTAAGGTCGAAAACACTACAGATCGGTGTGACATAATTTGCTACAGTGGTGCCATCTATTGGATATACTGATGTCCACTGAACTGTAATGGTCATGATATTAGTTACATTAATTAATGTTGACCATTACGTTTATATATATGTAATCGTGACGTGCCTCGTCTTCAGTCGGCGTCCCGGCGCGTGGGTCTCTCCTGTGCCAACTGTCACACGAGCACGACGACTCTCTGGCGTAGGAATAACGAGGGCGAACCGGTGTGCAACGCCTGCGGGCTATACTATAAACTACACGGGGTGAGTCCGCCAAACATAATTATGCATATATTGAAAAATAACCAAACCCATTCTACTTGAACTTATCAATGCAAATGCCACGTACTCTGAATATGTATGTAACGTTCCAAAAACATTACAAATATTTTCGCAATACTCACAATTGAGTGCTACATTACTGGTATTACATTACTGGTATTCAGCATATTCTAATATTCGTTGAGATTGCGATGAATACTTTTACGTACAGTTTTAAATACATTCCAACTTTGTCGTCATAGGTACACCGCCCGCTGTCTATGAAAAAAGAAGGTATCCAGACAAGAAAGCGAAAGCCAAAGAGTTTGCCAAAACCTAAACCTGCCACATCGGAAAATCAAGGTTTGTAATAAAAGTTATACATCTATCTATACATGCGTGTATATCTGTTATTGGTAAACTAACTTGCGGTTTTGCTGATAGATAGTTGATATATATATTCAAACTGATCTGATTCCACCTGAACCAGACTGTCCACAGCTTCCGAAGTGCTACATTTGGAGCTGTTTACGGCGTGCGACATCCTCTGCATCTCCCAGTAGTGAGTCTAGCTTCTTTGTCATCCGCCACTCCTCAAATATTCGGTCGATGTGTCTCTGGACAGATGTTCTTTCGATATTGGATTCGTTGATGGTGAGGAACCATTCGGTCAAGCTGCGTGGAGCAATTTCTTCAATACGGTCCAGGAAAATTTGGGAATAACTGACACAGTCAGTGTCATCTGCATACACAATGTCAAGTGGCAGGTCGATGTCATTTACTGGTCGTTGAGGCAGCTGTGCCCGCAGTGTTCTCAAGGCCGCCTCACGGTAGACAATAAACAGCACTGGGCTGAGACTATCACCATGAGGTGTGCCTATCGTTGTCACGAAAGAAAGACATTGTCCGACCGATATGCGTGGTTCGAACGATGTATTTGCAAGAAAAAGTCTATCATCCGAATTTCCGACTCTTTGTGTGTATGGAAACGTGTTTTTACAGTGTCAAATTTTCATGTACGTCATTTAATCAGCGATCCGATCCGATAAACCGATCTTCGCTAATTAGCCTAATGTGCAGTTGTTCATAAATATTATATTCAATGTAATAGCGTTTACAGCTTGCGATGATGAAGTGTATATTTTAATTGTCAACCCAATTTAAAGTACACGACGCTGTCGCCTGCACGTGACGTCTCGTACAGGATGCCTGGTGGTTATCAGCACTCGTGATCCGTAACGCGCCGCGCGAGGTACAACTGTCCATGGCCCCCAGCGACTGTTCCGCTTTCGCAAGTCGACAATGCACTGTTGACATACACCAAGCGACATTCCTCGCCCCGTGATAATGCAGAACAATGCCGAATATGAAGTTTGATCGGCATCAGATGAACCGGTGTGGACTGGTGTTTGTTGTATCTGTCAGAACGAGACCCGAATTAATGATGCGCCTGCCCTGACGTATCTAATTTCCGTCCGCACCTGTAAAACCACAACCCGTATTGGCATTTTTGTGATATGTTCGCAAAGGTGATATATTAAATTTGTTTATAGAAATACAGATCATTATAAGGTGCTAATCTTTAACGCTGACTCTTCAGTTCATCGTAAATCATACTGGTACCTTGGTGTTCATACATATGCAGTTTATGATTAATCTAGAATTAATATACGTAGTTGGTTCACAAAGAGAGTGCATACAACATGTTCAAATCATTAATACATTTTACTTTGAACATAAGATCGTATAACTTGTAAAGGTGTAAAACTTATAGAGGCGGCCAACGCATTCACTATATGGCCCTATATTTCTGTTGAATAAGTAGTAATTGAATAACCTGAACAACAAATTCAGTGTGTCAAATTCAGTTTACTAAATGGGGACCAAGCAATTGACTTTTGGCCAATTGTCATATGCAAGGACCAGTCAATAATACACATTACATATTAGATTATCAAAGAATCGGATTTACGATGAGCTGAAACAGTTGAAGAAGCAGCGTTTGTAGTTGATTTCGACCAGTTATTATCCGTTGCATCCATTTTGGTTCCAGACACGAAGATGTTGACGAATCACTCGCCACTGGCCACGCACCTGCCGACGTCGCCGGCCAATGCGGCAACGCCCGTCGCCCTGACCGACCCCCACACGACCGGCTCGGCCATGAACAACCCGCACCAGTTCCTTCCTCTCTCCTTCTCAACTTCCAACTACAGCGCCTCCGTGTCGCAGACGTCAGCGGCGCTCCAAATGTCGCAGAACGTCGCAGTCGCAACACCGGAAGCCAGTCCGCGCATGCCTGGCTTCGGTAGCTTGCTGACTTCCGGTCTGAACGTCTTCCCGAGCGCCATGCCGACATCGCGCCACCTAGCGGTGAAGATAGAGAAAGACGGAAACATGAACAGTAGCGTCGGTGATGGCGTCGGTGGAGTTTCAATCGTAGCTAACTGATGTTAAGTGCGATGTACTGACACACATTATCGAGTGATATTCGCAACGGTTGTGATGCGAACGAAAAAGTGAACATCACGCGGACATATCATGTGCTCTCTCTGCAGCAACCATGTGTAGTTCATCGATTCTATATTATCGTAACGCAGGACCAAAACGAACAAACTCGTCTGCCAACTCTATAAAACTCAAGTGCCATTGTGTTTGGTAGAATAATTAACTTCTTTTCAAGTGCATTTTCTCTGTAGATCCGTAGATGTTTTTTGTTTGACTCTAATACTACATTTTTGTTTGCTTTAGTGTGGAGGCAAATGTTTGCTATATTGCGAAGCGGCAATACGTTGTCACATCGTTCCAGCATGAAATTTTGTTTTCAGGTTGGTTGCCAGACAACGTTTTTGTGTGACCTTATTTGTTTTACTGTAGTACTATAGCGGCCGATAAATACCATTAATTGTGTAAAGTGACGAGGCTCCACCGTTTAATGACGTAGGAGATGACATATGAAATTACGCAAGAAATGACGTTAAGTTTAGAGTAAATCCTACAGTATGGACCAGGACGCTGAAAGAAACAGAATTTGTTTACCAGATTAAACCGTTTGTCCTACCACTCCGCACCAATTTGGTCCTTGACCAATGTTTTATCCGTACTGCTCAGGTCATATCGAGGCTGCATTACCGATTCTAACGCTCAGTTTCACTTTTCCTGACAACTGCCATACTGTATTGCAATAGACAACATTGGGAACGAACAATGCATGCATGTCAAACATACATATCCGCCGTTACATTTTATCAGGTATTACAGTATTTTTTTATCAAAACATGTTGACTATTGAACTAATCTGATTCTAAGAAAGTCGACAACAGCCGCGCTTTCACGATATCGAATATGTGCCAGCACGTTTCTTACTGATACGTTAATCTGGCGTGATCATCGAGCAGCAGATCCTATCATTACTGTGTACGGGTAAGACGACGCTCACCATAAGAGCTGAATGCATGCGTGCAGTGCACGTTGTGGAATCCTGTCAACAAATCGACCGCATAATCGCGGTCTTTTGTTCAGCAGACTGGTGATATTGAAGCATAATATATCGTAAAGAATATTTACAATCATATTTACTAAATATGCTTAATTTATTACAGCGGTATATATATATATAACTCCAAAAATGAGTAGGTCATATTAATATTTTAATATTCGACTGAATAGTAATATATATATATATATATATTTTTTTTTTTTTATATATATACACACATATATATATATATTTGTGTGTGTATATATATATATTTATATTCGACGGAATAATCACATATATATATATATATATATATATTTAAATATATATATATATACATATATATGAGACTATTCCGTCGAATATAAAAATATTAATATTATCTACTCATTTTTGGAGTTATAGATATTATAGAAAACAATGTGTCAGTATGCCAACAATTACACTATCAACGAAAGTACACACTAGCCATACACGGGAAGAACATGAAATAACTACTATATATTGATAAGACGACCGAGGACAATGCAATATGTACATATCATAAAATGTGTGTTTTATTTATATGTGACAGACGTTTCTCCTAGGTATGTTTGAGGGTGTCGTGTGAGTTTGTTATAGAAGATGACATATATCAGGAAACTAGCGTCGCCGTGTGACGGATTCTATTGGAAAACGGGCATAACTGTTGGGCATACATGAAAACAACTGTTTTTGTTTCAGTTTGAAATTAGTTTAAAATGTGTTTGCTTTAGTGTTTACAATAAAACACACAAGTCAGCAAATACGATTTATGTGTCAGGGTTTTTGATTATCACCACATGGTTTTCTCATGGACACCTTGTATGGACGTCAGCTAATTATCACACGATTAAAAAAGCATGGTATTAATTATGTTGTGACTTATCCACGCAGCGATTATAAGTACCCTATCAGCGCGGTATTTCTAATTATTTCAGATATAGATACTCCAATATGTAGTGCAATAACATATCACACATAAAGAAAGATTCGTTACTATACTATTGTATAAAGGCATACAAGATATTATAAGAGTATTTATAACATAGCCAATCACAATGAAATTAATATAACTCACATTCCCACGCACACACACACGCAACCATCTACATGCGCACGTTCGCTCTCTTAATCGTGCACAGTGATGATGACAAGGAAGATATACCACTTCAGTTAACAATTTCATAATCTCATAAAAATTATACAATAAATATCAATTATAAATTACTGTTTTCAAAGTCGAAAAGTCTTAGGTATCATTCATGGCATGGCATGGCATGGCATGGCATGGCATGGCATGGCATGGCATGGCATGGCATCACTTTCATGAAGTAACTGTACTAATTCAATATTTTACTGCTATAACATAATTAATCGAAACGCAAATATGTTACTTGTAATATAACATAACAATATTTAAAATTTAGCACATAAGAGGGGATTATGCTGCCGGAACATTTTCAGATATAGTAATTTCCTTCTTCACTCCCAATATCAATGGGAAGTCGTGTACATAGCCTATATTGGAATGTCGGGATTGAACACTCAGTAGACGCTCTAAGTGATTTAAGTTAAGAAACCTGTAACAAATTAAATAGATAACAAATTGGTTGTGTCGTTAACTACTGGTCTCTATCTGGTCAAATGTAATGCATCGCGAACTGCGAAAGAAAGACTGTTTTAACTAGTGATTGACACCATATATCAAACAGAGAGAATATTGATGGGAACATTCTCTTAGTCGCAGCCGAGATGAGTCGACACAATATTCTTATCAGTGTATCGCGATCACCACCTCTACTGGTGGTCAGTTGGTTCAGTGCAATCAATGTAGTTTAAGCAGCTTAACAGGTCGTTCAGTGCACCGAATTATGGCGTGACATACGTCACTAGGTGCTCTACAAGCTAATAGTACTAATAGTAAGTATGATTGACTGCTAATTTATCTATATTATTCGGAAAATATTTCTACAAAAATCTACTAAGTGGAACAATGTAATTCTTGACTATTACGATACTGATATAGTCAAATGTCGCTACGAGACGCTTTTTCGTGCACCGAAATGTAGGGGTACGCTTTATATAAGCTGTATAGCTTAGTTTGTACGTAAATTATACAAGTGTTGTACACACTGACGAGTTAACTTATTGATAGTTCTACTAACTGATGCATGACACATT
>OZ023209.1:67122216-67174716 GCA_963995525.1 Escarpia spicata | reverse complement strand
ACATTCAACTGAATACGCGGCACTAGACTTAATAGATAGAATAATAACCCAACTGGATAAGGATGAAATACCCATTAATATTTACCTATATCTTTCCAAAGCCTTTGATACCATTGACCATTTAATTTTAATTGACAAATTTAAATATTATGGTATACATGGAACAAAGCTGAACTTATTCAGCAGTTACCTAACAAATCGTAAACAATATACGGAAATTGAGAATATAAAATCAAATATGTTACCAATAACAACAGGTGTACGACAAGGCTCAATCGTAGGACCCCCCTGTTATTCATCATGTACATGTATATAAATGATTTTGCACAAGCCAGTAAAATTTTAAATTTCATAATTTATGCCGATGATACAACTCTATCAAGTACATTAAACACTTTCAGCGATAACATACATGACGACAATTTTTAATCCTTAATAAATTAAGAACTTTTAAACATAAATAAATGGCTTAAAATAAATAAATTATCACTAAACATAACAAAATCTAAATACATGACATTTCAAAAGGTAAAGAAAAATATACATGCACTTACTCTGACGATAGACAACGCAAATATTAAGCAAGTTAAGGAATTATTTGTTTTTGGTTTAATTATAGATGCAAATCTAAACTTGAAAAAACATTGAAAAAATATAAATTGCTTGTTCTAAAAAATTGGCATTTTAAACATTTTTAGACGTATGTTACCTCTTCATATTAAAATAATATTATATAATTATTTTATAGTGCAACACATTAATCATTATTGTATAATGACATGGGGCTTTCAATCAAATAGAATAACAAAACTTCAAAAAAGCCCTGAGACTTATTAACTTAAGTAATTATATTTCCCACACAGAACCACTTCACAAAGAACTTAACTTGTTAAAAGTAGGTGATATCCTTAAATTACAACAATAAACATTTTGTTCTAAATATTAAAAAAATTACTTTCCAGTTTATTTACAAAACTGGAGGATAATGATTAACTATGAGGTATATAATTATGATACAAGAGTCAAGAATAAAGAATACACTTATAAAAATTAAACATGAATTTGCAAAGAAATGTCTTAGGCATAAGTTGTCAATTTTACTAAATAACATTCCCGATATAATCAAAGAAAAGCGTAGTACACATAGTTCACAAGGATTTGCCAGAAGAATGTTTTTACCGGAAGAATTTGATTTGGGTGATGTATTGATTCAGATAAATTTCTATCACAAAAGGTGGCTCCTCGATAGCGACTACCCCAGTCTTAGAGGAGTCTCCTGACCCTACTTGTTGTTATTTACCATACATTATGCCATGTTTACCATAAGGTTATATACTTTTATTATTATTTTATTTATTGTTTTACATGGATCTATTGTATGTATTATCTTCTTCTTCTTCTACTTCTTCTTCTCCTTCTTTTTCTTCTTCTTCTTCTCCTTCTTTTTCTTCTACTTCTTCTTCTTCTCCTTCTTCTTATCCTTCTTCTTCTTCTTCTAGTTCTTTTTCTTCTTCTCCTTCTTCGTCTCCTTTTTTGTCTTCTTCTAGTTCTTCTAGTTCTTCTTCATCTTCTCCTTCTTTTTCTTCTACTTCTTCTTCTTCTCCTTCTTCTTATCCTTCTTCTTCTTCTTCTAGTTCTTCTTCTTTCTTCTCCTACTTCTCCTATGTGTATAGATATATGTATATATATATATATATATGTGTGTGTGTGTGTGTGTGTGTGTGTGTGTGTGTGTGTGTGTGTGTGTGTGTGTGTGTGTGTGTGTGTGTGTGTGTGTGTGTGTGTGTGTGTGTGTGTGTGTGTGTGTGTGTGTGTATATATATATGTATATATATATATATATATACATAAATTATATTTATATATATATATGTATATATATATATATATATATATATACTCAAAGCAGATATAACACAAAACACAATCAGTTTACTTGTGAGCAATCTTCAGTTTTAGTTTATTTAGATCACCTTGAACAAAACAACTTTCAGCACATATTTTAACAAACACTCGATAGGTTTCAAGGGTACTGCGAGTTACTCTTTCAAAATGAGCCTATGGTCGGACATTGTTCGTATCATGAGCAAACCATCAGTCGTCACCATCGGTTCGTGTAAACATCCGTCAAAAATGTGACGAACATTACATAGAGGATTATCTCGTTGATGCAGTAGTTGGGATTGGCATTGCATCGTGTATGAAAGATACTGTGTGTTTCAACATGTTATTATAACAGGTATGTGTGTGTGTGAGTGTGTGTGTGTGTGTGTGTGTGTGTGTGTGTGTGTGTGTGTGTGTGTGTGTGTGTGTGTGTGTGTGTGTGTGTGTGTGTGTGTGTGTGTGTGTGTGTGTGTGTGTGTGTGTGTGTGTGTGTGTGTGTGTGTGTGTGTGTGTGTGTGTGTGTGTGTGTGTGTGTGTGTGTGTCTACCTTAGAATATTGCACGACCACGGATGTGTTTAATAGCGCTTTATTTACATCGTCACATAATGTTGTCATATGATGTCATATGATAAAACAAACCGTCGGCTAGCTACGACTACTGTTTACGGGGCAACACGCCCATGTCTAAAATAAACCCAGTTTTGAACTGGTGTGTATTCACTAATCCAATATATAGCCTTGTCGAAGCTATCTACGTGAGCATAGTAATACGCTGCGTCACTGGAATGTAAGTAATCACGTATAACATATGAATATATTTACAATGCAAATATCCGCTGCGTGGAGAGTAGACGTTTGAGATTGTGTTTTGCTGTCTTGGTATGGCAAGTGACGCTGGCTGCTTGGAAGTAGTGGGTATTGAAAATATATATGCATCGGAATAAATAGAATGAAACACCGACAGAACAAAAGTGATATATGATCATTTGTGAACATTATTGCACACGTGCATTACAGTCATTGCTCAATACAGCAGGGCGGCATGCACTCAGCCAGGTTCCGTTATGTGTACTACTCCGCCACCACCTGTACAACTATAGGTGTAGGCATTGTGTAAAGGTGCCATTTTATGTAAATATTGGTTTTATTAGTGTTCATGGTTGGCATTAACCGGTAATGTTTGGAATGTCTACACATTCCTAGTCGTGGATGCAGCGTTCAGATACGACCGTGTTTTAATTAAACATAGGATTACATACGTACGGATACGGCTTGTGGTAAAACAATGGATATATAATGCCCGGTGGAAATCATTGTAAGTTGTTACATACGTACATAGGCGGATGGGTGTTTTCATTCTGATGCAGATGCAACAAATTTCCCATAAGCAACGTCACCATAGAGACATTCCCCATTCCGCAAGCGTTTCCGTACGCATTTCCGTACATGTGGAATTCAAGCTTAATACGTTACCACGTGAAGGGAACTGAGTTGGCAATATCTTTACCCTACCCTTATTCGTAATATTGGCCCTATCTTTACGTGTCCTTTAATGCAGGCAGATACGGTTTATACACGCTGATGCAGAAAATCGAATGTAGCGATTTGAATCAGATAGGAGATTTCCAGAAGTGACGTCACTACATAAATATTCCTCACTCCGTATGTCGTTTCCGAAGATGTGGAATCCTAGCTTTAGAACGGCACAAAACATATTTTAAGGAACGCTTATCAGAATCTCCGCATGGTGGGTTCTCCGTTCCAACTATGACGACAGATTTGTATAAGAACAATGAAACCGAATCAGATCCCATTGTGCAAAGTGACTTCACCGAAGCAAAGTGCACATGAATACTGTTGTTTTTCTATATAAATATACTTATTATAATATGTCTCCAATCCCAGATTCGTTTGCTCTAACAGGTAGGCGTCTAAATTATATAAATTTGTTCTGGGAATATTTACAAGATCGATACTTAGCCTAAGCTAAGTTTTCACGATGCAATCGCGGCGACGAAGACTTGGTTACGTCATTACAAAATATGACGGTCGTTAATTATCGCCCGCGACGTCGCGTCGCTGCGACGGGAAAGGGCGATTGTTTACACGGGACGAGCAAACTGCATTCTTATCACAACCGACATCATCGAACTGTCTATAGCCCGCTACGATATCGTCTCGTGTAAACCCGCTACGTTGTCGTCTCGCGTAAACCCGCTACGATGTCGTCTGATGTAAACCCGCTACGATATCGTCTCGTGTAAACCTAATTTAATCCGACTTTGTCTGTTCCTCGTTTAGTAATTGTTTTTTTACGTATAATGTTCTTATCAATAGACTAATTATGTCGAATGTCTGCCCGCCAAAGTGTGTATTATTCGCAATCTGAATAACGAAACGTTCGCGTATTGAACACGAGCTGTAATGGAGGCTGGCGGTGCGAACCACCAGTTCCTGGGATTGTTTTAACAATGGGCGGGTTCGCCTGGTTCGCGCAATCATTACAGAACGTGGAACTGTGTCAGCGAACTGCTAGTACAGTTTCCACCTAAGAAATGAGAAGGTGATTCTAGGTAACGAAACAGACAAAGTCGCTTTAAGACGTCTACATAAACAACTATGATTAATTCGTCTTTCAATACACTTTGAACAATACCACCACAGTATTATACAGTTACACGTTATCTTTTCTGAAAGAGCACCAATTTCTTAACAACAAATCTGACGGCATAACCGACAGCCTTGATCATCAGCACGATCAGGAATATAATCATCCAATTGAAACATCACAACGTCACGAGATCAGAGGTCATCATGTTCACCTCGTGACCGATGTCGGAGTTATGACAATCGCCATTGGCGTACGTCTCTTCGAGCAATGACGTCATCGTCCTTGACATCGTCCTGGCAAACATGGCGGCGGATGACGTCAGCGCGGAGGGACTGTTGACGGCGGGACTGACGGGGTGGGACGACGGGACATCAGCGCCGCTGCTTGTCCCAGACATCGGGGACATGTCGTTGCCGCTTGGTCCCGCGTGGAGCGGAGACAGCAGGCCGGGGTTGGTCACCTCCTGTTCCGATGTTCGGTAAGACTGCACGACGTCATTGTGCTGCATATATCGTTCGGTGTTCACCTCCGCGCCAGATGTTCTGTATATTTGATGCGCGTCGCTGTTGCCATTCTGCGACATCATGAAGCTGTCAGTGTTCACCTCCGTGCCGGATGTTCGGTATGACTGTTGGTCGCTGCCAATCGCTGAGTACAGGTAGAGGCTGTTACTGGTTTCCGGGGTTGGCGAATACAACTGTGGGTGATGTTGTGTCTTCGGCGTCAGTAGGGCCTGCAACGTCGTCGTGTCCGATATCTCGTAATTTTGAGTCACCCTCTCGCTAGGTGTCGCCTGTGTAACCGCGTCACCTGACGTCGGTACCATCCTTTGGGGCGACATGTTGGGCGTAATATCTGAAGAAAAAAACAGATTGCTGTTCGTTTAATCTGACTCACGGTGATACACGTTTGGAAAGATCTTAAACTATCAGGTATAAATCAAATTAAAATATAGTATTAATAATGGATATCGGTTTTGTCGTTGTATTTACCTACGCCTCGGCCGCGTTTTTGCGTCGATTTAAGCTTATCCATTGCCCCGCCTTTTTGTTTCCGTTTCCGTGTCTGAATCCCCTCTTTCTTCATTGACGGCGGTCGGTTGATCTAAAACAAAGCGAGAAGATCAGGAGACCGCCGAATGTTTGCTGACTTCTCACACCATCGGAACTGTCGCCATGGATGATCGGAATCCAGGCTTAGTCGGTCACAAGTACGTCTCTGATGTCTTAATACGTAACGGAAGTGTTTGTGGAAACGGTTTCCGGTTCAGTGTGTCATCCAGAGATCAAGTTGCAAGGCAACCGCGTTTGAAAACAAAGACGCAAACTGCTATTTTTAAAATGAAAACTGTTAAGGGGATTTATGCAGATATAGATAATCAGTTACATATACCCTAAATCATAAACTTCGTGGGGTGCCTATTTAAAAAGTAATGTTTAATTTCAAGCGTGATTTCTAAGAGGTGATTTCCATTTGCGATCAAAATAATATATATATATATATATATATATATGATACATGAATTCTATAAAACATACGCTCTTATATAGCGCAATATTCAGTAACTAGGACTGCTAAAAAAACGGTTTACACTTTACTGGCAGACCTGTTCAATCGAACACCATTTCGAATTATCTGGGAAGCATTCAGTCACGCTGCAATTAATGCGCAAAGACTATTCGTACACAAATATCCACCCACCACTGTCCCTAGTCTGGTACTCATTCATACAGCTGAGAACAACGTAGAGTGAACGAACGTTCCCAAGGTTCGACACGGCAGCACAGGATTCGAACACGGGTTCCCTCGACTGAGAGTCGGATGCCCTAGCTACAGCGCCACTGCGCTTTCTTCATCAAGGACAACAATATTTTAGTCGGCCAATAAGGAAACTATTTTGCCACCGTTTCTTTACTCTATCTTTTCTATGTTTTCTACTTTCTTCTTGCCATCAATCGACTCAGTCGTACCTTGTGCAGTTTGTAGTAGAGTCCGCAGGCATTACACACGGGCTCTCCCTCGTTGTTCCGTCGCCAGAGTGTCGTCGTCGACGTGGCGCAGTTGGCGCACTGCAGACCCTGGCGACGGGTGTTCTGCTGCAAATTATAATAATAATTATTATTATAGTCATATATTTCTCTGCAGAATAGATCCTGCTCACAGAAGCCTACAATCTAACGTTAAATAAGTCGAAAACAAACAAATGTTTAAAAGACGGGCATGTGTACGTGCATTATATGTATCTGTGTACACGTTTATACATGCGTACAGTATGTATGTATGTGTGTGTGTGTGTGTGTGTGTGTGTGTGTGTGTGTGTGTGTGTGTGTGTGTGTGTGTGTGTGTGTGTGTGTGTGTGTGTGTGTGTGTGTGTGTGTGTGTGTGTGTGTGTGTGTGTGTGTGTGTGTGTGTGTGTATGTAAGTATGACATTGTATGTATGTATGTATGTATGTATGCATGTACGCATGTATACATCAATGCATGTATGTTTATATATATATATATATATATATATACATACATGCATACACATACATATATATATATATATATATATATATATATATGTGTGTGTGTGTGTGTGTGTGTGTGTGTGTGCGTGTGTGCGTGTGCGTGTGCGTGTGCGTGCGCGTGCGGGTGCGGGTGCGGGTGCGGGTGCGGGTGCTTGTGCGTGTGCGTGTGTGTCTGCGTGACGAACCATTTTACAGGCTACACGCGTGTTTCCTGTCTCAGCCAACGGCACGATACGCTCCACAGAGACCGATCAACATACTCCGAGATTACTCGGCTTTAAAATATCCGTAAACTTTAACTAGCAACAACAACGCACTTTGAAGCAGCAGGTCGTTAAATATTTTTTGTCTTGGGGAATTCATGCCTTGGGACAGAGCGTTCAACGAGTGGAGTCAGCTGGAAGTTGCGGGTCCTTTGGTCTGTAGCAGGTGTCCTCTGCTAGAGTGGACGTAATAAGAGGTGATTGTTTATCCTACTGGCGGATTGTGGACAGGACAGCGTGTTGTGTGGACACTGGATCAACTGTGGTGTGTGCGTTGATGCGACTATTTGCGTGGTAACGAGAGCTGTGTCATTGTTCTAAATACGCCTCCGATTGCCAAAGTGATGACGGCGTTGTTGATATTATGCACGGCGCATTGTCGGTGCTTCCCATCGATGGATACGAGCGACACATATGACGGTTATACTGGACATCTAACAGTAATTCGAGACTTGCTACATGAGTAGGTAACCCCACACAAATTAAGTATGTCGCTGTCATACCGTTATGACTAAGAAAATCGGGGCTACATAAATGGTGTACGTTTTGATCTGAGATGACTGTATGTGCAAAGCATATAAACCCATATCCCAAGCCAAACGTTGTACATTCTACAGGTATTCCTGTCAACGTTTGCATTTCGAAATATAAAACAAAACTACAATTTCACCTCCGCTTCATACCCCCAACGGCACCCCTTTGTGGCAGATCAAAAACCTCCAGCTGCAACCCCTTGACGTTCACTCCAAAACTCCAACTGCATCTAAAGTATATTACAAGCCTGGAAATTGTCTTCGTTTTCGTGAGGGCGGGAGTTCTGAACTAAACCAATTGTTGTGCATGGAAGTTGAAGTATCGTTGTTTTCATATATATCCGATAGATGACAAAAAGACATACCCCTTGGTGCCCATGTCGTAAGTGTTCATCTCTAAATAACTATAGTTGTGTTTGTTGAAATGTCTCGCCAAATGGTAGATCAGAGGCCAATGGTGCCGGGAAGCTATTGAACGTGTATACAAAGAGGCATCTCGGAAGAGAGACACTTGAAGTGCCTCCATGTTAGCATATCAATATATAGATTCCATAATTATGTGATTCATCCGCATGTGGTCACATATAACCTATATACGTTTTGATCCGCTACCAGCAATATATGGTGTAGAGAGCATTCTGCGCTATACGTTACAAACGCGGGCTTTTGTACAGACGCTGACACACGTTTAGACCCTTCTCTAAACAACTGACAGTTATCAATTGGTCAACTAAGCAGGATCAAAGCGGCCTGCGACACGCGACACGCACGCGAGTGGCATCTAGAAGGCTAACTATAAGGTGCGATAAGGGCTCTTGCTTCTTTGTAGTATTTGCCTGACTTTGCGAACGCCGACGCTGCACGGCGTTGCGTGCACACGAGTAAACACTGGGACCTGCGGTAAAGGTTTTGTTGATCGACGTTGTTGAAACAACGCACGCCGACACTTAACAAGGCATTGTGTGTACGTCCGCGTGGGCGTGCGTGTGTTTGTGTGCGTGTGTTTGTTTGCCATGTGTTCGCGTCCGTGCATGCCGCGAAGGTTCGGTTTAGTAGTGTTGCCGTAACAGTCCTAATGATCAAACATCTGAGACTTTTAATTGTTCTGAATACAGGCGTGATCCCGGAAGAGTACGTAGATATGTTGCAGACGATCGGGGATGTAAACGGCAGTCTTTGTAGACCACGTGATTAAGATGACTATGTTAATTCGTACATGGAAATGGTCTTGTTAATAGCATACGCTATCATGAGTAAGGTTATATCAATGATCAGTATATAACACTATTTGATTATGTTGCACCATCGTTCACATCCGAACTCAAGAACATTGGCGAGATGTTGTAAAAAGGATGAGTATTTGATCGAGGCCTCAACACAACACAACACAGCAGCAGAATATGTTCACTGCAACATACATAGAGACTGGTGAGATATTAGAAAATGCTGAATGCTGCCAGAACTAAAACAGCAGAACAAGAAGAAACAAGTAGAAGGTGAACAAGACAAGAAAAAGTATAAGAACAAAAGAAGAAGAAAACAGACAGACGAAGAAGAAATAGAAGACGAATAAGAAAATCAGAAGACGAACAGCTGCAACAACAACAAAAAAGATCTACTTAACGTGATCGATAATCATTTTGTATGATGATAAGAAATCGATGATTTGATCACTGCGACATCGTCATGAAACATCTTAAAGGGGTGACCTCTATAGGTACATGCATTTACTACCGCAATGAGCTATACATGTTATGCATGCGTCCATGGGTGCCTTTGCACCAAACCACCAAAGCGGTTTTCCGCTGCACAATCGCACCTAACCGAGTACGGACGCACGGATTTACGCGCGTGTGCATTGTTTACATGCGTGTCTGCACCGCCCTTTAAGTCGCTTACGCATATCGGCATTCTAATTCGTTGTGAAAACACTTCGTACAAACGACAGACCCTGGTCGTCGCGTCACGTCACGCCGTGACCAGAGCGGGAGATCTCCACCGACGGTATGTTCTCGTAGACGGAACGGAACAACCGGGGATGCGTATGTCGTGTTTACTCTGGCAATGCCAGGGGTGTCAGGAATGAATCATTTCCGAATCGAAGAGACTGGCACACGCGCACACATTCAGCAATGTGATTAAACTATTAATGTAAATTAACAGTGTAACCGGACCCACATGTATATATAGCGTGTTGGTTTGTGGTCTGTATTATACATAATGCATATGGGGATTGTCTGTATAGTGAACAATGCGGATTTGGTCGCGATGGTCAATATATACGCTAAGCGTTTGCGGTATCAGGTACACCTGTTGGTTTATTGGATGTGTAGGCCTAAATGTGAGGTCATTTAGCGCAATAGTCACCACACCAATGTTATCGATTTTAGATATATTTATGCACCAATGTGTTTTGAAAATAGATACATAGATAAAAGAATCTTTGCGTTCTAGGACGACGAAAAGTTATTAATTTTGTAGGTTGTCGGGGGTGTGGTGTATATAAAAATTAATCAATATAATTTGAACTGTTTTGTTAATGTCATATTTGTTATGTAACTAACTGACCTCGACGCTTTTCGCAAAGAAAATATGAATATAAAAAGAGAAAGTGAAGGGAGAAAGGAAGTGAAGAATACATACATACATACATACATACATACATACATACACACGCACACACGCACACAGGCACACAGGCACACAGGCACACAGGCACACAGGCACACAGGCACACAGGCACACAGGCACACAGGCACACTGGCAGGCAGGCAGGCAGGCAGGCAGGCAGGCAGGCAGGCAGGCAGGCAGGCAGGCAGGCAGGCAGGCAGGCAGGCAGGCAGGCAGGCAGGCAGGCAG
Organism: Escarpia spicata; assembly: GCA_963995525.1. NCBI lineage: Eukaryota > Metazoa > Annelida > Polychaeta > Sabellida > Siboglinidae > Escarpia > Escarpia spicata. Next base: position 67,164,051 of record OZ023209.1, on the reverse strand, counting down.
GCAGGCAGGCAGGCAGGCAGGCAGGCAGGCAGGCAGGCAGGCAGGCAGGCAGGCAGGCAGGCAGGCAGGCAGGCAGGCAGGCAGGCAGGCAGGCAGGCAGGCAGGCAGGCAGGCAGGCAGGCAGACAGACTGACAGATAGATCGACAAGGGACATGGCCAACTACAATTCAGAATAACCCACTGACTCATGATGGCATAGGGCGTTCCAAGGCGATGGTGACGAACCCTGACATAGTCAACAACAAAAAACGACTGACTCGGTCCACCTTACACTACAACAACTGATGTATCATCCACCGTGGACACCGCATGATTGAAGTTAAGTTACCAAGAGAAAACGACGGCAACATGTCAAGTGGCACTCTACAGACCCATCCTTTACTGCACTATTAGTGGGGACTGTGAGCGGCTTTGCATAATATACTTTGTCGGCGTCTGCTGACAAGGCAATACCCCAGGAAACACCGGGGAAGTGACAAACACCCCTCCTGCGTGGGTGGATAAACAGGATGTTTCCTTTGGTTCAGCCGATATGAGGAACACGTTTTTCGTCTGGTTACATAGTAAGCTAATATTAAGTATAGTCATTCGAAAAAGATGTTCCAACGCGGGGGGAATACATTGTTTGTATACCTTTTGATAGTTTTAGAAATGTGACCACTAGTCTTGTGTATTAAATTAATAAACTGAACAAGTTGTAATGTAGTAGTATAAACATAGTTAAAGCAGTAACTGTGGCAACATCATCGTCATCATCATCATTATCGTATTCATCATCAGCATCCTCCTCCTCATCATCATTATCGTCAACATCATCATCGCCATCGTCATCAACATCGTCATCATCAGCAACGCCATCAGCAGCAGCATCAGTAGCACTTCGCAGTGGTCCATTTACGGAGACGTGCGCACTGGATGATAATTGCCGTCGTAGTAGAAATAACCTACTCAAGACACTCACCATTCGCTTGGGCGGTTTGACCATTGGCCGGTGCATGCCGTTCAGCTTGCAGTAGAGACCACACGCGTTGCACAGGTAGTGTCCAGTCCCATCCCGCCGCCACAGCGGGGTGGTCAAGGTAGCACAGTTGACGCACTCCCGACCTTCTTCGTAGAACTCGGCATCGTCTGGGACAAGAGACAGTCATGTGACATTGCTGACAGGCACGCACGCACGCACGCACGCACGCACGCACGCATGCACGTGAAACCATTGCATATTTATGACATATCAAATGGTTATTTTATTCACCGACTGTGTTGTAACTCTATGAAATACACTAGTCACTGTTTGCAAACTTGTGACGTTTAAACCATGGAAAGACATTTTACGTACGTCCGTGTAATACACTGTGAGTTCGTGTAATACATTGTGAGTTCGTGTAATACACTGTGAGTTCGTGTAATACACTGTGAGTTCGTGTAATACATTGTGAGTTCGTGGAATACATTGTGAGTTCCTGGAATAGATTCGTTACGTGTACTACTCAAATTGACACAAGAAACGTTGGATGGAAATGCATCACTGTTGTGTTAACGCCAGAAAAGGCACTCATTTCCTATTTCACATACGCTCTAAGGTTCAAAATAAATTGGTAAACTGGGGAACTTTGGCGTGTCACGGAAATAGTCAGTGATACGGCGGCGACTCTTTGTATGCTAAAAAAGCTCCATTAACGTAACAACGGTTTCTGCTTAGTAATGCATTTCCCGTACCAACCCACTACCTTAGTAAGACATTCCCAGATATTTATTTGGTATGTCGTCACTGTTTGGCGTATTTAGGACTTTAATCTTCGTGCAACAGCTTGAACACCGATTTTTTAGAAACATAGACGTCGTGTACAATGCATATATAACCACAACGACAACGTGACGACACCAAACATCAACCGAATATTCAAACTAAAAAGGGCAATTAATTTGTTTAGGTTTACTAAACTAATAACAAAAAAAAACATACAAAAAACCAACAAACGAAGGAACAGTACAAAAATGCCCAAGAGTTGCTACAAGAGTATTAAGGTAGAAACGAGCACAGTTGCAGAACGCCCGACTGAAACTATCCGTCGACAACTCGACGATACGAATCAATTTTAAACAAATACTTGCGAATAAATAAAGCATGATGTTGGTAGCGTCGATTGGATTGACGAACATTAACTTATCGCCGATCTATACTTGAGTCGGGGCCGATGGAGGCCACGCAAACAATCGTTGCGATAAATGCATTGATAAACCTCACCATCAAACACCATCGGCGCCGACACGAACGTCAGGAGTCATATGACATGAACCAGACACGAAGGAGTCGTTAAATCGTGAATTGCAAGACGGTGATTACGATGTGTGAAACCAATAAATGTTGTTTGTTTTAGTTACATTTCCTAATAGTGTGCTTTCAACATGCACGACATAACGCACACATAAACCAACCAAATCATCAACATGTGTGTGTGTGTGTGTGTGTGTGTGTGTGTGTGTGTGTGTGTGTGTGTGTGTGTGTGTGTGTGTGTGTGTGTGTGTGTGTGTGTGTGTGTGTGTGTGTGTGTGTATATATATATAATATATATGTGTGTGTGTAGCCATGCAAACAGGAAGATGAAACGATGACCTTACCTATATGTTTTACTACCTAGCTTCGTTAAAATGCGCGCGTGCGTGCGTGCGTGCGTGCGTGCGTGCGTGCGTGCGTGCGTGCGTGCGTGCGTGTGTAGATATCTTTGCAAAAACTCAACTGTCAAATCGTAACATGGACATTAATCATCAAAGCCCAGGTATTAGTGCATCTCATCCGGAACATGCAGTTTACTACTAAGGAATATACAACAAAAACAAAGAGAACAAAAGTAACCTTAGTTAACCAAACATTATTGACATTTTGCAGCATACACTTTTTTGTGACAACCGCATTCGAATATAATTATTACGAAAATATAATACATGCTACGTTGAGACGTCTGTGTTGACAGCGCACACAAGGTTTATGTTCCAATTTTTTTCTGGCACGCTTTGATTGTTTGCCCACCCTGCCCTAGAAGATAACCCTCTTTATACGGTTCTTCAGAACAAAAGCCAGACTCCACGCCATCACAAGACAGTTATTTAACAAAGACAAATGTCGTGGTCTTTGATACGGTGCGACGATGGCTGCGCTGTCAGGTACTGTGTGCACCTGGCTGAAGCCAATGTCTGGATGGTGTTTGTTCTTCTGTCATGGATGCGCACATGAGAGGGATCTTATAGAGAGACGTTCCGGGTTTTGTTTTGTCACGTTTTTAACTATGAAAACACCATTAGATCGATCGAGTTCGTGATATTGATTAGGTTAGTTTTGTGTGGGTATGTGTGTGCATGCGTGCGTGCGTGCGTGCGTGCGTGCGTGCGTGCGTGCGTGCGTGCGTGCGTGCGTGTGTGTGTGTGTGTGTGTGTGTGTGTGTGTGTGTGTGTGTGTCTGTGTATGTGTGTATGTGTGTGTGACGCACACAGGAACAAACACACCTAAACACAGACCAAAACACACACACACACAGCACACACAAAACGCACACACACACACACACACACACACACACACACACACACACACACACACACACACACACACACACACACACACACACACACACACACACACACACACACACACACACACACACACACACACACACACACACACACACACACATTGGCAATGTAAACTACTGAACTTCATCGGTCGTGCTATTGCAGGAACTCGTCAAGTCTGTGGGCTATAACTGTCGTGTCATTAACTTAGAATGGTGCAAAACTATACGATAGTAGTTACAGCGTGGACTTGACGGCGACAAACAAGGCGCTATTAGGCCAACTGACGTATGATGCAACATGGCACCATTAATTGGCGCGTTGTAAACGAAAGAGGGCGCGATGGCACGATTTACAAGGCCCTATACAGGAACTCCATAGTAAATCATCTGTTTTATTGTGTTTGGTCAGCAAAGTAAGAGAGTTTAAATTAGTTCTCTTTAACTCCAGTGATTAAAAACCATACGGATAATCAGCGTATATCTTAATATCCTTCTCCCAATGTGTGATGGTTTAGCAGAAAATAGTACTTAACTCAACTCAGATACACACACACACACACACGCACACGCACGCACGCACGCACGCACGCACACACACACACACACACACACACATATATACTATTTGTTTGTTATTGTTTCTTGTTAGTGGCAATAGATGTATCACTTATGTACATATTCTATGGTTTGTATCACAAACATGAAGCAACAAAATTTGTGTTCTCCAAAACTAACCTGTTGCTGCAATCCCCGCCAGGTGTCTAGCATTTTACCAACTCATGTTAACTTACTAGCTATAACAGCTGGACGTTTGTCGACAGATATTCATTACTAGTATTTCGTAAACAGAGAACAAGCGACTTCGTTTGTTTTTAATATGTTTCTGTCTAATAACTATATACGTACACGTCTCAAAATAATCGTACACGTAGTAGGTGTTGTATTTATAGTCAAACCAAATGACGGTGTTGTGTTTTTTATAGTTTACAACTTTACCACGTCTGTTTAACAGCTTTCTGATAATCATAGAACGAAGTGGAAAGATAAACGGTATCCACTGTAGCGCAGGTCTTGCACAAGCCTTTCTGTGTGTTCTTGATTTGACTAGCAAGTAAGATTCTGCATTCTGCTTAGGATTTTGACCTAATTGTGGAATTCAGTGCTACATGGTATGGTCTGGAATGAATTCAGTTCTACGTGATATGGTCTGGAATGAATTCAGTTCTACATGAATGATCTGGAATGAATTCGGTTCTATATGATATGGTCTGGAATTAATTCAGTTCTACATGATATGGTCTGGAATGAATTCGGTTCTTCATGATATGGTCTGGAATTAATTCGGTTCTACATGATATGGTCTGGAATGAATTCGGTTCTACATGGAATGAATTCGGTTCTACATAATATGGTCTGGAATTAATTCAGTTCTACATGATATGGTCTGGAATTAATTCGGTTCTACATGATATGGTCTGGAATTAATTCGGTTCTACATGATATGGTCTGGAATTAATTCGGTTCTACATGGTATGGTCTGGAATTAATTCGATTCTTCATGATATGGTCTGGAATGAATTTAGGACTTCATGATATGGTCTGGAATTGCGCAAGCTCTGTGAAAGAGCTCCTTGGTAAGTGCTTCAAGAGACACTACGTAATCGTTTGTTCTCTATATACTTCTGCGGTTACAATAATTTCGACACGATACAGGTAACCATGCAAACAGGAAGATGAAACGATGACCTTACCTATATGTTTTATTATCTAGCTTCGTTAAAAACATGTAGGTCTAACAACATGTTGAAATAAAAAGTAGACGTAAGGCACCAACATAATATATATATTTATTTATATTTCACTTGATCTATGCAATATTTGTATACACAACTAACATTGTGTTAAAAACAAAAGCTGGAACCGGAATTAAATAAGAATTTATCCTCTTGTTACAGGCAACATGTACCCTAAAATAAATACGTCTTCCGCTAGTTGTTTATTTTAATATCGAGAGATTGTGGCGTGTGTTTATCGCCGGGCAAACAACGCCGTGATTTGCGCGAGTAAACATCGTTAAGGTTTCGAGAGAACGAAGAAAGAAGAAAATCTTTTCGTCAAGCAATTAACTGAGATTTATTACCACTGTCCCACGCGCGGTAGGCGACAAATGCGAACATTTGGCAGACTTCTGTGCTCTTATTTACGGGTTGAGATTAAATATTACAAGTTGTTTATTTCTCACGTCGTTTGGCCTCTGACACGCTACCTTCCGCCACGCGCTCTGATTTAGTGTCTTTGGATAAGATTGGAACTCCCCGGAGATGTTCGACTGTAATCGGCGTGTCCTATCGCAGGAACACGTCCTAGCAAACAGGCAGCAACACGTCATAGCTATCTGAGTGCACCAGGCAATTCTCGTCAGCTTCCTGGACCCTGTAGCACCGGTGTAGATATATATATACCGTATATATGTATAATATGCCGGGCGGGATGTCGCAGTACTAGAGCACTGGAATCTCGATTGAGAGAGCCCGGGTTTGAATTCTGTGCTACTGTTTCGAACCTTGGACAAGTTGGTTTATTCTTCGTTGCCCCAGTTCACTCAGCTGTATGAATGAGTACCTGGCTATAGACAGTGGTGGATATTTATATACGAGTAGTCTTATACTGCGCGATATCCAATGCCTGGGATTGCTCAGAGCGCTTTACACTTTACTCCTTGTAGTTGTTCAATCAAATACCATCTCTACTTATCTGGGAAGCAATCGACCACGCCGTGGTTACTGCACGAAGACTATTCGTACACAAATATACACCACTGTCTATAGTCATGTACAGTCAAACCCCGGTATTACAGCCACCTCGCAACACATGTACATTCAAACCCCGGTAATATAGCCACCTCGCAACACATGTACAGTCAAACCCCGGTAATATAGCCACCTCTCAACACATGTACAGTCAAACCCCGGTAATGCTAGCCACCTTGCAACACATGTACAGTCAAACCCCGGTAATACAGCCACCTCGCAACACATGTACAGTCAAACCCCGGTAATATAGCCACCTCGCAACACATGTACAGTCAAACCCCGGTAATATAGCCACCTCGCAACACATGTACAGTCAAACCCCGGTAATATAGCCATCTCGCAACACATGTACAGTCAAACCCCGGTAATATAGACACCTCGCAACACATGTACAGTCAAACCCCGGTAATGCTAGCCACCTCGCAACACATGTACAGTAAAACCCCGGTAATATAGCCACCTCGCAACACATGTACTGTCAAACCCCGGTAATATAGCCGCCTCGCAACACATGTACAGTCAAACCCCGGTATTATAGCCACTTCGCAACACAGTCCCAAATTATTTCAATAACAGTAAAGTATAAGGAACAAGTCTCGCTAATACGGTCACCTCGTTATTCTGGTCACTTTCAGCCTGTCCAGAGGGTGACCTTGACAGTGATGTTCCCTTGCTCAGTGAAGTTGGTTCTAGACGACAGCAAGAAGATTCGAATCCGGATTACCTTGACTCCGAGATCGACGCTCAAACGACTACCCCACCACACACAACGAGACTACGGCGTGTGCGATTCGAGTAACAATTGTTTATATTGTTTGTGGTTGGATTTTTTACAATTAATATTCAATTTTTTTATTTTTTATTAAATACTTTAGTGTTGTTATCACAACGAATTTGTAATGCTATTTGCGAAGTAAAAGATGTTGGTTACTGATTTGTTTAACTTATACGTGCTTATAATTATGATGTACCGCCGAGATCGGGAGACAATAGCCGAAGATCCGCATTTGGGAAAAAGGACGTAATATAGCAGGATAGTTGATAATAATAATAAGACGTTCATTTAGTTACAAACATACAAGGAAATGTGATACAGATAGCAAAATTAACTGTAGTGTAACTCATGTGATTTCTAAGAGACCGCAAGGGCTAATAGCGGGACCACCTGCACTATAGTAGAACCGTATATACAATATAAAATTATATTCAAAAAAGTATAGAATGTACGTAGATATTTATATATAAAATGTGTGTCCATTGGTACAGTTAATCAGAGAGTGTGTTGTATACTGTATAACATAATAATAAAATGTCATTAACATAATAATGACACTATAATTATTTAATTGGTATTAAACACATTAACAATATAGCTACTTAACTACTCAAGAATAGTCAACAATCTAATTAGATATATTTAAATCCAAGCGAATTCCTAGCATAGATAACATGTCTACAATATTTAAAAAAAAATTATTTACATAAAACTGCTGTATGTTGAGAATACCTGTATGAATCATGTTCCTTGCTAAACCTGGACAAGTGTCGTGGAGAGGGAAAAGGTACGCTTCCATGCTCATATGACATATGACATCAACACTACGTATTTTGTTAGCATAATGCAGCTTAACTATTATATGAGGATCACACGAAAAATACTATAAATAATACCAAATTCATTCAGATCAGTGATGCGACGACATAGACTGTTGTAATGCATTGGCCACACGACACAGACTGTTGTAATGCATCGGCCATACGTCACAGACTGTTGTAATGCACTGACCATACGTCACAGACTGTTGTAATGCACTGGCCACACGACACAGACTGTTGTAATGCATTGGCCACACGTCACATACTGTTGTAATGCATCGGCCATACGTCACAGACTGTTGTAATGCACTGGCCATACGTCACAGACTGTTGTAATGCACTGGCCACACGACACAGACTGTTGTAATGCATTGGCCACACGACACAGACTGTTGTAATGCATTGGCCATACGTAACAGACTGTTGTAATGCATTGGCCATACGACACAGACTGTTGTAATGCACTGGCCGTACGACACAGACTGTTGTAATGCTTTGGCCATACGTAACAGACTTTGTAATGCATTGGCCACACGTCACAGACTGTTGTAATGCATTGGACACACGACACAGACTGTTGTAATGCACTGGCCACACGACACAGACTATGGTAAAGCATTGGTCACACGACACAGACTGTTGTAATGCACTGGCCACACGACACAGACTGTTGTAATGCATTGGCCACACGACACAGACTGTTGTAATGCACTGGCCATACGACACAGACTGTTGTAATGCACTGGCCACACGACACACACTGTTGTAATGTATTGGCCATACGTCACAGACTGTTGTAATGCACTGGCCATACGACACAGACTGTTGTCATGCACTGGCCATACGACACAGACTGTTGTAATGCATCGGCCATACGACACAGACTGTTGTAATGCATTGGCCATACGACACAGACTGTTGTAATGCATTGTCCACACGACACAGACTGTTGTAATGCATTGGCCATACGTCACAGACTGTTGTAATGCACTGGCCATACGACACAGACTGTTGTAATGCACTGGCCACACGACACAGACTGTTGTAATGCATCGGCCATACGTCACAGACTGTTGTAATGCACTGGCCATACGACACAGACTGTTGTAATGCATCGGCCATACGTCACTCGGGCGCCCCTCCAACGTCCCACCAACACCCATCAACAATGACATGCCCACTACAAACAACCGTTGGACACGGTTGGTACGTTAGGTGAGAGGGGATATATCAGGTGTTAATGTATTATGCTAACAAAACACATATGTTATATAAGACAGGTAAGATGTCGTAATGTCTGTTGGGTTAACACCCCCCACCCGTCGTTCTCAACCCCACCTTAACCTCTCGTCCTTTTCCCGGTTATCTCTATCCCCAGCCCTCACCCTATTCCACAGATCAACCGTCACAGTTTTACTCCATTATGACGTGCCGGGTATAGTTTTCTTTGCCAAAGAAACATACGTCATGTCTGACGTCCGATACCAAGTCTATCTTATGTCTGTACCTTCAAGAGGTGCATGTTATCTCTACAGGGTCGGTTGTTAGTGTCCCTGCTTTTCTCAGTGTGAGTGGATCCGAGTATAGACGCGACTTTTAAGTCTTTGTCTCACGTTATCTGCTCGATAACCCTCGTAGCGCACTTCGTGGTTCTTGCGAAGGCAGGGCGCCTCGTTGTGATTGATGTGCTAACGACTGTCATCATAATACATTATTTGTTTCGTTTGAATGCATATGTTTACAGTACAGACATGTACTGTAAAATATATAATGTATAAGTTTAGTTCATTGTTTATGTTGATATATGACCACAACACAACAAACATTAATGGGAATTTTAGTGGCAGATAAAACTGGTCAATGTATACAACTGTTTTTCTTTCAACTTTCTACCCCCTTTTGCCACTCTCCTGTAATCTCTCGTTTTGTCTCTGGGTTTGTCTATCACTTACTCACAGAAACATTCATCTACCCAACCGTCCACACAACCGTCCACCCACGCACTCACTCACTCGACCACCCACCCACCCACCCACCCACCCACCCACCCACCCACCCACCCACCCACCCACCCACCCACCCACCCACCCACCCACTCACTCACTCACTCACTCACTCACTCACTCACTCACTCACTCACTCAGTCAGTCGACCAGTCAGAGTGACTGACTGAGTGAGTGAGTGAGTGAGTGAGTGAGTGAGTGAGTGAGTGAGTGAGTGAGTGAGTGAGTACGTGAGTGAGTGAGTGAGTGAGTACGTGAGTGAGTGAGTGAGTGAGTGAGTGAGTGAGTGAGTGAGTGAGTGAGTGAGTGAGTGAGTGAGTGAGTGAGTGAGTGAGTGAGTGAGTGAGTGAGTGAGTGAGTGAGTGAGTGAGTGAGTGATGTGAAAGTATTGGAAGACGAAGTAATTAGGAGGCTCCCAGAGAGAAGCTAATTTAAGGTGGTCAGTACAAGGGTAGATGAACATATTCAATAATGTGCAAACAACTGAATTTTTCTTAAATTGGCAAGCCCAGTCCGAGTAACATGTACACTTGTGACGTCACTCACCTGGGCCGATGACACCGTCGTCGAGGTCGGGCAGACCCCCCGCCATGCCGCCCCAAACGCCGTGGTCCGCGATGACGCCACTGCCCGGTGGCGCCGCCACGTAGCCGTTCAATGACGCCCGTCCCATACCGGAAGTGACGTATGCAACAACTTCGCTTGGACGTTCGTGTTCGCCAGGGTACTGGGGAAGAGGGGGGAGAGGCAGGGACGACGGGTAGGGCGGGAAGGTCCACCCTGGGCGGGATGGCGGGTTGTACCCGTCAGTCCTTTGTGCCTCCCCATAGCACCAGACGGCACTGTTTAGCAGGGACTTGTCGTGGAAGTGTCCGGGGTGAGGGGCGTAGTCGCCGTAGGGTGAGGCCGTCGGGTAAGCGAGCACCCCGGGCGTGGAGGCGACATGTTGGTGCATGGCGTGGTAGTAGTTATACGCCGTCCCGTTCTCCGCGGACCGCGCGTTTGTGAGCGTCGTCAGAGGCGACGTCGCCGACAACGTCCCGGGCAGCATCCGAGACGACGCCGCCCCCGCCGATGACGGCGAGTTGAGACTGCTGAAGAATACTTCGATGTCGTCACTTCCGAGCAGCTGGTGTGCTCCTGTGCCGCCAGGCGTCGCCTCCAGTGGCGCCCTTCCCGACTGCAGCACGGCGCTAAGGTCGAGTTTCCCGTTTGACGACTGTGGGTCTTTGTCGATGCCCCGACGCGCGGACAAGGACCCCGTGTCCATTGTCGGCAGGAGTCGCGGCGGGCTTTGATCGTCCGACGGCGGCCCTTGATGTGAATACAGCGCGGCTTCCCCCTCGCACCGCTCAATCTTCACAACCGACATCGCCGCCGCCTCTGAAGTCGACGTCAGCCACGTGTTTATAGAATGGCTCGTGGCTTCTATGTCCATACTGCTCGCAGTGTTGACTGACGCTCCCCGGACCGGCTCGCTCACATCATACGTGTCACCCGCGCCGGGTGACCAGCAGATACCGGAAGACTACAAGAGCACAGAATAAACGCCGCTGTATTTGACCGAAACAAACGTGACTAAGCGGGCATGGTTTTCCTGCGTGGAAACATCGTATTGGCATGACACGGTTCCGGGTTTATATACGCTTTTCTGTGCATTCCATTTTAGAATTACATTCCAATGTAATTTTTGCTATGTACGGAACTTGAGTGTCTCACACAAAGGTGACTGTAGAAAACCGTGAACGATCTGATTACAGAAAAGCCTTTTTAAAATATATTTTCAGTCTGAATATTTATCATCAAAATAAAGTTTAGATTAAAATGGATCATTGTCAGTAACCTCGAACACATTTTTTATTTTCAATGAACTAAATGTAATTACATAGAACCTAATTTGTATGAATTTTATTTATTGACTTAGACACAATTTAAAGGTTGTAATTATTTATAATTCATTTAGTTAGATTTTACTTCCATAATATTAGAAATATTATGTTATTTCTAAGCCACTTATAAATATGAACAGCAACAAATAATTAATAAAATTATAGAATGGTTAAAAACGGAATTAGTTAAGAAAATAATAACAAACATATTTTAAATGTACTTTGCTATTATACTGTCGGAATATTATGTTCATCTTAATATGAAAATGTAACTATATATTGCAATAAAATCACAAATGTACTAGTATATTGTATAACAAGAAAATCATGTTTGTAATACAGCATGTATGGAATAGTGTACACTATAACAATATTTTTGGGGGATATAAAATCCACATTAAATTGGTCCATTAACAGCAGTATTAAGCGGTCAGTGATTGGGTTTGCTATTTTGTTTCTCCCCGTACGAGTCCTTTCGCTGCGACGGTATTATACCGTGCTTTGGTTCGCATTGTTTGGACCCGCAAACTAATTCCGCAGTTTTACATCGACAGGTTTAAACAAAACAACGCATTTACGACACGTTTTTATGTGTTGACATCCGCTCTAGTCGTTTACTCGTGACAATAAACCCGTGACGACGGCGGTGGTGACAGTCGGACAAGTGTCGTGGGTTCGACGTCTCGGCGCTATCAGAAGCCGGCGATAAATCAGAGACAGATCTCGGTGCCGAGTTACACCACCTGATAAAAAGCCTTAGCTAGCGCTGATAATAAGCAGCGATTCCAGTGGTTCTGCGCGTGTGATAGGAGCGAACGTATTCGCCGGAGATAGCGACACGGAATCTCCCCGGTCTGGCTCATCAATCGCCTCAGTCCAAGAACGACGCCCGCCGAGGCGACACGAACTGCCGCCGACACGAACATATACCGGTATCGGTTGAGGTGACACGAACTGAGGCCGTCACAAACCAAAAGCGATACGAATATATAACACGGACGAGTGTTTCGGACATCGTAAGTGCTCTACGTGATGGCATTATCGCGGATAAGCATCAGCGCCGAGGATCTTCTTTCGATATCAAGAGTGAGGCGCCGTTTTGATGAACGAACGCTCGGATAGGTGCTGGATGAGTAATTTAGAAAACTCCGATGAGAAAGTGTTTTACACGGCGTGTAATCGTGTCGAGTGAAATTGACAGCGGATGTAGCGCAGGTTGGTGCGATTTATAAAAATCATGTTATTTCAGACATATTGTTGTTATTTGGTCAGTTTAGTGAACGCATTACGACTGTAGTGGTGATATCAATTATGTTTCGAGAAGAGCACGGCCGAGAGCAATCGTGGCTGGATGATCTCATTATAATAAATATATTTTAAAACTAGTGAAACGCACTTTAATTAATGTTACGTTTACCCAGATCATACGATACGACATAACTAACAACATATTAAAGGGATATCCGTATTTACAAGTGGCTTACTGCCTAATGCAGACAATTTATATCCTCAAGTTACAAACAGCGCGACATTTAGTACACAAACTAATTATGCAGTTCTTTCGGCGTTGTTTAATGTTGGACTATGCGAAGACGATTAATGATAGTATTAAAGGTTTTATATATTAAACGCGTGTTACCATGTTAATCGACTGTACAAATGTTGCCCTTTTATACAAAGATTGTTTTTCCAATAAAATATTTTATGAGTGTGCACAACATTCTATAAACATTTAAGAGTATAACTATTATTGAAATAGCATCAACATATGTTGTCCTTTGTTTGTAGTCGCGCAATACAACTTATTACAGATTCAAAAATACTCAAAATTTTTGTATTGGAAAACTGGCCACGATTGTGCATACTACGCTTTTTGCAAGTGTAGTATGTAGTTTCCTGACGTTTGAACAGTGACGATAGCCAAGATGCCTGACACAAACATTGCGACTGTCCGCGAACGTCGGCTTGTGGCTGGTGTTCCGCTACAGTACACCGGCCCCTAGTAGTCACAGCTCGGGTAGGAATCGTTATGGTGTATTATTACGTATTTTAACGCTGTAAGCTGAGTAAGGAACATTCGTATATGCACAACAATAAATTGGTTTAATAAAACATGTGGCAAAATTGCAATTAAAACAAGCTTAAATAAAAATATATAATTCCAAGCTTATTGTCAACAATTAGTGTTATTTTATAATCATTAGGCCTATAATATTAATATACAATAATATATATATATATATATAATATCTTCGTATTATATATATATATATATTATAATAAATAAATATGCATTTTATGGTGTTATATGATATATGTATATATATATAATATTATATTTTTATATATGTATATATACATATATATATATATATGTATATATATAATACTATATATATATATACATATATCATATAACACCATACAAAGCATACTATTTTTGTGGCCTCTTCTCAAAATTCCTAGCTGTATTTACAATCCTTTGAGAAACGAAAACTAAGTAATAAAATACAAAATGGGATCTATATTCAGATTTGATTATTGGAAGCCAATAAATTCCAGATAAGTAGCGATAACAGTAATGATATGCAACTGACACAACTGATACTATACAAATCAGTGCCATTGGTTGGCAAGTCTCTAATCAGTAAATATGTAAAACTAAAAATAATGACTAATTTATCACCCATGTTGCAAGCAACAACATTTCACGAGTGCATTTACAAAAACATTCCCAAATTCTGTCGTTTTAGCTCTCATAGTAATGACGGAAATCTTCTCCCGTTACCCGCCAAGCGACACCCTTTCTATTAATTCACTCGTCACCCTCTTTCCTGCCATAACCCCACCCTGCCCCCACGCGCTGTTTATGATCCAGTTCCCGATATAGCGCCGGTTGCGAGATAGCAGAAACGAGGGGACATTTGAGACGCGATCTCACTCGGCCGCTCGCTCGGTCGACGCCGTAGCTTTACCTTCGTGTTCGAAGTGCCGCACATAAACGGTACGCGAGTCGTCTTCGCTGGACACTAGAGTCGCCTCCGCTGACGTCTTCAACCCCGCGCGCTCGGACTCAGTCTGGTACAACCACTGACCAGTCGAATCATTGACCAGTGACGGGTCGAGAGTGTGAACACTGCGCGAATATCCGCCTCCACGCAAAGCAGGACACTTTCAGCGCGATACGAAACCGGAAAGTTCTATCAAGTCAACCGCGGTTCAGCAGCGATGTCCACAACTTGGCTTCCTCTCGCTTGTCGACGAAACAACAGCGATGGTTTCTTCCTGTCGCTCGCTCGCATTCACGCAGTCGCTAAGACAAAAGGGCCCGGCGCTGCGGCAACTTAGCGCCTGCCGAGTGCGATGTTTACACAACGTTTGACCTCGCAGCTATAATTTATATTTCGCACCAAAGCCAGTACCAATCAGAGAGCGCCTGCGTTTGTCAACTGCCAGGCAAAGTCCACGGAGTAGGCCGTTCGTTAGCAAGTCCGCGTCGGATTCGACAGTAGTTTTCTCAATTAACCGACCATCCATCGCAGCACAAGACAGAGTCCGTCCGCGTACTCAGGTGGCCACAGCCATTACTATCTGCGGCAACGCGCTGACTCGCCCGATCATCACGGAAACAACATATCCAGCTGGTTCCGATCTCTTCTGTCAACTGATGTTTGTAAATACAACGTCTAGTGCGAAACACGGCAAGCGAGCGTCGCTGGAACCGTCCCCATAAACAAAGTGGCGGGTGTCCCGGTCGGGAGGGTCGGGCCGAGCATAAAGCACTTGTTGTAGGCTACAGAGTTGGTCAAAGTTAAACTGGACCGTCATGTTTGGTCGTTTTATATTTGCTCATGCAAATGATTTAGAATTTCAGAAAGAATATAGAATAATTTCGCTAACATCTGAACACCTATCTTATGCGCCTTAGAACAGCAATCCGACTGTCAACGAATTGCCAACGCATTGTTCACCGATTTTGAAATTGTATAATATTTTGATTTTGTTGCACCACTGAGCACGCGACTCTGATGAGTTTGGCGCCAGAGGAGTTTCTTTTGCAGAATTGTTAGTTATAATAGTAATTTAAAGCCACCGTTCACATGGTATGTTAAACGTACAAAGATCCTTCTAGATCGAAATCAAAACAAAGATAACATTCCATTAAAACACACAAGAGTTTACACGGCGATGTACACAATTTATTGACTTGTCTAACATAATAATATACGACTATATTATGATAGTAGTGTAGAAAATGAAAGACAGTCAGCGTCCTGCACTAATCCATATTGGCCACACCCAAGTCACATCACAGGACACACACACATGAATGCCCGCACGAACGCGCGCATGTACACACGAATGTGTACATATAAATGTGTGTATACGTGTGTGTATGCCTGTTTGTATGTATTGTGTGTGTATTTGTGTACGCATGCATGCGTGTATGTATGTATGTGTGTGTGTGTGTGTGTGTGTGTGTGTGTGTGTGTGTGTGTGTGTGTGTGTGTGTGTGTGTGTGTGTGTGTGTGTGTGTGTGTGTGTGTGTGTGTGTGTGTGTGTGTGTGTGTGTGTGTGTGTGTGTGTGTGTGTGTGTGTGTGTGTGTGTGTGTGTGTGTGTGTGTGTGTGTGTGTGTGTGTGTATGCGTGTATGCGTGTATGCATGTATGTATGTATGTATGTATGTATGTATGTATGTATGTATGTATGTATGTATGTACGTACGTATGTATGTATGTACGTATGTATGCATGTATGTATGTTTGTATGTACGTATGTACGTACGTACGTACGTACGCATGCATGCATGCATGCATGTGTGTATGTGTGTGTGTGTGTGTGTGTGTATGTGTGTATGTGTGCATGCGTGCATGCGTGTATATGCGTGTATATGCGTGTATATGCGTGTATGTATGTATGCAAGGTGAATACGTTATCTTCAGCACCAAGACTAGTGTAAATTATTACTATTGTTTTTTTCGGAGGTGGTTTTGTCCACCTGGTATTCTGAGCGTGCACGAAGGTTAAGTATGAGGTGTCTGGCCAACATATTCTACACAAATTTCTAACCTATGTGTTTTAAGCGTCTTGTGTTGTATTCTATTTATCCTTCCGTCAATTCAAATATATCCGCAATGACTCTTGTAACATTCATAGTATCGTATGTTTTGGTCTAGGAAAACATCTTCCGGGACTTTTTAGGAACGCCTTTCTTTGCCGTGAGTACATTTATTATGACGGACAAGGTATAAGTTTTCATCCGTGTGAAGTATTCAGCAATGCTGCTATTATTGCATGATAGCTGTTATTTGAATCTTGTATGTCATCACGATCAGATGTCGTTTAGTAATTTATACAGTTGAATGAACTGAGAAATAACTGTATTTAGTAGAACGTTATTTTGGGTTACTTATTTGTGTATGTCAGATCGTTAGAGAAGGAATTTTATATTCATTCGATGTTTTGCCAAAGTCGTAACAAGAATACCATAATGTTTTGGAAGTGTCTCTGAAGTAGCAATGCTAGTATCTTCCTAAGCACTACGCCCTTCCTGTGGATCGTTTAAACAGAGTTCTACGTGACCATCCGCAGACAATTTCAACACGTCAATCCCAAGTCATATACCGTTTCCGTTAAATGAGACGTATTGTCAGCGGAATGCGCATCCTTAGAACGTGCGAGTGAACACGTCTACAAAGGCCTCAACCACAGACTGACCCGCAGGTTTATCTACTGACGTTACTCCCTCCTCACCGTCGCACGGCAAGAAACCGTGGCCACGGACCACAACAAAGACGCATCAGGTTACGTAGACCTCGTCGTCGTCAGTGATTGACAACTTGGCAAGATATCGGTTGAGGAATGTCAGTGTTAAGGCTGAGCAGTCAGAATTAGACACGATATCAAACTTGAAGAATGTTTGGTTACTTTTATGATATGCCAATTGTAATTATTAATATCATGTTATCTGTTATCGATAGCATTGTGTAATTCGCACTATGAATGGCCGCGCATCAAGCTGAGTTGTGTATTTCAAGTCTATGTTTGTTTTATATGCGTATGTATTCAGGTACATTTGTTATAGGTGCATATTCGTATATAAATATTACTGGGCATATGTTGACCATTTTCTAAAGTAAAATACACATTGTGAAATGAACAATATCGAACATTGCGCTCTTTCTTTTGGACAAACATTGGTTGCACAATGTATTGATTTCTACAGCATTATTTGCTGTCATTGATTTGTATGTGTAGTGAACCACACAGCGCATTACAACTTAATGCAAACTACAACCTCGTAATACAGCAAGGCTAAGTAAGGCTCTACATGTGAATATGTAGAACACATGCGTGTGCATATATGTGCATAATTATACGCATTAACGCGCACGGACATGCATGTACAATTGTACATACACGCGTGCATGCTAATGCGTATATATATATATATATATATATATACATGAATATATACATGAATACATACATACACACATGCATGCATGCATACATACACATATACACACATACACACATACATACACACATACATACACACATACATACAAACATACATACATACATACATGCACACATACGGCCGCAAGCACACACACACACACACACACACACACACACACACACACACACACACACACACACACACACACACACACACACACACACACACACACACACACACACACACACACACACACACACACACACACACACACACACACACACACACACACAATTACACATAATAATGATAATAATTATATTAGTATATATAATATATATATATTGTTTATTACAAATGAAGCATATCATTTTATCATACTTACAATCGTGAACATAAACTAATACAAGTACATGGGTGTGACTGCTAGCTCGCACCACACTTTCGTGGTTCTAGAATGTCATTTTCTAAAATATAAAGAATGTCACTAAACTGTTTACTCTGGTATCTCGTTAGGCGTTGCTCACTGGCATAGCAGGCGTCTCGGTCGGTTGTTCCACACAAACTGTTACACAAATAGTCCAAGGAATGTTGTCGGATGCAAGTTAAGGACCACACCCATTTAGTCTGTCTTTTCTGATGTACACTGAGGCGACACATTGCCGTACAGACGGATAGGTTATTACGACTGACATACCAAGAACAAATCAAACAAAATATATCACCGCGTAGACCTACAGGACATACAAATGAACCGGAAATAGTCATTGGCGCTTGTGGCAAACATAGGGTCTGTTAGATGGACCATAAAACAAACTGAAATAATTTATATTCGTGGTTTCCAGGCATCTTATATTCGCCACGGACCTCATACTAAATATCCTGCTTTCTAGGCCAAAGACAAGTGGTGCCCATGCAACTGCGCCACCTGTCTGGTAGCTCTGTCTTTTGCCGCTGTATGTCCAGGGCATTAATCGCCAGTCGTCTGGGGACATTCTGTTATTTCCTTCCGGCTAACCATAGAATACTTAAATCCTCGTTTTTCTGCAGTCGCCGTTCGCTGCGTAACTACCAAATGTCACCTTTCCGGAATTGTGTGAGACATTCATTGTAGCAACACGAGCCGCATTTGTCTCTGTCCGCTAGAGGGGGCTGTTCACAAGGCGATGATACTCCTGCTGCATGTTGCCACCGCCGGTATTGCCGCAACCGCCACCACCGTAGCCGCCATTATCGTGGTAGAAGCGTACGCCCATGGATGGAGACGTACCGCCGGTGTACATGTTGTATAAATACGACATTGACGTCATCCCGGCGACTACAGGACTCGTGTCCGGCGTCGGGAGGTGACCGGACGGACTGGACGACGGAGCTCCAAGCATGCCACCGGCGAATTGGAAGTCGGGTGACTTCTGCGAGGAGGTGGAGGGCGATGAGGCAGAGGACGGCGTGAGGAGCTCGGGGAGGGAGTCGCTGTCGCCGCCACCGCCGCCGTTGTGTACGGGGCTCGGCGCGGGCAGGGACGTCGCCTGCTGCACCTCGGAACCTGGAAGACAAATGCACGGGTACAGAACAGCATACAGAACGGCATAAAGAACGGCATACAGAACGGCACAAAGAACGGCAATCGATTGGTATTAGGGATGTGATTTACTAGCCTATGGAAATTACACTGAGGTAGACTACATCACTGAGCTCGGATTTTCCGAGGATATTGGCGTTAAAGAAGTAATAATTCAATTGTTATTGTATGCTCGCATCATACGCATTCGTACACAGCCAGACACAACTGGTGTGTCCCGTACGTCGCGGTTTGCTTACGTCACAATCTAATTTTTGCATGAGACTTCCGTCAAAAATTGCCTTTGCAATCAATATTGATAAGAGTTAAATACGTGAATTACGTTACTATTGCAGCATGGCATCTCATAGATCCAACATCCCCTCATTATTATAGTTGCCACCTTAAAAATGTTGCCTTGTTTTTGACATAAATAAACGCTTTTGGGACCAGAATTTCAACAAAATATACGACGAAATGCTTGAACACACTACGCGTTCGGCATCCATATTTTTGTATCGCTTGACGGAGTTTTTGCTAGGCATCAGGTCATTTGAAGGATAGGTAAATTGTTTTGTGTGTTATGTTGGTGACGCACGTCTGTGCTTACCTGTGGGCGTAGCTTCCGAGGAGACACGGCTCAGTCGTGATGTTTTTGGTTTGCGTTTTCTCGTCTGTATTCCGTCCTTCCGCAGCGCTATTGGCCGCTTGATCTGTTTAAATTAAACAGATTGTTTCCGATTATAACAGTAGTCAGTATGGCGAAACACGACAACACACAGAATCACAGAGACAGAGAGTCAGTCAGACAGACAGGCAAGCATACAGACAAACAGACAGGCATACAGAGATACATACAGACAGACAGACAGACAGATAGACAGGCAGAGTGCCAGACACGGACGGACGGATGAAAGACCGATGGAATAGAAACACACAGCGCGCGCACACACACACACACACACACACACACACACACACACACACACACACACACACACACACACACACACACACACACACACACACACACACACACACACACACACACACATACACACAATTCGCAAGAAAATATTTACCCGTGCAGTTTTAAAATGTACAGTCCACCATTCCTAACAATCGTGTCCTTTGCCGTTTAAAGTACAGTCCACAAGATATGACAGTCTTAACCCGTGTAGTTTGAAATACAGTCCTCACGATATGACCGTCTTACCATGTGTACTTTGTAGTACAGTCCACGAGAAAGTATAGTTTTACCCCGTGTCGATTGAAGTACATTTCACAAGATATAGCAGTCTTACCCCGTGTAGTTTGAAGTACAGTTAACAAGATATGACAGTCTTACCCCGTGTAGTTTGAAGTACAATTAACAATATATGACAGTATTACCCAGTGTAGTTTGAAGTACAGTTAACAAGATATGACAGTCTTGCCACGTATATATTGAAGTACATTTCACAATATATGACAGTCTTACCCCGTATAGTTTGAAGTACAGTTAACAAGATATGACAGTCTTACCCCGTGTAGTTTGAAGTACAGTTAACAAGATATGACAGTCTTGCCACGTATATATTGAAGTACATTTCACAATATATGACAGTCTTACCCCGTATAGTTTGAAGTACAGTTAACAAGATATGACAGTCTTGCCACGTATATTTAAGAACAGGTAACAAGATATGACAGTCTTACCCCGTGTAGTTTGAAGTACAATCCACATGCGTTGCACACGGCCTCTCCTTCCGCATTCCGCCGCCAGAGGGTCGTGGTGCGTGTCATGCAGTTGGCGCAAGTGTTGTTGTCATTCTGCTTCATCCCGCACTGCGAGAAAACAAAGCAAAGGTAAAGGTAATTTCTTGTTTTGCGCAGTATCCTGTCTTCGGGACTGCTCAAAGCGCTTTACACTTTACTCCCTGGCAAACCTGTTCTATCGACTTCTCTGGGAAGCATCCAGCCACGCTGTAATTAATACGCAAATACTATTCGTAAACAAATATCCACCACTGTCTATAGTCAGGTGCTCATTCACACAGCTGAGTGAACTGGAGCAACGTAGAGTGAACGAACTTGCCCAAGGTCCAACAACGCAACACAGGATTCAAACCCGGGTTCACTCTTGGTCGAAAGTCCGAAGCTCTGGTCATTGTGCTACTGTGCTCCCTACAACTCCACCTCACGTCACACGTCCGAGACTACGTGTTTACACAACGCGTAAACATTGTAATTGTGTATTAATACAACGTCCGTTAAAATCCATTCAAATATACCGCAAAGTAGACCGTCACTCATATAGAGCGTATGCAGTTTTAGCTAGAATGGGACTAACTGTCTGACTCCTTTTGTTCCTCTACCAACCTCAAACTTCCGCACTTTCTCTGGATCGCTTTATGTGTTCATTAATTTTTTATAATAATATGATATATATATATATATATTATGTATATATATATATATATATTCCATGCATCATATTTTTCAATAAATTTCCTTACATTTACCCATTGAGTGACACTGCTTAGAGTGATCGTGTTTCTCTAAAATAATCCAGCCAATATAAATTATTTTATTCAGTTACATATGACATAAAGTGATTTGTGTATTTATTATTTTTATAAAACAATTCTTCACTACATAAATGTAATATTAATGTACACGATAATGTGTTATACCGATTTGCGTGTCGGCTGCGCGCTCTGTCTGTTTACGGTTCCTCCCATTTTGTACAGTCCGCACGCATTGCATAAATAGTGGCCGGTTCCGTCGGTTCGCCAGAGCGGCGTCGAGGTAGCTCCACAGTTGACGCACTCCTTGCCGACGTCAGAGAAATAATCTCCCCCTAAACAAAGACATATAAGAAATATATGAGAGTTATGTATTCGTGTGTGTGTGTGTGTGTGTGTGTGTGTGAGCGCGCGCGCGCGCGCGCGTGTGTACGTTCGCGTGTGCAGATGCAGATGCATATAGACAGTGATACCGAAACACGTTGAAGTTCATCCTACTTATACAAGGCATCTGTCTTTTCTTCCCGCACTCCCGCTATGAACACACACAAGCAGTGTGGATGTGTAGGCTTCTCAAGACCCGCTACGCTATCAATGACATTCAGAGCAAATCAGCATTATTTGTTTGACGTCATATAAAACGTCTCAACGGAGTTGCCGACGCTTCTTTGCGGCGACTCTCACCATCACGTTGTTACTAATAATACTCTCCGCTACGCCATCGTGACAATGAAACGATTAACTATGTTTAATTATATACTGCAACAATCACATATTACATATACGAACACATGTATTATTATATTTATATAATTTTGTTTGGTTATAGTAAAGTTAGAGTCTCTGTATCCTTCACGCATCCTCCCAATCACGACTCAACCTACCAGGACACTTGTTGGGCGCGAACACGACAGGTGCCCCGCCATAGGCTCTAGGACCGATGCCCTTCCACGCCGAGATGTCGCTGACCGCCAGCTGACCAGCGGGGAAGTTGGCTGACCGCGCCGCTTCCATCGGGTCCATTGGCGCCAAGGTAACCGCGTTGCTAGGCGACGGGGTTGGCGTCGGTGGCAACGCAAATCCCGTCGAGCTGTACGGCGACGCGTATTTCAGCGACGACACGCCATCGGATTGTACGTTAGCCCACGACGACGTCGACGACGATGGTGTGTAGACGGGGTTCGGTATGCCGGACATATAGCCCGGGTACATCGGCAGGGAAGGGGGCATGTAAACGGGAGGGTTGTTGCAGCCCAGTTGATAGGGAGACGCCGCCAGGGCGCCGTCCGTGTGCTGCTGGCCGAGAGGGGGCGCCACTGGAGCAGCGGCGACACCTTGCGGATGGTTGGCGCGATGATGGTACATAGTCGGTGTTGTTTTTTTCAGATCAATCGAATGCTGGTGACAGCGAAATTCTGAAAGGCATCAACTGAAAATTGAAGAAAAAACTTTATGTAAAACTACTATAATATATTGTTGAGATAATGCCGGCGATAATACGGCGATTAAAGCAGTTTTCACGAGTCAACGTGAACAATGCCGAACGTTTCCGACGTAACGGTTCTCGGACGCTTCCCCGCGCCGTCATATCGAACCTGATCCCGGAGCGAACTAGACAATGTGCGGAAGGACCGGCTGCGGACGACATACCAAGTCCTCGCCGACCACCGACCTGTCGCTACCCCCCCTCCATGCCTGGGTCGTCGCCGACCACCGACCTGTCGCTACCCCCCCTCCATGCCTGGGTCGTCGCCGACCACCGACCCGTCATGTCCGCCTCCCGCGGGCTGAGGGCGCTGCTAAATTAAATAATTGCCTTCAGATGGTCCGGTACAAGCTAAATCGAGCCGCAGGAACAGGTCCGAATGCAACAACATCTGCAAGACACGTCACCGAGTCGGTGGGAACTGATCCACCTCCGCCAGTGAGGACTTTATTACTACAAATTGCCGGCGGCGGGGCGGGTTAAACATCGCTGGGGCGGGCGGCTGACGGATCGGGTGTCGCGGCAAATGGTGAGCGTTTCGCAGTGACGTTTTTATAACCTTCCAAACCGTCGTAGCGTGCAACGTTTTAAGTGACAGAAATACGGTTTGTTTTTTCACCAACTGGAGCGTAATGTTTTAATCCGAGGCATTGATTCAAAAACAATAATATAACAGAAAATTGCTTAGATAAATAATGTTAGATTAAGCGTTTTTATATAAAGGCTAGCGCTATTTTTAGATCCTGTTTTCCAACTATTGCAAAGTAAATGAGTGGAGAGGTTCGTTAGACTGAGATGTTCAAATGAGTGATACTTTTTACTTATTTCACAGTCGAAACGTCACGAGAAAAAAAGGTAAACTGACTGTGAATTAAGTAAAAAATATCACTCATATTGCAAAGTATTATCCTTTTTGTGTAGATGGTGGCTCGTGCAAGTGGAAACACCAATTCAATATTCGAACTACAATCATTGCTTTACAGATGTACGCAGTTCAACCACATATACATGTCGATGTGTCGTCATTTCCAGCTGACATGTGGTATTTGTTTTAATTGACTTTTTGCGACGAATATAATTATTACGCTCCTTTAACGAGGGATTACAAATATAATTTAGAATCACGCGCCAGAAACTTTATAAGTAACATTTACTATACGGCACCTTTTATATAATGTTATCCCAAAGTTACTGGACTGGCAATATATATATATTATATATATTTATATATATATATATATATATACAATGTTTGGAAGACCGTTTACATAAAACTATTGCATTAAAAATGGAGAAAACGAATAACTAAGTCAATAAGTGAGTAAGATAATGCATAATAAGTAAATACGATAACTGTTTAATGCATGCGTTACACGAACATCTGATTGATCTAAAGCACAACTTTCGGCAGGACCACCACGTGCGTTGGCGAGTGTTGTCGTTTTTAGCACTGCAGTATTTTAGTACAGACATACAACTCACTAACACCTAGCGGCGTACGCACAGCCAAATCGATTGTGACGTGACGGGCGAGCCAGCGCGACTCGAGCAATTATCGGATTAAAACGAACACAGTCTAATTGAACGATCTACGAAGGCAAACGGCGAGATTTTTCACGAGTAATAAACGTCAACTCGACTTTAGAGAGAGCTCAATCCGGCTCGGGGCGCCCAATTGCGCTAAATATGATCACCGCCGACACTAGTCGGTGCATTGGTGGATTCGAACTGCGGTTCTGCGTAGCTGGTACTTTGAAGGGCTGAACGGGGAGGTGTCACACGGGTAAATTCTTATATTTTCTCACATAACTTTTGATTTAGTACTATTCACAAAGCTAACCATTTGAATTTTATCATTAACTGTACTTTACCCCAATGTTGATCAATTTTGTTTTAGACGTGTTAGTAGAGTTTGCAGAATTTATAAAGTCAGGCAAACATTCCTTACATATTCAACTGTCTGGCCAATCTGGCCAAGCAATTGTCGCAATAACTCGACAGTCTCAACTGACGGTCTTCCGTCATAGTAAGACGGGGTGAGAGGTTGGGGGTGTTTAGAGGCAGTCTGCCAACGTCGCCATAACAAAAGTGTAGACATGATTATGGTTGATTTTCAATAAAATTATACGTGGTGCCGGTACCGTCTGTTGGCGTGAAAGGATACATAACAAAACATTCACTGCAGTACAAAACATTCACTGCAGTACAAAACATTCACGAGGTTATTATTCCACACAGTGCGACAAATACGTCGACGTATCTGAAGTTGAAATCTTCACACGTCACAACATTTCCTCTTTTGATTAATATATATGGATAGAAGATACAATATTAGTAATATTGGTTACCGAGGTTACTGGAAATATGACCGCCAGATACTAATTCGCGGTTAGCTCGGCTTTCTGTCGGTAAAGTGGGCGCCAGAAGATGGCGCCACCTCACGGAGTCTGACTAACCGTGACTACAACATATGTGCAGTGTGTGGTAAGTAATAGCGCCCGCATCTTACACAAAACATACTTAGACAATAATTCGTTTAGTTATTGTATATATAACACGATTGACATGAAACACTAATCCGAGAAACAACATCGATTTGTGAGTTATTGTGTTAATTGTCCACCGTTATAATATACATATATATATATATATATATATATATATATATATATGAATGCAGCTCAATATAACGTGAATGTTTATGTACGAATATCCGGGAAAACATTCACTGCTCACCAACACACGCTCAGTAAATAATTAACAAAAGAAATTTGGCAAAGGAAACAATAAACTGCGCAGCTTAACAGTTGATAGAGGAAAGAAGCCACGCATACTAAATGCCGCTATACTAATGGCATTCCGTAAGGAGTGTGCGCACTGATTGCCCAAAAAGCCGAATTCCTGACAAAAACTTGATAGCAGCGGCGTCGAAAACGTTATGATGAATGTCTAGAGCCGCCAGACGCCAACGTTTGTGGTGCGAAAATGATGCAACGCGCCCAATTGTTAGGGCAGATTCTACTGCAGCATAGCAACGAATTAGAAAACCAGTAACGTGTCAGACCGCTGGCAGGGAGAGGCACGGGGTGGCGACCTCGAGATTATTAATCCTCTAACCATGGATTTAATTGTAATGTCGCAAAAAGTGAAGTAATCAGATCATTATACATTATGCGTTACGTACGAACGCACGCACGCACGCACGCACGTATTAATAAACATTTTGACATGAATCCGTGCAGCATAGCATTTCCAAAATACAGCCACATCGGTTCGGCGTTGACAGTATAATATACGTACTCGAGTCGGCGTTGACAGTATAATATACGTACTCGAGTCGGCGTTGACAGTATAATATACGTACTCGACGTGTAATACGTTGATACATTGTAGAATGCTACTAAATAAATGCATTCGCGAGTAGATCTAATCAGAGGATCGACCAACTAATTCCACAGGCTAGTTACACAGTTTGCTTGGCGCAGTTTAGTCCCCATTCTCCGTTTCAGTCTAATGTTTCCCATTTCCTCGGCCTCAGTCTAATCTCCCCCCGTTTCCATTCTTCCCCTTTGTCTCCTTCGTGGGCCTTGGGGCGTCTCAACTTCAGTCCAGCTAATAGCTGCTGCTAGTTTAGTTATATCGGAGTACTTTCATATTAATACTGTGCTTAAATTCCAACTGATTCTTTGCCCGACGTTAACGCATACATTTTTTTATGGTAATGGGATTTTCTGTGAGGCGACAAGGATCTATACGAGAGATCATCGTAACATGCTACATAGTTTACCCTCCGTGTGAAGATTTTTTTAATTCCTTGTATCCCCAAATAAAGGTAATGTACAATTTTACTGGAATACACCTAACGCAAATATTATCTACGGTAGTTTTAATGATACATACGAAGAATATATATATATGATATATGAACCGAATCCATGATGTTTTGGTAAAGGACTCTTTGGCCATGGACAGTTAGGCAACATACATTTTGGTAACCAGAGTTTTCGGTAACAGGAAATTTCAGTAACAGGACACTTCGGTAAAACTATTGAAAATAATCAGAATTATTTGGTTATTTTTAAAGGTGTCTTGTTTAGATAATTATATAATTTTTTGTAATATACAGTACATTTATATTATTTATTATTATGCATATGGCATGTTTGTAAGATTTCTTGAACTTAATTACACATGATAAATTAAATCTGTAAAGTAATAACACCTATCAATGAGTTAAAACCTGTTCAGTCTGCCATGTCAGTGGTGCCAATCAGTTAAACCACTTAGAATTTAGGTTGGTCATTTTTCCAGACAGAGGACTTGGCTTCCCACCAGTGGTCACAGATAGTGTTAGTTAGTGCTTATTTGATTAACTTTCAAGACAGAGGACGAGAACATGGCTTCCCAGGCAGCAGCAGTCAACCATGACGATATTCATGCATTAGAGGGACAGGTTAGAGTGTTCAATTGCTACATCCAATCAGTGGCTAACTGCAACATTTAAATCCAGACACACATAAGGACATCTTTAAAAATAACCAAATAATTCTGATTATTTTCAATAGTTTTACCGAAATGTCCTATTACCGAAATGTCTGATTACCAAAATGTTCTGTTACCGAAATGTCTGGTTACCAAAATGTATGTTGCCTAACTGTCCATGGCCAAAGTGCCCTTTACCAAAACGTCTGGCTACCATGATATATAGATATATATTATAATACTTAAATACCTATATAGTGTTTTATTATTTAACAATTAACGTACCCCATGTGGTTTGTTTATTTTCTAAATACATTTGTGTATCATACTTTCATGTGCTTTGATAATCACACTCACACATAATCTACGGTCATGTTAGTTTTCCCTGTACCAATTCCCCCGAGCGGCCCTGCATCCACCCCCTCCGGCCTCTGCCCTGGACACGCCGCACTCTTTCCAGGAAGAGTCCAGCCAGTGAAGTTAGTGTCACTGAAGCCAGCGGTTTGAACAATGACCCGGGGCGGCCGGTACCAATCAGGACCAGATGTTAGCGGACCGACCACCGAGGATGCTTTATGGACGGACGGGTACAGCGGAGCATAACGGAGCGGGCACGTTAAGATCTCGCGCACACAACGGCCTGCGTGTCCGACTAGTCAACCGTGCGATGGAGCGAACATTCTCCTACACAGGACTGGACAGAGAGCGGCGTTCCTTGACCCAATAATTATTGTGCACTACATATTTTGATGTCTCAACGATTCGACTTCTGTCCGATTGGCCATCCGTGCGATGGAGCGGACATTCGTCTAGAGGACGGGAAGGGATAGCAATGTCCCTTGGCCCAGTTGTGCACTACAGATTTTGATGTGTCAACTACTGTCAGGGTGACTCAATGAACACACAATCATTCTGGAAATCACATGGAGTTTTGTAAACTTATAACTAAAGAAACCCATGAACTTATAACGTGTAGTATTATCTTTCTTCGCTTTGCTTGCTTCAAACATACAACGCTATTATTGCCTTCACTACAGTTCAGCCCTTGGTAGACAACTACTCGACAGATAAAGACTACTCCGTACAAATAATCTCGTATAGAAATGCTCTGATAAATAAATACTATGGCAAAAATACTCTGGTAAACACATATTCTTGTAGACAAATACTATGATAAATAAATTATCTGGTATACAAATAATGTGAAAATAAACAAATGCTCTGCTAGAGTTGAGAATAATGTTTTATTAATCTGTATCATTTACGTACCCATTTTATCCAGTTATTTTCGTTAAAGCCACATAAATGTAACTCTTTAAATTTAGTGTTACATTTGATGTAGCAATGAAACACAAATACTCTGATAGCCAGATAGATGTTACGATAGCACTAATAACTGGCATTAATCTGGACCATATGTACAATGACATTGTACATACAACTCATTATCAGCTATTCTTTCTAATGTCATAGACATGTCACGCGTTCAAGTATTTACAAGCTTTCATTTTAATAATTCTGTGTTAGTCTGTAATACATATCTATTTTATTTGTACATTTTGTGTCTAATTAAAACACTTAAGATTTACAATACGTTTACAAAGTTTATTTATAAGTATGATGTTATTAATATATTAATAAAATAAACGTTTGTGCACTGATTTGAATTATATATTATTAATTTATACACTATCGATCCATGTAAACTTGCATATATACATACATACACTGTATAGTCTATAGGCACTCATTGACCGGTGATGGCCAGCTATTGACTTGATCTGGAAACATGTTTATTATTATGTAAGGTATTGTCAATGATATATCGAACTTAAAGCAGCAAATACGGTCGAAAAGAAATAATCTTACGTATCAAATACCACAGAATTAGCCTTAAATAATTCATGCTTGCAGTCGCATAGATGGGCAGATAAGGTTAAACCGACGACAACAATATAGGACCAAATAATATAATATAATAAAAATAAACCAACAGCTCGAAAAGACGGCGTGAGAAAAACTAACAAAAAGAACAAGTCGCGGCCACCTAGTAATACGCGTTCACGTTTCGCCACTGGGCAATTTACTGTGCTCGTAGATTTACCCGTCCCACCGGGGCGTGCCTATTCCCCATACACCGCCTGCCGGAATCAACACTTCTTCCCAAACGCAATTGACATTCATCGACGTTCGTAATCTCGCCGAGTTATCGCACGAATGATAAGCTTATCTAAATCGTGAAATTGACCAGCGTGGCAGTATCTAAATTGCGAAATTGGGGGCGGAGAACGAACATGTTTTATCGACGATCGCGCCGCAAGACCGGTTGATAAGTGACATTATTACGGCGATTTCAGGTAGCATCCCTGATAGTGCGCAGATAGCACTGACCCTGGGATTCTATCGAAGAATGGAAACGCAGGGAATATGAGTAGATTATGCTTATTTTAATCAAGAAAATCTAGAGAAACACTCCGTAATACCGTACAAGTAATTACCCTTGCTGTGGCTATTACATTTCGTTTTGTTTACAGTAATTTAGCCACAATTAACACTGATACAATTGTTATTGCAGTAGAGAAATGATACCAACAGTTAAACAGCTATTAAACTGAGATACTAACAATGTGGATGTTATCTGGAAATTTAATTATGATGCATCTTAAGTAACTATAATTTTATGGTTCACGATTGAGTAAATTTAAGTATCTATTAGGCGAACTGTTATTAAATTAAAAGCCGGTCTTAAAGAAACTGCAAGTGGCGAGAAATTAAAATGATCTTACATAAATCTTTGATTGAAATTGTTTAAGTCTGCGAAAAGAACGGAATAATTGTCCTGACAATTGTAAAACAATTACATGTGTCATTGCGATGGACAGCGTGTTTAAACATCGTATTTAAATTCTTTAAATGGTTCGTTTGCACCTATCCTTGTTCTTATCTAATACTTACTTGAATTATATAAATTTTCATTAAAAATATTATTATCTTGTTATATATAATTGCATTTTTATGTCACTGTACCAATATATACATTTAAAAAATAACAATTTCTAAATAGAACTTTGAAATAATATACATATAATCGTTATAGTTGTGTTTAATTAAGACAACCAACATTGTTAACAATCTCCTTGATATAATTGTATGTTACTTTATATATGATGCTTCTGTGATTCATATTTTCTATAATTTCCTACCAAAGCAGGCATTGTACAGTTTAATATTGTTTAGTTTAATGAATGTCTCAGATTTACGTAATGTAATTAAGGGTTGATTAAAGTGTAGACAACATAACATTCTGGTGCGCTCAGTATGAAATTAATGATGGCGTATGTTAATAACAACATATGATGCAAACGATGTGTCACAAAATCACAATTAGAGGTCAGCAACTTTGTGTTCTGTAATGCCGCCAAATGTTCATATTTTCGTGAAGCAAATGAATGATAAAACAAACCTACACGTTAAATTTACTCGTATATATTTGTACATGAATAGGTCAGAAGTAATGTTCAATCTTTCACACATTGAACTAGAATCTAGCATCATGTCAGGTTTAGTGTAAATTAAATATCCCTCAATCAAACATTTTTTTACACAATTATAAACACAGGAACTTGGGTATACGGCCGCATAAACTTCCACATAATTTACAGTGGATATAAAAATAACTGAGAATACAAATACACATGCGTTAATCTCAACGGATTGCGTCCAATTAGTACCAAACCACACGCGGCGTAAGATGAATAATTAACTGCGTGAAGGATTATAACGCACAACGAAGACGCGATGATATCGCTATCTCGAGTGAGTGATGTGGTGTATACACAGCCGAATATATTGCGGATTAAACACTTACCACGTCGTTGTAGACCGCGCGTCCTTTCTGCGACCGCGTCCCGATGTCCACACGGTCTCCGGCAACTCCTCAAGTCACCTGTCAGCGTATGGTCAAGTTATGGTGAACAGTGTCCGGTGTTGCGTCGAACGAGCGCGGGACAAGTGGACACTTGTTGACCGGACGATGGACGCGGACTCGTTGCGTCGTAAACCTGTCTGAGACACGATAAGACGACGGTACACAGCGGAACGACGGTAGGGTGTGGGGTGGATCCTTGGAGTGTTCCTCGTCGTCCGACTGCCAGACGCACTTTGTACACAAGCTGCAACAACGACGAGCGGCGGCCTCGACTTGCCTCCTCTGGTTCTGCAGCGCCGAGCTCTATCCCGACCTTTCCCCTGCCGGCTCACTGGCATGGCGACCGCGGGTCACGTGTGAGGGTGGGGGGAGGTGGAGGGGCGACAGAGTGGCGCCGCGGGTATACTCGCTGGTCCCGGGACGACGTCCAGCTGGCCGTGTTATTGCGGCCGCCGACGCGCGTCGTTAATCGGGAAGTTGGCGACGAACACCGGGCAACCGAACAGACGACAGCCTATCCTTTCTCATACAACGACAGCCTATCCTAACCGAGCAACGACCGCCTATTCTTCTCCGTGCAACGACAGCCTTTCCGTATACGTACACCGACGGTCTATTCCCGCTGCATGCAGCGACAGCCTATCCTTCTCCCTGCAACGACAGCCTATCTTTCTCCGTGCAACGGCAGCCTATCCTTCTCCGTGCAACGACAGCCTTTCCGTGTCCGTACAACGACGGTCTATTCCCGCTGCGTGCAGCGACAGCCTATCCTTCTCCGTGCAACGACATTCTATCGATCTCTGTGCAACGACAGTCTATCCTTCTTTGTGCAATGACAACCTATCATTCTCCGTGCATTGACAGTCTATCCTTCTGTGTGCAATGACAGCCAATCCTTCTCCGTGCAATAACAGCATATTGTTTTCTATGCAGCCTCCGCGTATTCCCCTGCGTGCAACGACAGTCTATCTCCGCTCCGTGTTGTTAAGTCAAGGGCCTATAAAATGTTGCCGTCTTCTTCAAAATCCATCACCATTGTTTTCTAAATTTCGGATACTCAAATTATATTTTAGGGTCTATTAAATATTGCCAAAAGTTTGACTTGTATTATGTCATGTGTTATATATGTATGTCATGTGTTATATATGAATGTCTTGTGTTATATATGTATGTCTTGTGTTATATATGTATGTTGTGTGTTATATATGTATGTCATGTGTTATATATGAATGTCTTGTGTTATATGTGTATATCATGTGTTATATATGAATGCCATGTGTTATATATGTATGTCATGTGTTATATATGTATGTCATGTGTTATATATGTATGTCATGTGTTATATATGTATGTCATGTGTTATATGTGTATATCATGTGTTATATATGAATGCCATGTGTTATATATGTATGTCATGTGTTATATATGTATGTCATGCTTTATATATGTATGCGTTTGCATGCGTCGTTATGTATTTTTAATTAACATTATACAAACAATTTGCAACAAAGGGAGAATAACGGACATAAAGATAGAAAGAGAGAAGTGGAAAAAGAAAGGGAGGAAGTAAGAAAATAATGAAGGAATGAAGGAATGAAGGAATGACGGAATTGAGGAATGGATGAATGTAGGAATGAAGGAATTGAGGAATGGATTAATGTAGGAATGAAGGAATTGAGGAATGGATGAATGTAGGAATGAAGGAATTGAGGAATGGATGAATGGATGAATGTAGGAATGAAGGAATTGAGGAATGGATGAATGTAGGAATGAAGGAATTGAGGAATGGATGAATGTAGGAATGAAGGAATTGAGGAATGGATGAATGTAGGAATGAAGGAATTGAGGAATGAATGAATGTAGGAATGAAGGAATTGAGGAATGGATTAATGTAGGAATGAAGGAATTGAGGAATGGACGAATGTAGGAATGAAGGAATTGAGGGATGGGTGATTGTAGGAATGAAGGAATTGAGGAATGGATGAATGTAGGAATGAAGGAATTGAGGAATGGATGAATGTAGGAATGAAGGAATTGAGGAATGGATGAATGTAGGAATGAAGGAATTGAGGAATGGATGAATGGATGAATGTAGGAATGAAGGAATTGAGGAATGGATGAATGTAGGAATGAAGGAATTGAGGAATGGATGAATGTAGGAATGAAGGAATTGAGGAATGGATGAATGTAGGAATGAAGGAATTGAGGAATGGTTGAATGTAGGAATGAAGGAATTGAGGAATGGATGAATGTAGGAATGAAGGAATTAAGGAATGGATGAATGTAGGAATGGAGAATTGAGGAATGGGTAAACATAGAGATGGGTGAATGTAGGAGTGGGGACATGAAGGAAGGAAGTAAGAAATAAAGAAAGACAAAACAAAACAAGAAGGAAAGAAAGAAGAACTTTATACGTGACACCACGTTTCCTCGTGCCCTCCTTCCCCATTTCCACGTGCCCTCCTTCACCATTTCCAAGTGCCCTCCTTCCCCATTTCCAAGTGCCCTCCTTCCCCATTTCCACGTGCCCTCCTTCCCCATTTCCAAGTGCTCTCCTTCCCCATTTCCAAGTGCCCTCCTTCCCCATTTCCACGTGCCCTCCTTCCCCATTTCCAAGTGCCCTCCTTCCCCATTTTCACGTGCCCTCCTTCCCCATTTCCAAGTGCCCTCCTTCCCCATTTCCAAGTGCCCTCCTTCCCCATTTCCAAGTGCCCTCCTTCCCCATTTCCACGTGCTCTCCTTCCCCATTTCCAAGTGCCCTCCTTCCCCATTTCCACGTGCCCACCTTCCCCATTTCCAAGTGCCCTCCTTCCCCATTTCCACGTGCCGTCCTTCCCCATTTCCACTTGCCCTCCTTCCCCATTTCCACGTGCCCTCCTTCCCCACTTCCAAGTACCCTCCTTCCCCATTCACAAGTGCCCTCCTTCCCCATTTCCACGTGCCCTCCTTCCCCATTTCCAAGTGCCCTCCTTCCCCATTTCCACGTGCCCTCCTTCCCCATTTCCAAGTGCCCTCCTTCCCCATTTCCACGTGCCCTCCTTCCCCATTTCCAAGTGCCCTCCTTCCCCATTTCCACGTGCCCTCCGTCCCCATTTCCAAGTGCCCTCCTTCCCCATTTCCACGTGCACTCCTTCCCCATTTCCAAGTGCCCTCCTTCCCCATTTTCACGTGCCCACCTTCCCCATTTCCAAGTGCCCTCCTTCCCCATTTCCACGTGCCCTCCTTCCCCATTTCCACGTCGTGCCCTCCTTCCCCATTTCCACGTGCCGTCCTTCCCCATTTCCACTTGCCCTCCTTCCCCATTTCCACGTGCCCTCCTTCCCCATTTCCACGTGCCCTCCTTCCCCACTTCCAAGTACCCTCCTTCCCCATTCCCAAGTGCCCTCCTTCCCCATTTCCACGTGCCCTCCTTCCCCAATTACAATTCTTCCTCACACGGTTTCCCCTTTCTCTCCATCCCCTCCCATTGCGACCCGCTCTCGGGTTCGGCGGACACGCAACACAGTTTGCACAACGACACGGGCAAAGGAAACATCGATAAAACGGACATCAACCGTAACATCGGTCGACAAACCAGAGATAAACAGCACTCAGCGGGGGTGCGGAAGGCGTCACCACGGCCAGACACTCATTACTCCACCATCGACGATCTTTAATTAATGAGCTAATTAGCGTCGGGTGATTGCTTGACGGAAACAGGTGAAGACGCTGTCACATTTGACAGGGGACATTCTACTCTGACGCGCTGGCACTGACGGAATGCCCAGATGTACGAATCAGTCACGTGTCACACCGATATACGCATGTTTGACAACCATCCTGACATGTTCTCTGCGTACAATTCTTCTTCTTCTTCGAGTTGTCGTGTTTGCCAGTATTGGCGACCTTCACCTTCCATATTCCACGATTGTGTGTGTTTTGCAATAGATGTGTTGCGCTCCTTCCAAGCCAGTTTGATAGAGTGTTAATTGTTTTTACTTTGTTGTCCTCTGCGTTTTCCCCTCGATCTTTTGTGTTGTTAATAGTTGTTCCAACTTTCGCTTTCTCACTGCGTGATCTATCAATCCTGCGTGTAATCAGCGTGCTTTCAATAAACTGGCAGACACGTATACATTTCAAATGACGCATCGAGGCCAAACACAACATTTATAAGTCACCATTTTGTTAAATTTTGAGTTGTTTCTCTCGTCTTGGTGTTTGTGTTCCTTCTGTCCAACCATGCGTCACCGTTCGTGTCTCCACCACCCGACTCCACCACCCGTCTCCACCACCCGTCTCCACCACCCGTCTCCACCACCCGACTCCACCACCCGACTCCACTCTCCCAGCCTCAGTCCGACGCTCTACTCACTGCACGACTGCGCCCCACGAAGTAGGAACAGGACCAGTTTTAATACTTCTCCTGGTTCGCGAGGGCGATTCCAGGTAACGGAACAGAAAGAGTCGCTTTAACGCAACGATTCGTGTTTGGGTAAATGATTGTCAACATTAAATAATGGATATTTTTACGAGTACTTACCAATTAAACTATCCGTGTATAGTAATCGACCACGCTTACCTCATGGTGAATAAAATCGACACTTGCGAATTGCGTTATTTTAGGCATAAAGCAGCCATTTATTAGTCGGTCCGACAGAGTCACAATAATAATTTTGGACAATCCTCGGAATACTGTTTTTACTTAAGCGTTACAAGAATACTGGATATTTTTATTCATAAAACGTGTAATGAATTCCATGCACGTTAGCAGTAGGAAATAAAAAATAGTAAGTTGACAGCTTTGGTAGTGAAAAACACCAGAACGCCCGCTATAAATAGTTGACCTATATATACATTGGCCAATGACGTAATGACATGCGATTTATTGTTCCAAGCGACACATATCTCGAGTGGTTCCTCTATAGGAAGTACTTCGATCTACCGCGGTCTGATGCTTAGTCGCTGATACGACGTTTGTACAAAAGAGGGCCGCAGTTCACAACCGGTCGTTTCACTTAATAAATATGTGTGTATCTGTGGAAAAACACAACTTACAAATATGATGGTCATTGAACAGTCACTGTGTTAAGACATGGTTGATTTGCTATATTTGCGAATAGAAATTGGCGCATACAATATTACTACATGATTTTATATGTGCACCTGTACTGAATTTACAAAATAGTTCAAAACGTGATACTGTTAGACATATCCATAATTTACATATTTCATATAGTCATTAGGAACGTTATTAAATATTAATATTATATTATAATGATAAAATTAATAATACTTATTATTATTAACAGTAATAAATGTAACAATAACTAGCGTGCAACCACAAGGGAGCAACACGCCAAGGCCTTCTGTTATCACACTTACAGAGGTGCCATCTCGAACATGGAGCATCACTCAGTTTTCTTAGATAATCGCAATTTAATTTATATAGAGCATACCTTAATAAAAACACTTAGAATCTAACTATAAATACAAGAATATATGCATTTTCTTTAATACGTCGTCATTTGGCAGACCAGAAACCACTATACCGGGTTGTATGGCTGGTTGACGACATTAATTTCGGAGCACCTGGGTGAATAGCTTGCAGACAGGTGCTGTTACACGCCGGGGACGCAGCGTAAAGGTTGTCGTCTTCTCCCCACCACAACGTCAGCGGAGACTGTCCCTCATCCACACAGCGGGGTGTGCGAGGACTCGCCGAAGCCGACCCAAGAACGAGCGAGTGACTCCACCATACCAATTTGGACATTTGGTGAAGACGACGATGACTTGTGCAAGGAGAGACGAATTACGCCAAAGAAACGAATTAACTTAGAGGGAGACGACTTGGAGGAGCGGCACCTACAATGATCCCGAGTTAGAGTATTAATACGCATATATAGTGGTTGTAGTAGCTATAATAATAATAACAATTATTATTATTATTATTAGTACCAGCAGCAGCAGCAGCAGCAGCAGCAGCAGCAGCAGCAGCAGCAGCAGCAGCAGCAGCAGCAGCAGCAGCAGCAGCAGCAGCAGCAGTAGTAGTAGTTAGTAGTAGTAGTTAGTAGTAGTTAGTAGTAGTAGTAGTAGTAGTAGTACTAGTAGTAGTTGTAGTTAGTATTAGTAGTAGTAGTTAGTAGTAGTAGTTAGTAGTAGTAATAATAGTAGTAGTAGTAGTAGTAGTAGTTGTAGTTAGTAGTAGTAGTAGTAGTTAGAAGTAGTAATAATAGTAGTAGTAGTAGTAGTAATAGTAGTAGTAGTAGTAGTAGTAGTAGTAGTACTAGTAGTAGTTAGTAGTAGTAGTAGTAGTAGTTAGTAGTAGTAATAATAATAATAGTAGTAGTAGTAGTAGTGGTAGTAGTAGTAGTAGTAGTAGTAGTAGTTAGTAGTAGTAATAATAGTAGTAGTAGTAGTAGTAGTAGTAGTAGTACTAGTAATAGTAGTTAGTAGTAGTAGTAGTTAGTAATAGTAGTAGTAGTAGTAGTAGTAGTAGTAGTAGTAGTAGTAATAGTAGTAGGAGTAGTAGGAGTAGTAGTAGAAGTAGTAGTAGTAGTAGTAGTAGTAGTAGTAGTAGTAGTAGTAGTAGTAGTAGTAGTAGTAGTAGTAGTAGTAGTAGTAGGAGTAGTAGGAGTAGTAGTAGAAGTAGTAGTAGTAGTAGTAGTAGTAGTAGTAGTAGTAGTAGGAGTAGTAGTAGTAGTAGTAGTAGTAGTAGTAGTAGTAGTAGTAGGAGTAGTAGAAGTAGTAGTAGTAGAAGTAGTAGTAGTAGTAGTAGTAGTAGTAGTAGTAGAAGTAGTAGTAGTAGAAGTAGTAGTAGTAGTAGTAGTAGTAGTAGTAGTAGTAGTAGTAGTAGTAGTAGTAGTAGTAGTAGTAGGAGTAGTAGTAGTAGTAGTAGTAGTAGTAGCTGCAGCAGTACCAGTAGTAGTAGTAGTAGTAGTAGTAGTAGTAGTAGTAGTAATATTTGTTGTTGTTGTTGTTGTTGTTGTTGTTATCATTGTTGTTGTTGTAGTTTACTGTACTGAGCAGAACAGAACGTGTGTATAACGCGCTGTATATTACGTATGCAGTTTTGAAAAATAAAATGTGATTCAGATGCTAGGTTCTACTTAACAGTAAATACTGTGTGAGAGTATGTTTCAACAAATGAAATGTTCAATGTAAAGTTTCACCATGAATCATCTGATTGGAATTCACGGATGTGAACGTTAACGACAGCGAACAAGGTTGTCCGGATTTACTCGTGCTCGGCTCCAACTAAGCGGACAAGAACACACATTCCGGACGTGCACACTCGCTCGTTACAACATACGATTATTCAAACAAATAATGACAATCAATCGAGAGAAACTGTTCAAGGCGTTAAGAGAAAATAAAGCGTGCCACGAGTCATGTAAAAATCTCCTCCTCACAACTACACGTCTCTCTAGATTGTTAACTGGTTACTGGTTGCGCTGTTGATACACCGAGAAGTCCTAAGCATGATCGCTAAAGTTGCCCTCAACGATCAGTATATATTGAGTGCTGCACTCTGGTGGACTTATTGGCTGTTCCCTGGCGGATTTGTTGGCGTAATTCTTTACAATGCTATTTCACGGTCTCTGTATTTAACCGGCTGCTGGCGAATATAATTATGAAATCAAAACGCTTTCACACACAGAAAAGCCTATAGGGTGGGACTGTTTTGTTTTGGCGGGGGGATGTTTTCTGGTGGGGGGCCATTTTGACATTATTATGGGGCCGTTTTGATTTGGTGTGGGGCCGTTTTGACCTGGTGTGGGGCGGATTTGACTTCGTGTTGGACAATTTTGATCCGGTGTGGGGGTCACGTTGCTGTTATTCATGAACCGTTTCGACCCGGTGATGCTTCGTTTATGGTGTTTGGTCGATTACAAATGTCTGCTTCCGTTTTACTTAACCGATTTCCTAATCTGCTTAGGGTTTGTAGGTGTGTCTTTTGAGACACATTGATTTATGCGTTGTCTTCAATTAATTAGTCGTCCAACAGTATCTACGACGCATACCTTGTAGTCTCGATAGCAGACGTTACAGCTGATTGAGGTAGAACGGTGTCTTGCGCAACGTGTCCCATACAAAGCAACTAAGTCGATCGCTATCAGTAAGATAGGGCAAACAATGACCGCGAAGTGTGCCACATGCCACGTATGATTTACGCCTACGACGTAACACGCGTACAGACGGAGGTCACCGGGTTCAGTAACGTATAATTACTACTGTATTTTTTTGGAAAACAAAGTAATAAAACGAAAGAGTCAGAAGCGTGTTGACAATCAACAATTCGTTATTAACATTGCACCGCATTTGTGTCTTTTTTCGTATGCGCACACTAAGACAGACATTTGTTAACAATTAAAGTTGGACAGGTTGTAAAATGAAATATATGATAGGCTGCAAGTATTATAGGTTGTAAAACTAATATAATAAATTTGTGTGTGTTTGTGCGTGCGAATGTATGCGTGCGTATGTGCGTGTGTGTATGTGTACGTTTGCGTTTGTGTGTGTGTGTGTGCGTTTGTGTGTGCGCGTGCGTGTGCGTGCGCGTGCGTGTTTGTGTGCGTGTACGTGTGCATGTGCGAGTGTGTCCTAGTGCATGTGTGAGTGCGTTTGTGTGTGTGAGTGGGTACGTGTGTGTGTGTGTGCGTGTGCGTGTGCGTGTGCGTGTGCGTGTGCGTGTGCGTGTGCGTGTGCGTGTGCGTGTGCGTGTGCGTGTGCGTGTGCGGGTGCGGGTGCGGGTGCGTGTGTGTGTGCTTAGTTTGTGCGTGGTTTGTGTATGTATGTGAGCGTGTGTGCAAACGCTGCGTGCACGATGTGAGTGCTTCGTTGTTTGTTCGTGCGTGCATGCGTGTATGCGCGCGAATACATAGTTTTTTTTTATATTGTGTTATACAGCCCGAGCTGTTACAGCGGCTCTTCGATAAATCGATGTAGCACTTGACGGACATCAAACAATGCCTCCGTGTGGCCGCTCATAAGAGCAACGTGTCGGCGAAATGGCGGTCGTTCTCTTCAGCAGAAAATACACCAGCAGGACCTTAAGTTTGTTCCTCTAACTTATTCTCGCAACTACCATCCACGCAGCAGATTTTCATACGGAGTCTTCAGTAAAGCAATAACTTCAACTTCGCGAAGGAAGTCGAGTCTGCCGGTCATCGACACAGCTGTATCCCAGGGTAAAGACGACGTTATCGCTGAACCTAACGAGTGTCCTGAATTACATCAACGGGTATTCGGGTGACCGTGGCGAAGCGACGTCAAATCCGTTTCCAGTCGACGTGAATATCATGCTGCACAACGCGAGTTTGTGCAAAAGTCGACCCGATCTTCGCTGTCTCTTTTACGTGCACAGTGCGCCCGGGAATCGGGCGACACGTGATGTCATTCGGGCGACGTGGGGCGATCCGGCCGTGCATGTCCCGCACACTACCCAGCTGATCTTTATGCTGGGCAATACGAGCGATCGCAACGTGCAGGTATGTTAGCTAGCGTGGGGGGGCAACGTACAAACAATAGGTACGCGACCAAACACATACGTGAAAC
>OZ023209.1:67114716-67119716 GCA_963995525.1 Escarpia spicata | reverse complement strand
GAACAGTAATAAACGATGTTAAAGTTTTGTGTTAAATAAAATAGATTTTGTTTTATGATATGTTAATGATAAATGCACATATCACTTTGTATACATCGACTGCGAGTCGCTTTCGAAAGCCGTTGTAGGCGTGGCTAAAATCCGACTACTAATGAGACAGAAAGGCATGCTCACGTGGTACGTGATCACGTGAACGCAAGTTACATAGTTGTTGATATTCGATCGTAATGGCGGGTAAGAAAATGTTGCGTCGTGCAGTAGTATGTTCAGTGGTGAATAAAACACAAAAAGAACGTGACAAATTCCGGTCTACTACACGGGTAATTTTGGAAGAGCAGAAGATACGATGTGATCGCCTGAAGGCTGACCTAAATCCGAAATCTGATCATAAACTGGCGGAAGTTCTACTTGACATGTAAGTTTTTCAACTTGAGTTCGCATCACCAGTGACCAGGCATTACATCGTCGTCGAGTTTTATTGTCAGTGAGTTCCAAGTGAACATGGTGTCGTACAAATTATATTTTTAATTTGAAGTATATTTGATGCCGATAGATTGGTTGCATTTATATAGAAAATCTCCCGTACGGGCATCACGTCGTTCACACTCACAGGCACTGGCTCGGCCTCGGGACGTTATCATCACTGACACTGTCCATACTCCTTGATGCTAACCCGGGGCTAGGGCCAATGCGTAATCGTAAGTTAGGTAGAATGGTAACCCAGTAGAATATAAGAAGGGGATGGAATATGAAGTAGCTCAAACATTGCCCATCTAATCGACAAAATTATTGTCTGGTACGGGTATAATTATCGTCGTTCGTGCATCGCGTAATATCGTGCCCTGCCAACGTCATATTGGGAATTTTATGTCAATTTGTTAAATTCCATCTGATACTGAGTCGGTGCCTGTGGGTTAAAGACAAAGTTTGTTATTAAAATGGCAGCTAGCTGCACTACAGCTGCAATTGTTAATAAACTTGGTTGAAATGTCGTCATCTGTTATAAGAGTAAAATTTTTGAATATTCACCTACAAATTGGCAATGGCATCAACATTTTTATGTTTCCTGATTGTTTCTAGCAATCGTTAACATTGGTGAAATAGCATAGTATTTTAAATGACATGTTTTTTATGTCAATAAGATAATAATTTGCATACATTTTTACAGAACAACATTTTATTACCTCTGTTTTTGCAGCCGATTCACCATCATCCCAACCTGTGGCAGGGCCATCATCCCTACCTTCACCAGTGGCAGGCCCATCACAGAAACCAGACATCATGCATATCTCCGTTGGGTAATTTTTCACAGTTGCATATTTATCAATGTTAATATTGCTTCACTGGAATGTTACGGTATGATATTCTACTATAATTTCTACAAGTAACATTGTATTATGCATGCTTTGCTTCAGTTTTACTTGAGTTGGTTGACATTAAAACAAAAAAGAAGATGTAGCACTGTTTTGTCAACTAAACATATCATTATTCAGTAAGTATTTGTTTGTAGGCCTCTGTCATGTGATGAAGACAGTG
This sequence comes from Escarpia spicata, assembly GCA_963995525.1. Classification (NCBI taxonomy): domain Eukaryota; kingdom Metazoa; phylum Annelida; class Polychaeta; order Sabellida; family Siboglinidae; genus Escarpia; species Escarpia spicata. The sequence continues at coordinate 67,118,180 of OZ023209.1, read as the reverse complement.
AGGAGGGCGACAATGATGATTCATGGCTACCATCACAATGCACGGAGGATGCATCATTCGAGCTTGACATCAGTGTCACTGAAAGGTACACATTACTCTTAGTCAATGTAACATGGAAGAAAATGGGAAATTAGAAGAAATTAAATTTAGCATGAGTGAAGTTGCACAATACTGGGCCAAATTGTGGTGTCCTGTAACTTACGCTATATTTACTCCATAACCAGCTTCTTTGAGGACAGTTCCTGCTGATAACATTTGGCCTGTATCTTAGGCCCATGAAGAAAGAAGAGACACAAAAACACATCCTGCCTGTTTATTGTTGTTTGAAAAAAAATTGTGGTTGTGGTGGATAACGTACGTTATAATGACTGTAAGTTATGTTATCCACCATTTCAGGTCCAGAGTCTGATTATTCTTAACATTGTAAAAGTCTTGGTTGATCACCATCATATAATATAGATTAAAACACACAGGGAAGAAAAATGAATCATAAATTTATCAGATGAAATTACGATTGATTATCAGAGTCACAATGATTTACCCTAGAAAAGAAATCGAAAGGGACACACTGTGTAAGTATGCAGGTACACATTAAGTATACATGTAACAACATGAACATGGAAATATTTGCTATGCATTATAATAACGACTATTGCCATTCCATTATAGGGCTAATTATTGATTGGATTTATTTATGTTGGTGACGACTCTAACAATCAATACCTATGACCGAGCAAGTAATGTATGAGAAGACAGTTTTTTTAGAAATGAAAGGTATTTATTACGTTACAATATATAAACAATACAAAGCACAATAATAACAGCGTATGTACATTATGCATATAATATGTAATATTTAAAATAACTTTTTATTTTCAATAATTCAGCTATTTACATAAAAAAATTATATGCTGACGTATTGCACATGAAAAAAGTTACTTTAAATATTTACATGTTTTGAAATATTTACATGTTGAATACAAAAAATGTTTGTGGTGTACATAGTGTCCCTTCAGGAGAAGATCATCCGAGCATGCACTGACGATCCACTACCAAAATGCAGGATGCGTGAACTTAAACCTGATGACCGGTGCAATGTTGCACGGGTCATCAGGTTTAAGTTCACGCATATATCATAACATTTATTATGTGTACTTAGTCACCATGCAATGATTGACAGTGCATGGCAATACTTTATAAAACGTGCTTTTATTGCCATAAACCTTGAAACATTGACGCACGCACATTACAGAAGAAAAGTTAATATATTGTCTTATTTACTTTTATTTTATCACGGTTGTAAGCCAGTAAGGCCAGTAAAATAAAGACGTCGGAGATCACCCCTACGACCTGCACAATTTCTAACACAACCCCGTCAACTAACGCGACAAGAAATGTCCCAGTCACCGAAAAGCGCATCCCCCAAACAAAATCAAACACGCTACGAGCGTGGGTTACAGCTGGTTGTTATGCGCTATGATTCGCCAGTCGACGTTGTAGGCCTGTTCCGCAAAGAAGGAATCGTAACGAATGCATTCAAATGAAATTATGCTAACGATTTCAAGAAAACGAGTACACACACTCATAATATGATATAATGTTAACCAAGAGACAGTAGACACGAAACTAGTCATACTGGTATTATATGATAATGTTAATTGTAGGATCCTTCGGCTTCGAGTTCGTGTTGATCGAACTGTATACTCGATATTGACGGACAAAACTAAAGTGCTAATAATAGACTTTCGTTGACGGACAGGCGTTTGCTTAATAACAGTCGTAGCAGTAACACGATCTCAAACACAGTTCATTTCACAAATACAGTGACAAACGGAATATTTATTACATTTCATTGTTCAACTTACATCAGTCAATGAATGACGTTCTGCGCCATGGAAGCCATGATGACAGCGTACTATTGACATCTGAAGCTCGGCCCACGTCGGGTCACGACCTTCCGCCGAATTTTCTGAACTCGCAATCGGGGATTTGAGTGACAGCGCGTTGTTCTCGTTAACATTTATCGGTTCAATCCAAAAGTTGATTTCTGCTTCGTTAAACACATCTTTGGGCAGCCAGTACGCTATAGTATATATAATTTATACTGTATAACCCGATTTTGCAATAAAAATGAAAAGCCACGAACTGCGACTGTCCCTTTAAATCGTAACTACAATTCTGTAAACATCAATGATTTGTTTACAAACCCTCGAAGAACACTGTTAACATAAACTATCTTTATGAATTATAAAATATCAATATTTATGCAAGCCTACCAATCTAACGTTTGTAATTCTAGGTGCTGCTGCGGCTTGCCACCTAGCGGTCTCCCGGCGATTCCACGCACACCAGCGGCACACCAACCGACGTCCAACAGTTGCGGCCGACCGCAGACAAAGAATACCGGGAGTTGAATCGAAGACATGACATAACCTAGCGGACGAATCGGCGGCTCACACAGGCTGGCTGGCGTTACTGCGAAAGCCAAGGTTAAATTCAGTATTGAAATCAAGAGTGCCTTTTAATATTAAAAAAGAATCGTTTGTGTATATACGTGTGTTTTTTGTGTATATCATGACTGCGAGATTCAAGGTTGAGGTCAAAACTGAATTCAAGATTGGATTAAATATTGCCATTTCATAATAAAAAGATGTATGCATTTGTGTATGTTTTTCCGTGCGCACGAGTGTGCGCGTCTGTGTGTGCGTGTGCGTGTGCGTGTGCGTGTGCGTGTGCGTGTGCGTGTGCGTGTGCGTGTGCGTGTGCGTGTGCGTGTGCGTGTGCGTGTGCGTGTATGTATGTGAGTGTGTGTGTGTGTGTGTGTGTGCGTGTGCGTGTGCGTATGTGTGTGTTGTGTGCCCGTGTGCGTATACGCATGCTTGCGTGCGTGTATGTGACCGTGCGAGTACGTATTTTAGTGTTGTGTATATGGAGTGTGCTAATACGCTTGCAAGTGTATGTGCATATTTCTGGCTAATATGTATGCGTGTGTGCGGATGTGCGGATGTGCGGGCGTGCGGACGTGTTTCTGTGTGTACTTGTGCATGCATGCATCCTTCATACGTGTGTTCGTGCGGGTGTATGTCTACACTATGCGTCTACCATATGAATGAGTAGGAATGCTGTATAATGGTAACACGCAATGTGTACAGATGACACATTTGACATCAATGTCGTCCTTCTGCCCACCGGTCGTGCTTCGACGCAAGGTGATGAGTCACTCCGAGGCCGTCTAGCAGGAGCACCGAAACAGCAGTGACGTCGTGTTTTCATTTACTTTATTTCTTCAGCCTAATGACGGCCGTTGTTGCAAAATGCTCTTAACAGTGCTTCATTACACTTGTGAAAATACATGGAGAAATAAATGTTTTCCTTACGAACTCTTTTTTAAAAGTTTATCGTTATGGGTGCGTTATCCCGCATATAGGCTACATATAGGCTATTTACATTGTCATGGTGATTCA
>OZ023209.1:67092216-67109716 GCA_963995525.1 Escarpia spicata | reverse complement strand
ACTAGTAAAGGCGGAAATAACATCGGTTGTTGAATGTTTCTCACGAAAACAATATTGGTTATTATTCAATATATTGTTTTTATATATAAAATCATAAGTCCTTCTATGTACAACTTTTCCCAGTATTTTAGAATTTGAAGGTAACAAAGATATTGGTATATAATTACAAAATTAATCAGTAGCTTTAGACTTGTAGACAGGTATAAATGTTGCTATTTGTATTTCGTCAGGCACTATTCCCTCTCCTATTGATTGATTTATTAAAATAGTTATTGGTAAGGCTATTTGCTACCGAATAATTAGAGGCGGGGACTAAAATTGTCATATCCAGAACTGGTCTTCGGTTGGAGAGACGTTATAATTTGCTTGATTCATTTACATCGGTCAGACTCATGAAGAGACTTCTTGGATTTTGTTTAGGACAATTCTGAAGATATTTGGTCAATTGCTCTTTAGGTTGAGGGTTTGAACCAACATTAGTAATAACATTACAAGAATATATTCGAAATTTGATGAGGGTCTTTAATTATAACGTTATTATATTTAAAATGTGACGAAATGCCTGATTTATCGTTGTTTTCCCCAATCTGGGTTTTAAGTCATTTCCAACTTTTTTTTAATCGTTCTTAAATGTTTTAACTGATTCGTATAGTATGTCGTGTTGGCAATTTGTTTCAGTTTATAGTTATCCAGTCATTCCGTATTACGTATTTGGGATTAATTTTAGCAATTTTGTCCGGCGCGAATGTCAATCATTTTTTTGGTGAATTCCCTGAACGCATTATCTGTATCTAACTGGTGTAAATACGTCCAATCAATTTCGCGGAGTGTAGATGTTATATGACCAATGTGTTTGTCAGCCATGGGTCTATTGGAATATTAACGGCTCATTTGATTTTTTACAAGGCTTCTGCTTGCCAATTAAACAGAATATAGGTAGGTGATCAGATATATCACTATATCATATGGCAGAATGAACAAATGGGGTTGTGTGTCGTGCATGTCTGTTATCAATGAGGATAGCGGATGTATGGGTGATACGCGTTGGTTTGGTAATTGTTGGAATGGTGTTAGTAGCTAGGTGTAAGTATAGTATGTCGGATTACGGTTTATATTAATCCACTTTTAGGTAGTAAAAATGTTGATCAGTGCCAATTATGACCTGATGGTTTGAGCGCTGAATCTTATTTAGTATTGTCTCATATCTTTGGATAGATAAAGACACATTTGAATTAGGGATCCGGTATGTTTCATCAAAGACTGAGGTTTGACCATTAATGCTGGATTCAATAAATACAGATTCAAATCCCTCCTCCACGAAGATATCAATGTTATACGCAAAGCAACTCATTTTCATTTTAACCTTCGAAACGTACTTTTTATTTATTTGTTTATAATATCCCCCTACCTTCAAATAATTAAACTAATGAAGATTAAATGAGTTATATTGTGTATTCAACCAAAGACTTAAAGTTGTTTAATTATACTTGTCCACTCATCTTGTATCAATCTCGCTCGTTGTTCTTCACATTGCACAATAACTGTGAAGCAGTCGACCAGTATTCTTCAGTTGACTAGGCCCACAAATTAAGAAATATGCGGGTTTGCCAGTGAGTTTACGTCTAAGCGGAAATGTTTGATGCGTGACGGCGCAAGAATCTGCGCAGTACACATATCGCGCCGGAAATAGGAACTTGTTAGTCCAGGGTAAACAAATAAATGTCTATGATTCAACTAAGGTCAGACTTGCGCACAGTATCAGTATGCATCAATGCTGTTTCCAGTCAGCTGTTCGAGTTCGGACGTGCGTGGAAATAGTCTTTCTGTGTGGAGCTATAAGTTGGACACTTACAGAACAGCTCGAAGCTAGACCAAGAGTTTTAGTGGTCTAGCTTCGAGTGGCTACACTATACTTCTCAGATCAGCTCTGAATACAGGTTGGCAGACCTACACAATCAATTAGGTCTATGGCAACCCTAACCCATCTCAAAGTATCATTCAAACTGCGAAAACAAAGAATGCGAGTAACAGTCTATCAACATCGTCACAGTATATAGATCAGCAGTTCTTAACCCCTCGGTCGCGACTTAAAATTGGGTGGGTGTCCAAGCCATATCGAATGGTTCTTCAAGAATCTCCAGTGATTGCTGGTCGTCATGGGAAAGTAAATAAAGTTTTGTCTCGCGTGTATCTGGTGTGGGCAAGTCGAATAATTATAATGTTTTATTTACACACACACACACACACACACACACACACACACACACACACACACACACACACACACACACACACACACACACACACACACACACACACACACACACACACACACACACACACACACACACACACACACACACACACACACACACACACACACACACACACACACACACACACACACACACACACGAGCTAGTTAAGCATTTATTTATTAACACATCAAATGCTTGTATGTGAGATTTAAAAAAATCAGAAGATTCAGCACTGCGTTGACAGTTTATGGTAGATTGCGGAACCACACAATACACCCCAGTGTGCAGCTGCATATGCCAACTATGGAGGGAGTTTCTTGTGCAAACCGTCCGCTTGTGGTTGGTTTGAAGGTTTGATAAGTGTTATGTTTATGGTTGTGTTAAGGTTATGGTTGCAGCTATGGTCAGGTTGAAGGTATTTTTGCCAAGATATACGTCAGGTGTTTAGTCTTTAGGTGCATTTGTTAAGACTTGTAGAGGGGTCGCACAAAACGCTCTCCGGCAACCACGCGTCATTCGGTAGATGGCAGCACTAGTAGCATGCGTCTAATAGGTTACGACAATATACAGCAGACGGCGGCACTGTACAATAGTAGCTCCGATGATGTCATACATAATTATTATAACAATGAAAAATGTTTTACTTAAAGAACATCAAACAAATTATATGTAAAAACGTGTGTATTGTTCTCACGTAATATTTAAAAAACATATCCTTATATATGAGAATCAGGTGTATAAATAAATGTATCACCAAAAAAGTAGATATAATTTAGCAACAGTGCTTGTTGCTCCAGTTTCAGTTGTAGCCTAATACGTGTATAATAATAATACTAACATTGCACCACGCACTCACCTTACTCTCTTTTTGACTGCATAATTCCACTGATGGCAAATACAGAACATATGTGGTTGATGGGCACCGATTATAACATGCTACTAAAGATAACTTAGTCATGTCAACAAAGCTTGTAAACTACGTTACATGTCAGACTCCGCCCTGATAGATATACGACGACTTACTTGAGCCTCCGTTCAACGCATAAATCCTCTCGATGCGCTACAAAGTCCGTGGCGTGTGTTGTCATTCTTGGAAGCCCGCAGCACAAAAACAAAAGCTCATTCGTTTTGTTTATTGCCGGTTTGGTCGCCACTAGAGGTCATCCCGTCAATATACCGTCTGTGATTAACCGACTGTTCACAGTGTTGACTGTCCTATACATTATATTCCTCATTACAGTACCACAATAGCACGTGGCGTAAGACGACATGCCGGTATACAGTGTCTGTCCGCCAACAATTGTAGGCCTATTACTTGAGTGTACTTCAGGCGTCGGCAACCTGCGGCCCGCGGGCCAAATGCCGCCCGAGGAGCTATTTCATACGGCCCGCGGAGTAATAGTGAGATTGTCCACAATGCGGCCCGCGGGGTGACAGCAGTAGATGGGAGGGAGAACTGACGAAAATGAAAATGCAAAACACAATGAGCGTTATCGTGAAGACTGCGAACTACTTATCAAAACCTCCTCTACTGCGAAAAGTCGACTTGCTTGGTTGCGCCGCATGTAATCCCTGTGAGCTGATATATTGGATTATAGGGTGTTCGTGGACCAAAAGGGTACAGAAGGGTACAGAAGGGTACAGAAGGGTACAGAAGGGTACAGAAGTACCGTAATTTACAGATCCCAAATGGATTTGCGAGAACTTCTCATCAGTTAGATTTTCCAGTTCGCTTCCGCTTTCGAAATCACGTTCCTGCTGTGTGAGACACAACTGCGAAACGCAAAGCTGGGTGTCTTTCCCATCTTAGGACTCGCAGTGAGGAGTTGTCTTATTTTCCAACCCGTTCCACATGGAACTCGACAATGAGCCAGGAGTGTTCGGATGGGGTTCACGGAACTACAGTGCGGCTCTATAACACTCAAGGCTATCGCTACAGAGTTGACGCTGGCAGATTGTTACAGTATGCAAGTGTTGCTATATGCATTTGGCGACGAAACACTTTCCTGATCTGATCAAACACGATAAGCAACTGCACCAGTTGTCAAAACTAGTCATCATGTTGCCATTTCTGTACAAGAATACAGACCACGAATAATGGCTGCTTTTTAGTAATGACGTCCAAGAGTTGTTCACATTTAGACTTTGATGTTTGATGACAATAATACATCTTATACGTAACTAGTAACACTTTGTGTAACTTTCAATGTATAGTTCTCAACAAGATTGCTTATATTCAATCTATGTGAAGATGTATACGCAAAGGAAATTCGTTTTCTTTTCTGTAATAGGAAATCTACGAAGTCCGCTACAATATGCTAACTCGCTTGTGCAAATGTTTGTGCAGTTTCGGTGATTAACGCCGACAATTAACTTATTTAATATTTGCCGAAACAGTAATTCAAGTTTATAGTAGAATTATAATTTTCACGTGAATGCGCGACACGAAATGTTTCTGTGTTGATGGAATCGACCTTCCTTGCTTACTAAAAAACCACGTGGTCTACTAGTTCAGTAGTCCGATGGCTATTTATGTCCCGGCAACTGAAATTACAACAAACAACGTCAATTCTACCAACCAGTAATTTTACACAAAAGTAAACACTTTTATTAAACCGGCTGCGGCTATTACAATGCATATACAAGGATATCTAAGAACCAGATTGGCGATGGCTAAACCAGTTGAAAAAGCATTGGAAGCTACTGCAAACATGTCTGATGACTTTGCTAACCAGGCGGCAGCAATGCGTAAGGAAGTTGGGGGAAGTGTTGCCGAGTACAGACACCTCGGTCTGGCGTACACCGACCGAGACCGCGGCGAGTGATGGATGGGACGAGCACTTTTCTGGACGGCTGCAATAAACGCAGAACGTGTCAGCTATACTGGTCGTTCTTCAGATGTCGGCCATTGAAATGTTTTCAGGACTGTCTGCCGATGATTATAACCAACGTAGTACAAAGTGAATTCGATTGATATTTACGATGAAGACTGAACCCAGAACGATACAGCTTATTCCTTTGTATAAATAACCGCATACTGTTTTACACGATTGCAGTTTAATGAGTATTTGGATACGTAGTCAAATATTAAATATGCTCAAACAACATGGCGTCGGATGCAACTGAAATATTCACAAAACTGTTTGTGTGTGCGTGTGTGTGTGTGTGCGTGTGTGTGTATGGGTATATATGTATGTGTGTGTGTGTGTGTGTGTGTGTGTGTGTGTGTGTGTGTGTGTGTGTGTGTGTGTGTGTGTGTGTGTGTGTGTGTGTGTGTGTGTGTGTGTGTGTGTGTGTGTGTGTGTGTGTGTGTGTGTGTGTGTGTGTGTGTGTGTGTGTGTGTGTGTGTGTGTGTGTGTGTGTCTATATATATGTGTGTTTGTGTGTGTGTGTGTGTGTGTGTGTTTGTGTGTTTGTGTGTTTGTGTGTTTGTGTGTTTGTGTGTTTGTGTGTTTGAGTGTGTGTGAGTGTGTGTGTGTGAGTGTGTGTGTGTGTGTGTGTGTGTGTGTGTGTGTGTGTGTGTGTGTGTGTGTGTGTGTGTGTGTGTGTGTGTGTGTGTGTGAGAGAGAGAGAGAGAGAGAGAGAGAGAGAGAGAGAGAGAGAGAGAGAGAGAGAGAGAGAGAGAGAGAGAGAGAGAGAGAGAGAGAGAGAGAGAGAGAGAGAGAGAGAGAGAGAGAGAGAGAGAGAGAGTCACTCATATGTGTGAATTAAAATATCTTCCTAATCTAAGTAACATTTCAGAAACTCTTATAATAAATTGATGACAATAATCACTAACGACAAATGTAAATCATGACGCTCATTACGCTAATTGTGTCAACGTTAGTTGAAATGTTGTTTTGTCATAAGTGTGTTTACCAAGACAGCACGCGGACACCAGTTGGTCCAGCTATGCGTGTAGACAGCGCCTATTAAGGATCTTGTTTCGTCTGGGTGTGTGCAACGACGTGAAATCGGCCGCGGGGATCCCGGCTTTCGACCACTGGCTGAGAAGTGCTGGGGGACGTTCCGGCATGTATTCTCATTTAGTGAACCACCAGAAATAGACTGTGCATTCCGTGGAGTAGCGACTGGTTGTGTCGTTTCTTTAAGATAAACGTAGAAGCTATCATCGTCATTGTTTAATTGCGCATCTGGACAGTGCGAGCTTGCAGCTAGGACGCAAACCTGGATATCTGAATGTTAATGTCCTAGAGTAGGGGTTATTGTTGTGTCGCCTGCTTTAAAATAAGTTCTCCTCTTTTTTTTGCTTAAGCCTTTTACTGTTTGTCAACATGTTGCATCTACTGTCTGTGTTTCGTTTCATTGCGTTTGGTTTTGCTTATCCTGCATATTAAGACTATATATTGTAGGAAATGAACGCACACACGCACTCACGCACACACGCACACACACACACACGAGCGCGCGCGCGCACACACACAGACACACATGCACACAGACGCACGGACGCACGGACGCACGGACGCACGGACGCGCGGACGCACGGACGCACAGACGCACAGACACACAAACACACAAACACACAAACAGACAGACAGATAAACGGACAAAGACACACACACGCACGCACACACACACACGCACACACACACACGCACACACACACATTTATTAGTACTGTTTACTTATGATACGTAACTGTCCTTTGTCTTCTCCACATAAAATCACAGCAACCTTCATCGCTGACTCCGTGACCTTTCACGTCATCGCAGACACCTGTTCTTGTGAAGACGGATGACAGATGTAACCTTCTATCTGCATATCCTGTGAAAGTTTGGTATGATATCTGGTAAGTGTGACTCTTTTCTTAGGGGTGCGTCATCAGCACTTACGATGATTTTCAGGCGTCATAATGTTCTATCCGTTGGCCTGTCTTGAACTCGGAACTGGAGTAATTCATAATATATTATTAGGCTATTAGGTGTAGTCCTCTGTTTCTGTTCGTGAATGTTTATTTAGTCATTCACTTGAATGTTGTGATTTTGTCTCTATTGGGTTATAATTTTGACAAACGTTGTACAATCGATTTGTTTCCAATTCAAAGAAAATTAAACTAGATGACTTGAACTGGTATTAGTAAAGGAACAATGTTATTTAGACGTATATAATTTGATTTCATCCATTCTCACAGACGACGATAAACAAATGGAACATAACACGATAGCGATGTGGATAGTATGAATTAAACAGACTTCACCCACATATGTATCACAGACGTGGCTTGAAATCGTAGTAAAATGTGAATGCTCGGTGAATCTCCCTTTCTCTGTGTCTCTTTCAAGCTACATACTTCTCATTTTTTTATTTCTTGTTTTCATGTATGATATGTGTTCATACATATAAAATCATTATTCTTATGAGATCTTACTATGAACATTTTAATCAAATTACGTTGCTATCTACCATCTATGTATGATCTCAGTATTTTGAAATGTGATTTCTTTCCCAGTTATCGTGCAACGGCGCAGTGGCAAGAGTATCGGACTCTCATTCGAAAGAATTCTTGTTCGAATCCTGTGCTGCGGTGTCGAACCTTGGGCAAGTTTGTTCATTCTACGTTGCTCCTTTTCAGTCAGCTATATGAATGAGTACCTGGCTATAGACAGTGGTGGATATTTGTGTACGAATAGGCTTCGCGCATTAATTGCAGCGTGGCTGGATGTTTCCCGGAGAAGTCGAGATGGTGTTCGATTGGACAGGTCTGGAAGGGAATAAAGTGTAAAGCGCTTTGCACAGTCCAGAGGACTGCGCTTTATAAGAACTTAGCTTTCCTTTTATCTTTACTCTTTACCACGGTTCGTACAGATCTGAAATTATGTGTAGATCTCTCTTTCTCAATTTCCAGTTCGTATCTCTCGTTTTGGAGTCTAGTGTGGTCGTTGTAAATGTAACAGCTCATATATCTCGTTATGGTGTCTAGTGTGGTCGTTGTAAATGTAACAGCTCATATCTCTCGTTATGGTGTCTAGTGTGTTCGTTGTAAATGTAACAGCTCATATCTCTCGTTATGGTGTCTAGTGTGGTCGTTGTAAATGTAACAGCTCATATCTCTCGTTATGGTGTCTAGTGTGGTCGTTGTAAATGTAATAGCTCATATCTCTCGTTATGGTGTCTAGTGTGGTCGTTGTAAATGTAACAGCTAATATCTCTCGTTATGGTGTCTAGTGTGGTCGTTGTAAATGTAACAGTTCATATATCTCGCTATGGTGTCTAGTGTGGTCGTTGTAAATGTAACAGCTCATATCTCTCGCTATGGTGTCTAGTGTGGTCGTTGTAAATGTAACAGTTCATATATCTCGTTATGGTGTCTAGTGTGGTCGTTGTAAATGTAACAGCTCATATCTCTCGTTATGGTGTCTAGTGTGGTCGTTGTAAATGTAACAGTTCATATCTCTCGCTATGGTGTCTAGTGTGGTCGTTGTAAATGTAACAGCTCATATCTCTCGTTATGGTGTCTAGTGTGGTCGTTGTAAATGTAACAGCTCATAACTCTCGCTATGGTGTCTAGTGTGGTCGTTGTAAATGTAACAGCTCATATATCTCGTTTTGGTGTCTAGTGTGGTCGTTGTAAATGTAACAGCTCATATCTCTCGTTATGGTGTCTAGTGTGGTCGTTGTAAATGTAACAGCTCATATCTCTCGTTATGGTGTCTAGTGTGGTCGTTGTAAATGTAACAGCTCATATCTCTCGTTATGGTGTCTAGTGTGGTCGTTGTAAATGTAACAGCTCATATCTCTCGTTTTGGTGTCTAGTGTGGTCGTTGTAAATGTAACAGCTCATATCTCTCGTTATGGTGTCTAGTGTGGTCGTTGTAAATGTAACACCTCATATCTCTCGCTATGGTGTCTAGTGTGGTCGTTGTAAATGTAACAGCTCATATCTCTCGATATGGTGTCTAGTGTGGTCGTTGTAAATGTAACAGCTCATATCTCTCGCTGTGGTGTCTAGTGTGGTCGTTGTAAATGTAACAGCTCATATCTCTCGCTATTGTGTCTAGTATGGTCGTTGTAAATGTAACAGCTCATATCTCTCGCTATGGTGTCTAGTATGGTGGTTGTAAATGTAACAGCTCATTACTGTTCGTAAACGCGTCCTTGTTTCCACTTCCCATCTCTCGACTCACTGTCTGGCGGAGGTATGTAAATATAATGACTCATTCACATTGCCTTGATAAAAAGTGCAGATGTTGCTGTTGTGGTGTTTGACTCAATCTACCGTGCGTCAGTTCCATCATTCGCTCTGGCGAAGATGCTCTCGTCTCGTTTCTAGCCAACTACACATCAACCTTATATGATTTCTCACAGAGAGCAGTACCGTTCCGCCAATTCATTGCTTTATAATTGAAATCTCTCAGTTGCTCGACATGTGTCTCGCTGATCTCGTTCAAGCAGAGTCAGCTAACGCAGGTCCTCATTATACGGACATTAGTTATTTGTGTTTCTCTGTAAACGTTCAACCAGCAGCTTGCCGTTGTCTGACGAAGGGCAATGGCCCGCATACTCTGGTCTAAGTGTATGCAGTATAGTTGATGTCATAATGAAATTATTTTGGTGCGTGCGCGCGCGCGCGCGTGTATGTGTGTGTGCGAGTGTGCGTGTTGTGTGTATGTGTGTGCAAGCGTGCGTGTGCGTGTATGTATGTATGTATGTATGCATTTATGTATGTATGTATGCTTGTATGTAAGTATGTATGTATGTATGTATGTATGTATGTATGTATGTACGTATGTACGTATGTATGTATGTATGTATGTATGTATGCATGTATGCATGTATGCATGTTTGCATGTGTGCATGTGTGCATGTGCGCATGTGTGCATGTGTGCATGTGTGCATGTGTGCATGTGTGCATGTGTGCATGTGTGCATGTGTGCATGTGTGCATGTGTGCATGTGTGCATGTGTGCATGTATGCATGTATGCATGTATGCATGTATGCATGTATGCATGTATGCATGTATGCATGTATGCATGCATGTATGCATGTATGTATGTATGCATATCCGTATGTATGTGTGTACGTATGTATGTATATCCGTATGTACGTACTTGTACCTACTTACGAATGTATGTACGTACGTACGTACGTATGTATGTATGTACGTACGCATGTCTCTATGTCTACATGCTTGGGTGTATGTTTATCACCAGACAAGCAATGGCTTGAAACAGGCGCATGTGTCATGAGAAACATCAGAGCAGAGCCGCAAACAACTCTTCCGTCGGGTCAGTAGCAACATAAGTCCGTGGCAGTGATGGCGTGTTCGTTTTTTCAGTATGTATCCTAGTATATATCTGGCGGAAGCGGAGCTAGTGTGGCACAATGACAGATTATCTGAACTGTGCGGGCTTGGCCATCATTATTTTCTCGCCGTGTGTAAATAACGCCGGTATGTATCCCTTTGATCGCTAACTATTTAACACACTAACTATTTAACACACTAACTTACCCCCAGTCATGGAGCAACAAATAATGAACAGTTTTTATCAGCATTGAACTATATTGATCTTAAACTCGTTTCCGCTTACCATTTATTTTATTCAGTCAACAATTACGGCATGCTAATTCTTTTCTCCAAAACACATAGAACTCAATAATTGCATTGTCAGTTGTCACAATATCCGAGACGAGCGATCTATTGTAGGAACCAACCGGGTTTGAATCCTGTGCTGCGGTGTCGAATCTTTGGCAAGTTTGTTCACTCTACGTTGCTCCAGTTCACTCAGCTGTATGAATGAGTACCTGGCTAATGACAGTAGTGGACATTTGTGTACGAATAGTCTTCGTGCATTAACTGCAGCGTGGCTGGATGCTTCCCAGAGAAGTCGAGATGGTGTTCGATTGAACAGATCTGCCAGGGAGTGTAAAGTGCTTTGGGCCGAGAACCGATACTGCGCTATATAAGAAGTCACCTCTCTATTGAAGCGAATTAACTTTTAAAAAGAGGCGAATGGTCTTCGACACCTGGATACCGCTAGACTGCCTTCAAAGTCAGCGTATTAATTTAAAGGCGGCTCTTTTTATACAAATGTAATACATTGTTTGATTGATTGAATTATTGTTTGTTGATTGATTTTGTTAGTGATTAATTGAATTATTGACTGATTGGTAACAAAGTGTACATCTGAGACACCACGTGATAGACCTTGTTTTGGAGACCGCAAAAATACGTTGTTTTGACCGCAACGTCGTATCGCGACCCCACAGGACATCTTTAACCAGTCCAAGTCCCTGGAGTACATAAGAACCAATGGGAAACCATGCGACTCCCTCTATTGTAGCCCCGTCTTGGGCTATCACGTTACAGCCACGTCTTGAATTAATCCTCGTCTGCCCAAGAGGCACAACGTGACCTCGTCACGCCGACTGTTCCTACCGCGGCTGTCTGTTGGTGTCGCGATGGGTCGTCCAAAAACCTGACACCGATATCCGATCGTTGTCTTGTGGGTGTGGGGAGAAACCGGCGCCACCACCGCCACAGCCACGACTCTTCCCCTCGTGATCCACCGAACCACAACCTGCGCCACTCTCCCTCATCGGAACACGCCCGAACATTACAAGCATCCCGGCTCACAGCGCATTACCTGAACGGCGCAGTCGCTCGGCAGTACAGGGCGTTGACTGGACGCGAATGCGGGGACCGTCTAACCGCGCTATTACCAACACGTGTACGTGCTGAGATACACACCGCAGCGTGCAGAAATACTATAGGTGTTGGAAGCGCACGGGAACCAGGCAGGATACACGGAGTGGATTAAGGAAGGCGCCGGGACTAGAACACATCTCCCAGCTGTTCCGCCGGAGTTATCTGCCGCATTGTGCATGGCTCGGCCGTTGTAGCGCGTCTCAGAATGTCTGGATTAACTGGTGACAGCGTCGCGTACCCGCCGTGGCGTCACGTGCTTCTATGGCTGACGGTTGTCCTCGCGTTGTGCCGGCACGGGACTTCCTTGAGGGCGCCCAGCTTCGGTAAGTGTCACCTATAATTGTATATTTATCTTTCTATGATGGTATTGGATTTTCGCACCCATTAATCTGCATGGAAATGTATTCAAGTGTATTACGTGTTTCGTATATTGCCATTGCAGTTCGTATATTGCCATTGCAGTTCGTATATTGCCATTGCAGTTCGTATATTGCCATTGCAGTTCGTATATTGCCATTGCAGTTCGTATATGCTCACACTTGCATATACATACTTACTAAGTGTGATTACGTACCTACACGTCGTCGGTACGGAAATATTGACTTGCACGTGCACGCGCACACATGGATGAGTGTCGTGCACAGTTGACGAGAATGACTGCGTATCTGTCATGTAGTTATCACTCGCTGTTAGTCTTGTGTTTTTAACTATCCAAACATGTGTGTTGATATATGTTGCACACGTATCTCCGTGTATACAGTAACGCTGTAAGTCGAAATGTTTATAAACATGGCATCGTCTTGCACAGTCGCACGGCCACATTCCGGAGGAGTTCCTTGTTTGCTTCAATAAACAGTACAAGACAACAAACTTCAGTAACTTGTTAAATCTTTAAAACAGGTCTCGTCATTCTTACAGTCGTGTCAGACTCTTTGAATATGTCAGTGTCAGATGTCATTATTGTTAGATGTCAGGGTTCAGAGTTCGCGATCGCCACCTATACTCCGTTGCTAGTGCACCAGTGTCCACGTTCGTGGTCCAAATCCCTAACATGGGGTACGTGAACCTATTACACCTAATTTCCAAAATACTTACTATTTACTTCCCTACTTACTTACTTATTTACTTACTTACTTACTTACTTACTTACTTACTGACGTCGTCTACTTGACGGTTGGTTACGAGTTTGCTGAAATGATTTCAGTCTGTCATGGCGTGTACCAGATTAGCCCCTGAGCTTGGGGTCTTTCACAATGATCCACCATAGAGTTGTATTAAGGCGACCAATTCTCTGACCGCTCTAGGGTGTCCAAAAAGAACTTTGTTTGCTAGTTCCTCATGGCGCATCACGTGACCTATCAGACCAAGACGACGACGTTGTCTGAGGACGGTGGAGGTATGTGGGGGCCGGGGTCAAACAGTTCATGGTTGGCGATGTGGTCGCGCCAGGACATAGTGAATAGTCTGCGCAGTCAATCAGACACACTGACACAGTGAAGTGATGTTCACCAACGTTATGTATGTCCCGCAATTACGCGGGACTCCATAGTGTAGTGTACAGAGCACTCCGGGTTCGAATCTTTTGCTCCCCTTTTGAATCCAGGCAATTCTTCTAACTCCACGTAGCTGAGTACTTGGCTGTAGACAAATGTAGATGTATGCGAATGAGTAGTCTTCGCGCAGTAATTGTAGACTAGCTGAATACTTCCCAGATATATCGAGCTGGTGTTCTAATAAATAGGTCTGCCAAGGCCGGAAGAGTAATTCTGTGTAAAGCGCTTTGAAGAGTTCTAAGGATATATAATAGGGCGATGTATAAGATCTTACCTTCACCTTTGCTCTGTCGTAAACAAGGAACCGTTGTCAGTGAAGCAGAACAAGCATTTTGCTATAAATATCCCTACTGTGGCTGCCCGCTCGCCGGCCGTGTCTCGGAGGTCAGACATAAGCCTACTACCGCTCGGCCTCCCTAATTATTACCGACCGCGTTTGAAGAGAAACGACTTCACACATGGAAGGGAGTATGGCCTGAAAGTTGTCGTAAGAGGAACAACCTGTCATATCATCTTAGATCTCTTTCATTGTGAGTTGTCTTGGATTAACTCATTCGAAATAACGAGAGGAATTGTACCGCGCGATACGCATTCGCTTTCACAGTGAAAGTTATTTCGCCCTTGCGAACCCAGCAGAGTAGCCGGCAGATTCAAGAAGACTAGTTGCTAGAAGGCGAAGTTGTATAATCACATGGTATAAGGTGATCATTTCGGGTGTGGATTCACTTTTCGCAATGTACTGACCAGTATGTCTATATATCGTGTCTTTGTGGCCGTGTTCACGCACTTTCTAATTATGTTTCTTTAGAGACGTTTCCATAACAGGAATTAAACTGTTTTGCTATTAGAAATTGCCTTAACAGGCATTGCGTTTTTGGAGAACAAAATAACAGTGTTAATTTGTCGCGCGCGCGCGTGTGTGTGTGTGTGTGTGAACGAACAGTTTTGTGCAATAGTTGCAGCGTAGCTTAATGCTTCGCAGAAAAGTCAATGTGTTGTTGCAGAATGAACAGTCTATCAGAGGGCGAAATATAAAGTGTTTTGAACCGTCCTATGGAGTGTGTATCGCGCCAAGAAAGCAATCATCTTCTAATGCATATTAAAATAGATAAACTCCGTTATATATTTATTGATACTGTCTAATTATGCATCTTAACAGAAGTTGGTATAAACTATAGTCTAACTTCCAACTCTACCGGTTCTGTTTTCGTTATGCATATTCCACTTACCTTTACGTCAGAGAAATAAACGTGTGTCTACCCTGCAGGGCAACTGGTATCTGTATTGTACATCTGCACAGGGGATGATATATCTTTATGGGAACATGTCAGTTTGTCACGTTATTACAGGCCGATTTATAGACGACAAGGCGGCATCGATGCAGCTGCTAGACGCGATGTCGCAACGGTTGGAAAGAAAAAAGGCCCACATGCCAAAGGGGGCATGTTTGTGGATGTTTACGCTAGAAAAACTAGTATAGTTAGTCTACTTGCACGCAGTTGACCTTACTTACATTCTGCTGGAATGTGTCTTTTGTTATGCAAGTCGACACGAAGAACCATAGCAGAGGTGTTAAATATACAACAAAACTTTAAGGATAGTCGTTTATATAATAATGTCATGTCCCATACAACACACGCACGCACGCACGCACGCACGCACGCACGCACGCACGCACGCACGCACACATATCCACATGCTCTAAACATTCTACAATCCCGAATAATCCTACACGTGTATATGCCTTTTCTTTCTTTTCTTGAGATCCCTACGTGCTGTTATTTATTTTAAGTGTGTGTCCATAGTTTTATATCCTGCCATAATTGTTATTTCTAATATTTCTTTCCTTGAAGTAATCGTTTTCCAACGTAATCGTTCTTAGCCACCTGTTTTAGCACGTCTCTCCATCTCCGTCGAGGAGGAAACCTATTTCTGGCAACAATAAAACGGCCCCAATTTAAGTGAGATGCAGACGCCCGACGTCAATATGGGACGGAGGTGGCGTACTCTATGGGTCAGACCACATGGTACCGGTCGGGCCAGGACACAGCTTGTCTCAGTTGACGGCTAAGTTAACCTTTTGTGTGACTGCACCACAGTTACCTCGTCATACGTTATAAGCCTTCACGACGTACAATGTTACCACGTGTCCAATGTGCTCATCACGGCCGGCTTTAACCACATACTCACAACTCTTTTTCAGTCTGAAGCAAGCGCCCGTCAAAACAGGCAGTTTTGTCATAATAAAATAGTAACATGGCTACCGGTAGTTTGGGGAATATAATCAAAATCGAGGAGCGTCTTCACATGCACTGTAGCCCTCCTAAATGCACAAGAGAAAGGCAGTCATGACCTTGATATCAGAATACAGATTCATCGTCAAAATAATTGAAAACGGGTAACTTTAGAATTTCAGGCATTACATTCGTAGTCTTGGCCCTCTGATTCCAGTGTTCTTGCATGCGCCGTACACATTCATGGCATAGCTCCTTAATGAAGCTGCATCAGAGTTTCTGGCGGTGATGATCCGCAAATGATTCCTTCGTTCACAGCTCGTCTTGTGGGCAGTTGTGGCACGATAAGTCGCTTGCTGCATCCGGCGAATATCACGTGAACCGAAGACGGAGGGGGCGAGCTACAAACAGAAGGCATATTTGTCAATTTTGACGTAGTACCGCAACGATGATTTATCGCACTACCTGAAGGAATTCTGCGAAGTAAACCGAACGTATAACAGTGAAGCACACAGGCAGCTGTATATAGCTGTATGTGGTTGTTTAGATACATTAGTAAAAATGCCCGTCACCTGACGGGATACCTTGGTAGTTGACAGTCGTGATGGTAATATTTACCAACTGTCAGAAAACACACCATCGTTACATAAACACCATAACGCGCTCGCAGATACTCGTTGTTTGTTCAAAATGACGATGGTCGGGGATAATGTAAAGTTCACGTCCATCGATAGGCCCTAGTCGTGATAGTGTAGCATTATCAAATAATATTTGAATTGTTATGCTATTGGCATGAGAGAAGACATAAACATTACTGCGTCAGCGTCTACTCCATGTTGCCAAGTCCGTGATGCAAAGGCCGTTTTCCCGGAGTATATGCCGCGCGTACGTGGTTATTGCGAATGTTAGGTTACATTTTACCTATTATGCACACATTACGTTTTACTTTCCGAACAACGGCTTAACTCACAAAAGGTGGTAATCTTGACATAGATTAACCCATGAAAGTTTCGGGCTTGAAATTCAACCAGTCTAAGAGGAAAATGTTAACCTACCCGCATACGCAAGCTCGAGACAAGTAAGTAGGTATTACAGTTATATGTTCATATACGTAGGTATGCAGTAGGTCATACAAAGCTCAGATGCCTTTCATAGACAGTAGGTCATACAAAGCTCCGTTCAGATGCCTTGCATAGACAGTAGGTCATACAAAGCTCCGTTCAGATGCCTTGCATAGACAGTAGGTCATACAAAGCTCAGATGCCTTGCATAGACAGTAGGTCATACAAAGCTCAGATGCCTTGCATAGACAGTAGGTCATACAAAGCTCAGATGCCTTGCATAAACAGTAGGTCATACAAACAATGTCCATTACTTGTTTAAACAACAGGTTAATAGGTAAATACTTAGTTTATATTTTAAATCACACAACGATCAGCCCATATGTACTGTATATACACAATGGTTCAATACTTTCCGTTGTTTATAATATTGACAACACAATGATCACCACGTAGTATGCCTTTAATGGACCTGTTGCAAGTCCTGCTGCTACATTATGGCAATATGTTTTGGGTCGAGAATCAAGTGTAGTTTCACAAAAATCTCATCTAATTTGAACGAAACCAGTCGATTCCATGGCCAAATTATTAAATTTATCCATATTATGGAGTTGTCGTGAAAGTGACAAATAGGCAAGATGACAAACGACTTTTTCAGACTACGTGCAACGACTCATTAAATTTTAAACAGTCACTGCGTCAAGAGTAATGGAGACACGCCTGGTCAGAATTAATGAGCGAACTC
>OZ023209.1:67089101-67092016 GCA_963995525.1 Escarpia spicata | reverse complement strand
CCTCTCTCTCTCTCTCCCTCACATATCACAGCAACATGGCCCCGATTACAATTGTAACCACATGTCGTTGTGAGGCGAGGTGTTGCCGTGTGGCCAGTGTATCTGAATTAGTCGTGACAAGAGGCCAAGTGGAAGGCACGACAAGTATTCGTTCTGTTGCCTTCAATCAAAGGTACACATGCTGCTTTCTTGTTACTGTCCGAATACCGCAGCAGTGTCCCTGTCCTCATTGTCGGACAAAGGTCATCCACCAAACCACCGTATTCTACTTCCGTGTTGCGCATGCAGCAACTACGGCACGTAATAAAGTCTATCCAGTTAAACAAAATCATATTTGTTTTCATTCTGACGTATTGCGTTTTATAAATCGACTTTTGCTTCAATTTATGGTTTCCTATTCCGGTGTGTGGAAGTTGACGCAACAGTTTCCGGAAATGAAAATTGATGAGTGCGGAAATCGTGTGTCAGATTAACGACTGGTGTGGAAGTTACGCCACGCCACTGTTGCGGTCGATCGGAATACCACAGCTGATGGCGATACTACATGCTAGACAGTTCAATGGTCTTGTCTTCGTAAGGGAACTACAATTATAATTCGTGCGAGCACGCAGTGTGTGTCTGTGTGTGTTTGTGTGTGCCTGTGCGTGCGTTTGTAGGCGCGTTTGTGCGCGTGCGTGCATTCACTCGTGTGTTTTAATCAAACTTCTATTTCATAAATACGCCATCAACCCACGTAACATGATTTTGATATTACGTAACAATCAGATCGCCGTAGTGACGCACTGCGTGTAAACACCGTTACGTCACGGGGAGACAGCAACGACCAAGGAGCCTCTATTTGGACAGGAAGCGTCACTGAGCGAGAAAATGGCAGTCTACACTGAAGGTTATTGGCCGCCATTCGGGAGGCAAGCGCATGCCCCTGCGGGACCGGCAGCGCGATTTTAGCGTATTTATTAAGTCACCTTATTCCATCATAGTAATCACCAAGCAGTGATGCGTCATATAAAATTAAAGGTAGTAAAATAATCCTTGAAGTTTTTTAGCTATCACAATTCAAAATAATGAAATTTGCAACCAAATCACGTAGAAACGTTTCAATAGTTTATTTAGCCAACCGAACTTCGTCGTGTTTCATCAGAATAATCATCAGGCTGTACCACTTCTTATATAATTAAAATATTAAGGTTATCGTTGAAAATGTTGAGCAATGGTAATGCAAAGAACTGCATTTTCTGCACGCGTATGGACTGGCTTAGTGCAACTCCAGAATGGCGGACGAACTGCTTACGTACTTTCTTCGAACAATGTAGATAGCGCGCGCTGCACCGTCTTGTATTGATATACGGTATTTGGCAACGACTTCTAACTATATCACGTTTCATTTTCGTGGAACTCCACCGTATGTCAAGAACACCCGTGACAGACGTGCGGTGCGATCCTCTGTTCCCGGCTGTCTCTGTCAGCCCTGGTGTCATCCCCGTCTTGTTCCGTGTGCGGGCACGTGCGTACGAACTTTCCCACAGCGACTGCCGTATTGAGTATGATTGTTGAACGACGGGGGCAGGTCATGAAGAAGACCGTCACTGAAACTCACCCACCCACGCACGCGCTCCACTTGCACGCTTGCAAAATAAAATGTAAAACTGTTTACGTAATACGGCGTATTGTAAAGTTGTATTTATCGAAGTTTTACATCAGCAAGTGGCGTTATTACCTTTAGCATCGCAGCCAACGTCGGTCGTAGCTTTATTGCTGTCGTCTTTGCCTTTGCCCTGTTACTGCGATTTTACACTGTGGAATATCTCAGGCATCTCAACCTAATGGCTAACTGGTATATATTCGCACACCACAACATTTCTTGAGTAAAATCCGCCGCCTAACACGTATGGAATATTTTAGAAGCACGTGCTAATGCATCTTAACAAACTAATCTTTACCAGTCCAATCGAAGATTTTCTATCCATTCTTGGCCAGATGTAGATGTAACAATTAACATATTCATAATGATAAATTAGTGGACAAATCTATCAGTAATCATTCAGTGTATTAATAAAATAGGTCGGTCTTTAAAAAAGGCAACATACTTTACCTAGTTTCCATTTCATGCATGGTATCTAATCGGTTTCGTAGTAAATGCTATATCACAGGCGTCGGTACCGGGGGAATTGGGGAACTGCTCTCGCCATGTCTTAGGTGGGGTGCTGGATATATGCCTAGCACCCCAATATTTCGGCAATGGGTGCATTTGGAGGTTTCTTGTTAGCTTCAAGGGGAGGTGCATTTAGTGGTTTTTGGTGAGCCTCCGCCCCCCACCCCACCCCATTCAACCCCACCACACCCCACTCCATCCCACCCCACCCTACCCCACTCCAATACTCACCACGTTCAGACGTTTATGTATACGGTAAAAATAATGTATGCAGTTACAAAAACTTAAATTGTGACAGTCGGATAGCATTCTGGGTAAAGATGGCCGCGTCACAACAGCGATGTTGTTTTGCTGCCAGTGTCGTCAGTTTTTATACTAATGATGCTACAATTAGCTTCAGATCAATCTCGCAGGTCCGATGGACTCCCACGTGCTCAGTGTGGTGACGTGGTAACAGTATATGCACACATCTGCTAATTTGTTAACATCTGCTGTTGGAGTTCTAGAGAGTAAACTCATTAACGGACGAATCAACGTGTTAGCATAGGGCGTAGTTGGTAAACAGACCGATGGATTTGGAATCGAAAAGAAAGATAGTATACTTAATTACGTTCCGTAGCACATGGTATATGATTGGCCATCTTGTTATAGGACTACAATGCCGTAGTAGCGATTTGCCGTTTTATAAAAATTAGTGCCAAGTTATATCGCGGTTCCACGTTGGTAGTAACTCGTAGAGTGAGTCATAAATAACTTTAAACTC
>OZ023209.1:66931601-67086601 GCA_963995525.1 Escarpia spicata | reverse complement strand
ATATGTGTGTGTGTGTGTGAGTGTGTGTTTGTGCGCGCACCTGCGTGCGTGCGAACGTGCGTACGTACGGGTGTGCATCTTCTGATCGGGTTGGTAATATCGAGTAGATAAACATGTTCTTCTGATCAAGCGCGATGGTTGTTGCACACCCATATTTGACATATTGAACATTAAGCCATACACATTACAAAGTCATAATGTTACTGATCTACCTGCAAGCTGCATAGCTACACACACGTCTTTTCTGCAATCTGCAGATCTAATCATCGTCTCCGGACTCAATTATCATACACAAATATGTGGATCTGGATAAGCGGACATAATTGTTATCTGCCGGTTCGGGAAATAAATCGTTATTATCTTAACGGCTGCTGAACCTGATCAAACATTAGTGTCAATTAGACTATTGCTAAGATGAACTTGAAACTAATAGTTTTTTACTAGCTAAATAATACGTATGCGAATAACATGTAGCTGTAGCATTAAGAGAAACCGCGAACGGGTAGAATTGAACTGCCGAGATGTGGTGGGGTTCAATGGAAAGAAGACGAAGAAAGGGAAAAAGAACATTATGAGAAAGACGAGCAAGAAGAAGAAGAAGCATACAAGTTAAATACATATCCTTATACCATAATGCAGTAGCCCCGGTAGCGAGATGCCCTCTACAAACACGTGTGCTTTACCGCCGTCAAAGGAACCACAGCAAGTAGTTTCGACTCGCCTGGTAGAGTGTGTGCCTGGGTCTACATTCAACTATCCAGGCGTATGTTGATGGTACCCTGTCCGACTGTTGACGTCGCGTTGACGGTTTGTGATGACAGGGCTACAGAGCGGCTGTGTCCAGCTGACGAATGCCCACAGGTTGAAGGCTGTGTGAGGGAGGTATCACCGTGACGGGTGTGCACTCTATCAGCTGGGTGGCGTAGCAAGGCGCAGCCCGAGGAGGTTGATGGCCTATCGTTTAACCGGGCGATCAGCGGCACACGAAAGTATTTGTTCCTGGCCTTGCTAGTAGACAGAAGTTTGTAGTGATCATGATAGGTTGTCAATTCAAAATGTGTACATGTGATGTAATTTCAATTCAAAGATGCTGTTCAATGTCGTTGATGCATAACCACAAACATTCACACGAATACAAATATGCACATCAACGCACACATCTCTCCTGTGTCTTTGCGTATGTATGACTGTCTGTCAGTCTGTCAGTCTGTCAGTCTGTCAGTCTGTCTGTTTGTCTGTGTGTCTGTCTGTCTGTCTGTCTTTCTGTCTGTCTGTCTGTCTGTCTGTCTGGCTGTCTGTCTGTATGTCTGTCTGTCTGTCTGTCTGTCTGTCTGTCTGTATGTATGTATGTACGTATGTATGCGGGTCTGTGTGTATGTCTGTTTGTCTGTCTGTGTATGTGTCTGTCTCTTTCTCTCTCACACACACGCACACGCAAGTTGTACATAAATCCACCAATACCACCGATTTGTCAATGAGGCTTGCTTTTCAAACTATCTAATTGTGTGTTTCCCGTTCGATTCACTCGACTGAACTCGGTTGATTTTTTTTGCCTACTCGAGTTCATTCGGTCTTTCACACTTTGAGTTCATTCGTTTTTTCACCCTTTGAGTTAATTCGGTCTTTTACTTTTTGAGTTCATTCAGTCTTTCACAGTTTGAGTTCATTCGGTCTTTCACACTTTGAGTCCATTCAGTCTTCCACTCTTTGAGTTCATTCGTTTTTTTACACTGAGTTCATTCAATCTTTCGCACTTTGAGTTGATTAGGTCTTTCACACTTTGAGTTCATTCGTTCTTTCACACTTTGAGTTCGTTCAGTCTTTCACACATTGAGTTTATTACGTATTTCACACTTTGAGTTCATTCGTTCTTTCACACTTTGAGTTCATTCGTGCTTTCACACTTTGAGTTTCTTCGGTATTTCACACTTTGAGTCTTTCACACTTTGAGTTCATTACGTGTTTCGCTCTTTTGAGTTTCTTCGGTATTTCACACTTTGAGTCTTTCATACTTTGAGTTCATTGGGTGTTTCACTCTTTTGAGTTGATTTGGTCTTTCACTCTTTGAGTTGATTTGGTCTTTTACTCTTTGAGTTGATTCGGTCTTTCACATTTTGAGTTGATTCGGTCTTTCGCACTTTGAGTGTTTCTCTTTGAAGGTAACGAGACAGCTTTATCTAGTCTGCGAGGACGTATTGAACTATGCGCACATGTGTGCGCTCTTGCATGTGGCTGTTCGTGCGTATGTATGTCTGCGACTCGGCTGTCAAAATGCCCTCTCGGGTGGCCCCAATCTATCAGCGATGGCATAACATAACCGGCAGCACGTCAACCGCCCTAGCGTATTAGCGTCACTTACCGTGAACCCGGCTCGGATTAACGGCTACGCAGAAGAGCACACAGATCGACCCTTTGGGACTTACGTAAACAAGTTTTCATCACAGTCGTTCGTAAGCCAGCGATTTGTCTTTTTGCGTTAAGCTTAATCCCAGTGGGTTTACGCCGCTGCGTGGTTTCACTGTAGGAAGATAAGAACTTATTGTACCCAGGAACGAGCAGAGCTTGTCAGTCGCTTCCAATTTATCCCACCAAAGCCCAAGGGGGCGCTAAATGTCTTAGTCACCATCTTAGATTAGATTTTTTGTTAATTAAGTCTCGCTCAAGAAAAAAACTGCACAACTGAGTTGGCTGGGGATTTTCCACAGGAACGTAAACGTTTCCAAACAAGGACACTGTTTATGATTCGTATAAAGACATGACGTCAATGCGTTTCTAAAGTTGACAGTGTGTGTGTGTGCGCGCGCGTGTGTGCGTGCGTACGTGCTTAGTTTAATGTCGTCTGAATATGTCGTAAATTTTAAACATATTTTAATGTTAAAACGTTATGTAAAATGTCCATAACTGATCGGCGT
The DNA here is from genome assembly GCA_963995525.1 of Escarpia spicata. Taxonomy (NCBI): domain Eukaryota; kingdom Metazoa; phylum Annelida; class Polychaeta; order Sabellida; family Siboglinidae; genus Escarpia; species Escarpia spicata. The sequence goes on along the minus strand of OZ023209.1, from coordinate 67,083,689 downwards.
TCCACTGATCATTCAGAGAGTATGTTATGAACAATCGACTTATGTCCGTCTAACATCCGCAATGACCTTTTAAAATGGTCAAAACTTACCCCATTAATAATAATAATAATAATAAGATAACTTCTGTTGCGCCTAAATCCTCAGAGGCGCATCAAAACAAAAGGGTTGGTCAATCTCAAAATGCATAAGTAGTTTTCCAGTTGTCAACAGATGGGTCAAGGCGCTAGGGTCCTACGGTGGATAAGCAAGGTTGTAAAGATTCGTTTTTAAATGACGACGGAATTTTGTAATATTTTCAACTGATCTAACACTAAGAGGAAGCATATTCCAAAGAGTTGGAGCAGCAACAGAAAAAGCCCTAGTTCCAATGTTAGTGTTGACTCTAGGAACAAAAAGTAGGTAAGAACTAGATGATCGAAGCTGGATAAGTTTTCTTACAGGAGTATGCAATACATGCAAATAAGATGGTTGCTTATTGGACAAGTACAGGAAGCCAATGCAAAGACTTCAAAAGTGGTACAGAGCAAGAAAAATGAGACCTTGTAACTACTCTTACTACACAATTTTGGACACGCTGAAGTTTTGTGGTATCCTTGCTAGCGATATTATAAAGGAGGGAATTGCAATAGTCAAGTCTGCTGCTAACAAGCGCTCTTGCAATAGTGTTAGCAACAGAAAATGACATATACCGGCGAATACGGCGAAGATCACGAATATGATAAAAACAGCAGCGACATGTTTGAGATATGTGTTGTTGGAAATTTAAGTTACTATCAAAGATCACTCATAGATTCCGCACCGAGGTTGATGGCGTGATATACTGATTAAAAATACGCGTAGGGAAAAAACCATCCAGTTTACAACGCTGCATTGGAGTACCAATAATGACCAATTCAGTTTTATTTGCATTTAATTTCAACTTGCTGTCAGTCATCCAGTGGAAGATATCTTGAAGGCACTCCCTAAGTTGGTTAAGGGAGCGATTTGTATCCGGGGTAGCCAACGAAATGTAGATCTGAGTATCATCAGCATAAAGATGATGATCTAACTTATGTCTTTGTATAACAGAGCTTAGTGGCGTGGTGTAAAGAGTAAAAAGCAAACGCCCAATAACAGAACCCTGGGGAACACCAAATAAAGCCGGCAGTGCAGCTGAAAAGCAGTCCCAATTTTTATAGTTTGGTATCTATCAGTTAGATACGAAGAAAACAAACTGTGAGAATTTTAAAAACACAGAAGAGCTTCCTTTCTTCCGAGGCGGCCTACATTAATCACCGAAAGTTTGGCGTCCGAGATGCAAGTCATATATGAGGAAAACGTTTACACACCCACATACACACTACACACATTACACACATTACACACATTACACACATTACACACATATACACATATACACAGAATACACATTACACACATATACATACGTAGACTCAAGTCATCTGGGAGGAAGCATATCCACATAGATATTACACACATATACATACACAGACTCAAGTCATCTGGGAGGAAACATATCCACATACACATTACACACATATACATACACAGACTCAAGTCATCTAGGAGGAAACATATCCACATACACATTACACACATATACATACACAGACTCAAGTCATCTGGGAGGAAACATATCCACATACACATTACACACATATACATACACAGACTCAAGTCATCTGGGAGGAAACATATCCACATACACATTACACACATATACATACACAGACTCAAGTCATCTGGGAGGAAACATATCCACATACACATTACACACATATACATACACAGACTCAAGTCATCTAGAAGGAAACATATCCACATACACATTACACACATATACATACACAGACTCAAGTCATCTAGAAGGAAACATATCCACATACACATTACACACATATACATACACAGACTCAAGTCATCTGGGAGGAAACATATCCACATACACATTACACACATAGACGTACACAGACTCAAGTCATCTAGAAGGAAACATATCCACATACACATTACACACATATACATACACAGACTCAAGTCATCTGGGAGGAATCATATCCACATACACATTACACACATATACATACACAGACTCAAGTCATCTGGGAGGAAACATATCCACATACACATTACACACATATACATACACAGACTCAAGTCATCTGGGAGGAAACATATCCACATACACATTACACACATATACATACACAGACTCAAGTCATCTAGGAGGAAACATATCCACATACACATTACACACATATACATACACAGACTCAAGTCATCTAGAAGGAAACATATCCACATACACATTACACACATATACATACACAGACTCAAGTCATCTAGGAGGAAACATATCCACATACACATTACACACATATACATACACAGACTCAAGTCATCTAGAAGGAAACATATCCACATACACATTACACACATATACATACACAGACTCAAGTCATCTAGAAGGAAACATATCCACATACACATTACACACATATACATACACAGACTCAAGTCATCTAGGAGGAAACATATCCACATACACATTACACACATATACATACACAGACTCAAGTCATCTGGGAGGAAACATATCCACATACACATTACACACATATACATACACAGACTCAAGTCATCTGGGAGGAAACATATTCACATACACATTACACACATATACATACACAGACTCAAGTCATCTAGAAGGAAACATATCCACATACACATTACACACATATACATACACAGACTCAAGTCATCTAGAAGGAAACATATCCACATACACATTACACACATATACATACACAGACTCAAGTCATCTGGGAGGAAACATATCCACATACACATTACACACATATACATACACAGACTCAAGTCATCTGGGAGGAAACATATCCACATACACATTACACACATATACATACACAGACTCAAGTCATCTAGAAGGAAACATATCCACATACACATTACACACATATACATACACAGACTCAAGTCATCTAGGAGGAAACATATCCACATACACATTACACACATATACATACACAGACTCAAGTCATCTAGGAGGAAACATATCCACATACACATTACACACATATACATACACAGACTCAAGTCATCTAGGAGGAAACATATCCACATACACATTACACACATAAACATACACAGACTCAAGTCATCTAAGAGGAAACATATTCACATACACATTACACACATATACATACACAGACTCAAGTCATCTGGAAGGAAACATATCCACATACACATTACACACATATACATACACAGACTCAAGTCATCTAGGAGGAAACATATCCACATACACATTACACACATAAACATACACAGACTCAAGTCATCTAAGAGGAAACATATCAACATACACATTACACACATATACATACACAGACTCAAGTCATCTGGGAGGAAACATATTCACATACACATTACACACATATACATACACAGACTCAAGTCATCTGGGAGGAAGCATATCCACATACACAATACGCACATATACATATACAGACTCAAGTCATCTGGGAGGAAACATATCCACATACACATTACACACATATACATACACAGACTCAAGTCATCTGGGAGGAAACATATTCACATACACATTACACACATAAACATACACAGACTCAAGTCATCTGGGAGGAAACATATCCACATACACATTACACACATATACATACACAGACTCAAGTCATCTAGAAGGAAACATATCCACATACACATTACACACATAAACATACACAGACTCAAGTCATCTGGGAGGAAACATATTCACATACACATTACACACATATACATACACAGACTCAAGTCATCTGGGAGGAAACATATTCACATACACATTACACACATATACATACACAGACTCAAGTCATCTGGGAGGAAACATATCCACATACACATTACACACATATACATACACAGACTCAAGTCATCTAGGAGGAAACATATCCACATACACATTACACACATATACATACACAGACTCAAGTCATCTAGGAGGAAACATATTCACATACACATTACACACATAAACATACACAGACTCAAGTCATCTGGGAGGAAACATATCCACATACACATTACACACATATACATACACAGACTCAAGTCATCTAGGAGGAAACATATCCACATACACATTACACACATATACATACACAGACTCAAGTCATCTAGGAGGAAACATATTCACATACACATTACACACATAAACATACACAGACTCAAGTCATCTGGGAGGAAACATATCCACATACACATTACACACATATACATACACAGACTCAAGTCATCTAGAAGGAAACATATCCACATACACATTACACACATATACATACACAGACTCAAGTCATCTAGAAGGAAACATATCCACATACACATTACACACATATACATATACAGACTCAAGTCATCTAGAAGGAAACATATCCACATACACATTACACACATATACATACACAGACTCAAGTCATCTAGGAGGAAACATATCCACATACACATTACACACATATACATACACAGACTCAAGTCATCTGGGAGGAAACATATTCACATACACATTACACACATAAACATACACAGACTCAAGTCATCTGGGAGGAAACATATCCACATACACATTACACACATATACATACACAGACTCAAGTCATCTAGAAGGAAACATATTCACATACACATTACACACATATACATACACAGACTCAAGTCATCTAGGAGGAAACATATTCACATACACATTACACACATATACATACACAGACTCAAGTCATCTAGGAGGAAACATATCCACATACACATTACACACATATACATACACAGACTCAAGTCATCTGGGAGGAAACATATTCACATACACATTACACACATAAACATACACAGACTCAAGTCATCTGGGAGGAAACATATCCACATACACATTACACACATATACATACACAGACTCAAGTCATCTAAGAGGAAACATATCCACATACACATTACACACATATACATACACAGACTCAAGTCATCTGGGAGGAAACATATCCACATACACATTACACACATATACATACACAGACTCAAGTCATCTAGAAGGAAACATATCCACATACACATTACACACATATACATACACAGACTCAAGTCATCTAGAAGGAAACATATCCACATACACATTACACACATATACATACACAGACTCAAGTCATCTGGGAGGAAACATATCCACATACACATTACACACATATACATACACAGACTCAAGTCATCTAAGAGGAAACATATCCACATACACATTACACACATATACATACACAGACTCAAGTCATCTGGGAGGAAACATATCCACATACACATTACACACATATACATACCCAGACTCAAGTCATCTAGAAGGAAACATATCCACATACACATTACACACATATACATACACAGACTCAAGTCATCTGGGAGGAATCATATCCACATACACATTACACACATATACATACACAGACTCAAGTCATCTGGGAGGAAACATATCCACATACACATTACACACATATACATACACAGACTCAAGTCATCTAGGAGGAAACATATCCACATACACATTACACACATATACATACACAGACTCAAGTCATCTAGAAGGAAACATATCCACATACACATTACACACATATACATACACAGACTCAAGTCATCTAGAAGGAAACATATCCACATACACATTACACACATATACATACACAGACTCAAGTCATCTGGGAGGAAACATATCCACATACACATTACACACATATACATACACAGACTCAAGTCATCTGGGAGGAATCATATCCACATACACATTACACACATATACATACACAGACTCAAGTCATCTAGAAGGAAACATATCCACATACACATTACACACATATACATACACAGACTCAAGTCATCTGGGAGGAATCATATCCACATACACATTACACACATATACATACACAGACTCAAGTCATCTGGGAGGAAACATATCCACATACACATTACACACATATACATACACAGACTCAAGTCATCTAGGAGGAAACATATCCACATACACATTACACACATATACATACACAGACTCAAGTCATCTAGAAGGAAACATATCCACATACACATTACACACATATACATACACAGACTCAAGTCATCTAGGAGGAAACATATCCACATACACATTACACACATATACATACACAGACTCAAGTCATCTAGGAGGAAACATATCCACATACACATTACACACATATACATACACAGACTCAAGTCATCTGGGAGGAAACATATCCACATACACATTACACACATATACATACACAGACTCAAGTCATCTAGAAGGAAACATATCCACATACACATTACACACATATACATACACAGACTCAAGTCTTCTAGAAGGAAACATATCCACATACACATTACACACATATACATACACAGACTCAAGTCATCTGGGAGGAAACATATCCACATACACATTACACACATATACATACACAGACTCAAGTCATCTAAGAGGAAACATATCCACATACACATTACACACATATACATACACAGACTCAAGTCATCTAGGAGGAAACATATCCACATACACATTACACACATATACATACACAGACTCAAGTCATCTGGGAGGAAACATATCCACATACACATTACACACATATACATACACAGACTCAAGTCATCTAAGAGGAAACATATCCACATACACATTACACACATATACATACACAGACTCAAGTCATCTAGAAGGAAACATATCCACATACACATTACACACATATACATACACAGACTCAAGTCATCTAGGAGGAAACATATCCACATACACATTACACACATATACATACACAGACTCAAGTCATCTAGGAGGAAACATATCCACATACACATTACACACATATACATACACAGACTCGAGTCATCTAGAAGGAAACATATCCACATACACATTACACACATATATATACACAGACTCAAGTCATCTAGAAGGAAACATATCCACATACACATTACACACATATACATACACAGACTCGAGTCTTCTAGAAGGAAACATATCCACATACACATTACACACATATACATACACAGACTCAAGTCATCTGGGAGGAAACATATCCACATACACATTACACACATATACATACACAGACTCAAGTCATCTGGGAGGAAACATATCCACATACACATTACACACATATACATACACAGACTCAAGTCATCTAGGAGGAAACATATCCACATACACATTACACACATATACATACACAGACTCAAGTCATCTAGAAGGAAACATATCCACATACACATTACACACATATACATACACAGACTCAAGTCTTCTAGAAGGAAACATATCCACATACACATTACACACATATACATACACAGACTCAAGTCATCTGGGAGGAAACATATCCACATACACATTACACACATATACATACACAGACTCAAGTCATCTGGGAGGAAACATATCCACATACACATTACACACATATACATACACAGACTCAAGTCATCTGGGAGGAAACATATCCACATACACATTACACACATATACATACACAGACTCAAGTCATCTGGGAGGAAACATATCCACATACACATTACACACATATACATACACAGACTCAAGTCATCTGGGAGGAAACATATCCACATACACATTACACACATATACATACACAGACTCAAGTCATCTAGGAGGAAACATATCCACATACACATTACACACATATACATACACAGACTCAAGACATCTAGGAGGAAACATATCCACATACACATTACACACATATACATACACAGACTCAAGTCATCTGGGAGGAAACATATCCACATACACATTACACACATATACATACACAGACTCAAGTCATCTAGAAGGAAACATATCCACATACACATTACACACATATACATACACAGACTCAAGTCATCTAGGAGGAAACATATCCACATACACATTAGACACATATACATACACAGACTCAAGTCATCTAGAAGGAAACATATCCACATACACATTACACACATATACATACACAGACTCAAGTCATCTAGAAGGAAACATATCCACATACACATTAAACACATATACATACACAGACTCAAGTCATCTGGGAGGAATCATATCCACATACACATTACACACATATACATACACAGACTCAAGTCATCTGGGAGGAAACATATCCACATACACATTACACACATATACATACACAGACTCAAGTCATCTAGAAGGAAACATATCCACATAGACATTACACACATATACATACACAGACTCAAGTCATCTAGGAGGAAACATATCCACATACACATTAGACACATATACATACACAGACTCAAGTCATCTAGAAGGAAACATATCCACATACACATTACACACATATACATACACAGACTCAAGTCATCTAGAAGGAAACATATCCACATACACATTACACACATATACATACACAGACTCAAGTCATCTGGGAGGAATCATATCCACATACACATTACACACATATACATACACAGACTCAAGTCATCTGGGAGGAAACATATCCACATACACATTACACACATATACATACACAGACTCAAGTCATCTAGAAGGAAACATATCCACATACACATTACACACATATACATACACAGACTCAAGTCATCTGGGAGGAAACATATCCACATACACATTACACACATATACATACACAGACTCAAGTCATCTAGGAGGAAACATATCCACATACATATTACACACATATACATACACAGACTCAAGTCTTCTAGAAGGAAACATATCCACATAGACATTACACACATATACATACACAGACTCAAGTCATCTGGGAGGAAACATATCCACATACACATTACACACATATACATACACAGACTCAAGTCATCTGGGAGGAAACATATCCACATACACATTACACACATATACATACACAGACTCGAGTCATCTAGAAGGAAATATATCCACATACACATTATACACATGTACATACACAGACTCAAGTCTTCTAGAAGGAAACATATCCACATACACATTACACACATATACATACACAGACTCAAGTCATCTGGGAGGAAACATATCCACATACACATTACACACATATACATACACAAACTCAAGTCATCTGGGAGGAAACATATCCACATACATATTACACACATATACATACACAGACTCAAGTCATCTAGGAGGAAACATATCCACATACACATTACACACATATACATACACAGACTCAAGTCTTCTAGAAGGAAACATATCCACATAGACATTACACACATATACATACACAGACTCAAGTCATCTGGGAGGAAACATATCCACATACACATTACACACATATACATACACAGACTCAAGTCATCTAGAAGGAAACATATCCACATACACATTACACACATATACATACACAGACTCAAGTCATCTAGAAGGAAACATATTCACATACACATTACACACATATACATACACAGACTCAAGTCATCTGGGAGGAAACATATCCACATACACATTACACACATATACATACACAGACTCAAGTCATCTAGGAGGAAACATATCCACATACACATTACACACATATACATACACAGACTCAAGTCTTCTAGAAGGAAACATATCCACATAGACATTACACACATATACATACACAGACTCAAGTCATCTGGGAGGAAACATATCCACATACACATTACACACATATACATACACAGACTCAAGTCATCTAGAAGGAAACATATCCACATACACATTACACACATATACATACACAGACTCAAGTCATCTAGAAGGAAACATATCCACATACACATTACACACATATACATACACAGACTCAAGTCATCTAGAAGGAAACATATCCACATACACATTACACACATATACATACACAGACTCAAGTCATCTAGAAGGAAACATATCCACATACACATTACACACATATACATACACAGACTCATGTCATCTGGGAGGAAACATATCCACATACACATTACTCACATATACATATACATATACATATACATACACAGACTCAAGTCATCTAGAAGGAAACATATCCACATACACATTACACACATATACATACACAGACTCAAGTCATCTGGGAGGAAACATATCCACATACACATTACACACATATACATACACAGACTCAAGTCATCTAGAAGGAAACATATCCACATACACATTACACACATATACATACACAGACTCAAGTCATCTGGGAGGAAACATATCCACATACACATTACACACATATACATACACAGACTCAAGTCATCTGGGAGGAAACATATCCACATACACATTACACACATATACATACACAGACTCAAGTCATCTAGAAGGAAACATATCCACATACACATTAGACACATATACATACACAGACTCAAGTCATCTGGGAGGAAACATATCCACATACACATTACACACATATACATACACAGACTCAAGTCATCTGGGAGGAAACATATCCACATACACATTACACACATATACATACACAGACTCAAGTCATCTAGGAGGAAACATATCCACATACACATTACACACATATACATACACAGACTCATGTCATCTGGGAGGAAACATATCCACATACACATTACTCACATATACATATACATATACATACACAGACTCAAGTCATCTAGAAGGAAACATATCCACATACACATTACACACATATACATACACAGACTCAAGTCATCTGGGAGGAAACATATCCACATACACATTACACACATATACATACACAGACTCAAGTCATCTAGAAGGAAACATATCCACATACACATTACACACATATACATACACAGACTCAAGTCATCTAGGAGGAAACATATCCACATACACATTAGACACATATACATACACAGACTCAAGTCATCTAGAAGGAAACATATCCACATACACATTACACACATATACATACACAGACTCAAGTCATCTAGAAGGAAACATATCCACATACACATTACACACATATACATACACAGACTCAAGTCATCTAGAAGGAAACATATCCACATACACATTACACACATATACATACACAGACTCAAGTCATCTAGAAGGAAACATATCCACATACACATTACACACATATACATACACAGACTCAAGTCATCTAGAAGGAAACATATCCACATACACATTACACACATATACATACGCAGACTCAAGTCATCTAGGAGGAAACATATCCACATACACATTACACACATATACATACACAGACTCAAGTCATTTAGGAGGAAACATATCCACATACACATTACACACATATACATACACAGACTCAAGTCATCTGGGAGGAAACATATCCACATACACATTACACACATATACATACACAGACTCAAGTCATCTGGGAGGAATCATATCCACATACACATTACACACATATACATACACAGACTCAAGTCATCTGGGAGGAATCATATCCACATACACATTACACACATATACATACACAGACTCAAGTCATCTAGGAGGAAACATATCCACATACACATTACACACATATACATACACAGACTCAAGTCATCTAGAAGGAAACATATTCACATACACATTACACACATATACATACACAGACTCAAGTCATCTGGGAGGAATCATATCCACATACACATTACACACATATACATACACAGACTCAAGTCATCTAGGAGGAAACATATCCACATACACATTACACACATATACATACACAGACTCAAGTCATCTGGGAGGAAACATATCCACATACACATTACACACATATACATACACAGACTCAAGTCTTCTAGAAGGAAACATATCCACATACACATTACACACATATACATACACAGACTCAAGTCATCTGGGAGGAAACATATCCACATACACATTACACACATATACATACACAGACTCAAGTCATCTGGGAGGAAACATATCCACATACATATTAGACACATATACATACACAGACTCAAGTCATCTAGAAGGAAACATATCCACATACACATTACACACATATACATACACAGACTCAAGTCTTCTAGAAGGAAACATATCCACATACACATTACAAACATATACATACACAGACTCAAGTCATCTAGGAGGAAACATATCCACATACACATTACACACATATACATACACAGACTCAAGTCATCTAGGAGGAAACATATCCACATACACATTAGACACATATACATACACAGACTCAAGTCATCTGGGAGGAAACATATCCACATACACATTACACACATATACATACACAGACTCAAGTCATCTAGGAGGAAACATATCCACATACACATTACACACATATACATACACAGACTCAAGTCATCTGGGAGGAAACATATCCACATACACATTACACACATATACATACACAGACTCAAGTCATCTAGGAGGAAACATATCCACATACACATTACACACATATACATACACAGACTCATGTCATCTGGGAGGAAACATATCCACATACACATTACTCACATATACATATACATATACATACACAGACTCAAGTCATCTAGAAGGAAACATATCCACATACACATTACACACATATACATACACAGACTCAAGTCATCTGGGAGGAAACATATCCACATACACATTACACACATATACATACACAGACTCAAGTCATCTAGAAGGAAACATATCCACATACACATTACACACATATACATACACAGACTCAAGTCATCTAGGAGGAAACATATCCACATACACATTAGACACATATACATACACAGACTCAAGTCATCTAGAAGGAAACATATCCACATACACATTACACACATATACATACACAGACTCAAGTCATCTAGAAGGAAACATATCCACATACACATTACACACATATACATACACAGACTCAAGTCATCTAGAAGGAAACATATCCACATACACATTACACACATATACATACACAGACTCAAGTCATCTAGAAGGAAACATATCCACATACACATTACACACATATACATACACAGACTCAAGTCATCTAGAAGGAAACATATCCACATACACATTACACACATATACATACGCAGACTCAAGTCATCTAGGAGGAAACATATCCACATACACATTACACACATATACATACACAGACTCAAGTCATTTAGGAGGAAACATATCCACATACACATTACACACATATACATACACAGACTCAAGTCATCTGGGAGGAAACATATCCACATACACATTACACACATATACATACACAGACTCAAGTCATCTGGGAGGAATCATATCCACATACACATTACACACATATACATACACAGACTCAAGTCATCTGGGAGGAATCATATCCACATACACATTACACACATATACATACACAGACTCAAGTCATCTAGGAGGAAACATATCCACATACACATTACACACATATACATACACAGACTCAAGTCATCTAGAAGGAAACATATTCACATACACATTACACACATATACATACACAGACTCAAGTCATCTGGGAGGAATCATATCCACATACACATTACACACATATACATACACAGACTCAAGTCATCTAGGAGGAAACATATCCACATACACATTACACACATATACATACACAGACTCAAGTCATCTGGGAGGAAACATATCCACATACACATTACACACATATACATACACAGACTCAAGTCTTCTAGAAGGAAACATATCCACATACACATTACACACATATACATACACAGACTCAAGTCATCTGGGAGGAAACATATCCACATACACATTACACACATATACATACACAGACTCAAGTCATCTGGGAGGAAACATATCCACATACATATTAGACACATATACATACACAGACTCAAGTCATCTAGAAGGAAACATATCCACATACACATTACACACATATACATACACAGACTCAAGTCTTCTAGAAGGAAACATATCCACATACACATTACAAACATATACATACACAGACTCAAGTCATCTAGGAGGAAACATATCCACATACACATTACACACATATACATACACAGACTCAAGTCATCTAGGAGGAAACATATCCACATACACATTAGACACATATACATACACAGACTCAAGTCATCTGGGAGGAAACATATCCACATACACATTACACACATATACATACACAGACTCAAGTCATCTAGGAGGAAACATATCCACATACACATTACACACATATACATACACAGACTCAAGTCATCTGGGAGGAAACATATCCACATACACATTACACACATATACATACACAGACTCAAGTCATCTGGGAGGAAACATATCCACATACACATTACACACATATACATACACAGACTCAAGTCATCTAGAAGGAAACATATCCACATACACATTAGACACATATACATACACAGACTCAAGTCATCTGGGAGGAAACATATCCACATACACATTACACACATATACATACACAGACTCAAGTCTTCTAGAAGGAAACATATCCACATAGACATTACACACATATACATACACAGACTCAAGTCATCTGGGAGGAAACATATCCACATACACATTACACACATATACATACACAGACTCAAGTCATCTAGAAGGAAACATATCCACATACACATTACACACATATACATACACAGACTCAAGTCATCTAGAAGGAAACATATCCACATACACATTACACACATATACATACACAGACTCAAGTCATCTAGAAGGAAACATATCCACATACACATTACACACATATACATACACAGACTCAAGTCATCTAGAAGGAAACATATCCACATACACATTACACACATATACATACACAGACTCATGTCATCTGGGAGGAAACATATCCACATACACATTACACACATATACATACACAGACTCAAGTCATCTGGGAGGAAACATATCCACATACACATTACACACATATACATACACAGACTCAAGTCATCTGGGAGGAAACATATCCACATACACATTACACACATATACATACACAGACTCAAGTCATCTAGAAGGAAACATATCCACATACACATTAGACACATATACATACACAGACTCAAGTCATCTGGGAGGAAACATATCCACATACACATTACACACATATACATACACAGACTCAAGTCATCTAGGAGGAAACATATCCACATACACATTACACACATATACATACACAGACTCAAGTCATCTAGGAGGAAACATATCCACATACACATTACACACATATACATACACAGACTCAAGTCATCTGGGAGGAAACATATCCACATACACATTACACACATATACATACACAGACTCAAGTCATCTAGAAGGAAACATATCCACATACACATTAGACACATATACATACACAGACTCAAGTCATCTGGGAGGAAACATATCCACATACACATTACACACATATACATACACAGACTCAAGTCATCTGGGAGGAAACATATCCACATACACATTACACACATATACATACACAGACTCAAGTCATCTAGAAGGAAACATATCCACATACACATTAGACACATATACATACACAGACTCAAGTCATCTGGGAGGAAACATATCCACATACACATTACACACATATACATACACAGACTCAAGTCATCTAGGAGGAAACATATCCACATACACATTACACACATATACATACACAGACTCAAGTCATCTAGGAGGAAACATATCCACATACACATTACACACATATACATACACGGACTCTAGTCATCTGGGAGGAAAACATATCCACATACACATTACACACATATACATACACAGACTCAAGTCATCTAGGAGGAAACATATTCACATACACATTACACACATATACATACACAGACTCAAGTCATCTAAGAGGAAACATATCCACATACACATTACACACATATACATACACAGACTCAAGTCATCTGGGAGGAAACATATCCACATACACATTACACACATATACATACACAGACTCAAGTCATCTAGAAGGAAACATATCCACATACACATTACACACATATACATACACAGACTCAAGTCATCTGGGAGGAATCATATCCACATACACATTACACACATATACATACACAGACTCAAGTCATCTGGGAGGAAACATATCCACATACACATTACACACATATACATACACAGACTCAAGTCATCTAGGAGGAAACATATTCACATACACATTACACACATATACATACACAGACTCAAGTCATCTAAGAGGAAACATATCCACATACACATTACACACATATACATACACAGACTCAAGTCATCTGGGAGGAATCATATCCACATACACATTACACACATATACATACACAGACTCAAGTCATCTGGGAGGAAACATATCCACATACACATTACACACATATACATACACAGACTCAAGTCATCTAGGAGGAAACATATTCACATACACATTACACACATATACATACACAGACTCAAGTCATCTAAGAGGAAACATATCCACATACACATTACACACATATACATACACAGACTCAAGTCATCTGGGAGGAAACATATCCACATACACATTACACACATATACATACACAGACTCAAGTCATCTAGAAGGAAACATATCCACATACACATTACACACATATACATACACAGACTCAAGTCATCTAAGAGGAAACATATCCACATACACATTACACACATATACATACACAGACTCAAGTCATCTGGGAGGAAACATATCCACATACACATTACACACATATACATACACAGACTCAAGTCATCTAGAAGGAAACATATCCACATACACAATACGCACATATACATACACAGACTCAAGTCATCTGGGAGGAATCATATCCACATACACATTACACACATATACATACACAGACTCAAGTCATCTGGGAGGAATCATATCCACATACACATTACACACATATACATACACAGACTCAAGTCATCTAGAAGGAAACATATCCACATACACATTAGACACATATACATACACAGACTCAAGTCATCTGGGAGGAAACATATCCACATACACATTACACACATATACATACACAGACTCAAGTCATCTAGAAGGAAACATATCCACATACACATTAGACACATATACATACACAGACTCAAGTCATCTGGGAGGAAACATATCCACATACACATTACACACATATACATACACAGACTCAAGTCATCTGGGAGGAATCATATCCACATACACATTACACACATATACATACACAGACTCAAGTCATCTAGAAGGAAACATATCCACATACACATTAGACACATATACATACACAGACTCAAGTCATCTGGGAGGAAACATATCCACATACACATTACACACATATACATACACAGACTCAAGTCATCTAGAAGGAAACATATCCACATACACATTAGACACATATACATACACAGACTCAAGTCATCTGGGAGGAAACATATCCACATACACATTACACACATATACATACACAGACTCAAGTCATCTAGAAGGAAACATATCCACATACACATTAGACACATATACATACACAGACTCAAGTCATCTGGGAGGAAACATATCCACATACACATTAGACACATATACATACACAGACTCAAGTCATCTAAGAGGAAACATATCCACATACACATTACACACATATACATACACAGACTCAAGTCATCTAGGAGGAAACATATCCACATACACATTACACACATGTACATACACGGACTCTAGTCATCTGGGAGGAAAACATATCCACATACACATTACACACATATACATACCCAGACTCAAGTCATCTGGGAGGAAACAATATCCACATACACATTACACACATATACATACACAGACTCAAGTCATCTAGGAGGAAACATATCCACATACACATTACACACATATACATACACAGACTCAACTATAATTAGGTCACTAACAAAAATGTCAGTTCACCGGATGGGATAACTTGGCAGTTCGTACGTGCGAGTCGTCATATTTACCAGATGTTTGGAATTTGTTGCATACACACTATAACGCGCTTGCATATTTTGTAAAAGTAAAGTCGTTACTTTACTTTCGTTTCGTGGGATCATAGACGAAACTCTGATAGTGTGGTGCCTGAGATGTCAGCCATCTAGGCAGAAAACATTAACATTCAAACAGACGTATATACATTTATACGCTAACCCGATTATATTTAGATGTATGCGTGTATACATCACTATCTTGTCAACCGTTCTTCCTGATCGTGTAGTCGCGTGTATCTCAATAGCCTGTTATCTGTCTACAGACTATGATCGTAACGCAGACTACACGGAACCGCAGCGAGAATTCGGCAGAAAAATCGTCATCACAACAATCCTGGTAAGTAGGCCTAGATGCTTATGAAAAGAAACAATACTAAGCATACACTGGTTCAATTGTGGTAGTTTCGTTATACTGGTGCATACTGGAATATAAAAAGCAATAACAGTGATTGTTGATATTTATCAATAAACCGACCGACCGACCGACCGACCGACCGACCGACACACACACGCGCGCGCGCGCACACACACACAAGCACTCACACGCGCGCGCGCACTCGCACACACACGCATGCACACACGCACGCACACACACGCACGCACATATACACGCGTGCAAGGTAACACATTAAAACGCCGGTGACAAAAATACAACTAAAGTAGGTTTCTTATCAACAATAAACTGGACATTCAAAATTGGCAAAATCCAGGTTGACTACGAACCGTTCACATCCGTTGTGTATCTACGTCTTAGACACGAACTCTACCGTATTGATATTTACGACAACAGGAGGCGCCGTACATGATGTTCAAGCAGCACGACGACACCCTGTTCCTGGCTGGCAACGACCGCTACGAGGGCTACCTCGCCGACCTCCTCTTCCGGCTATCCCTATCCATCGGCTTCAACTACGAGATCCGTCTGTCGGTCGACTCCACCTACGGCAGTCCGGGACACAACGGCTCCTGGACCGGCATGGTCGGCGAGGTGCAACGAGGGGTACGTAGACAGAGGTGGCAGAAACGTATTTTTGTAATTTTTACGTATTTGTATTTTTTGCATTATGTTTATGATTAGGGGTAATAAAATATTAGTAGTAGTAGATGGCCAAGGTGGATGAGGTCTAGAAAGGGGTATGTAGACTGTAAACGTATCCTTGCCCATGTATCCACATTCACGGAAGTGGGAAGCGGCACCTTGTGGAGGAACTAACTACATGACTCGGAACAGTCGTGGGAGACATGCAAACTTTTACGAACGATTGTTTATGTAACTACCTTTCCTACGGAGATCGGTACAGATGATTGCTTCGTGAAACCGGTCCGTGCGATCGCCGCTTTACTTGGCACACAGTGTGCAAGCTTTACCGCTGCGACGACAACAACCGGATCTATGGCTACAATAACAACGGGAACTGGCGAAGCAGCTACAGCAACAAGAGAAGCAGCTGTGTGCTAGTTAGGGTGTACGTGTGTACGCCTGTGTATGGCGTTACGTGTATGCTTCCTACCTCCATCATGTCTCTGTCTTCGCGCCGCGTCGTTGCCAGTGGTTTAGTATGGCGTCACTTCCGTTACGACATTGCGAATACGAAACGCCAAGGCGCGCAGACGTCGGAAAGGGCTGATGGTCGTGTTCCTCTTGGCGCCAAGTCCGTCTGGCAGGGAATCGGAAACTCGGAATTAGGGCCTACTGTGATAGGTTTCCGTTTTTCAAACGGATCGACAACCGGATATAGGTGACACGATGCGAAACGGAAGTGAATCAAATCAAGAGGCCCTAAGCCGTTGCACTGAAAGTCAGCATACGGACAATGCGGACTGTCCTTTCCTCGGCACAACATCGAATAAACTGTTTTGTTCATGCAAAGTACTTTGAGTTACAAGGAAATTATATGTCTACCAGCCTTAATTACACGTGGTCTGTTAAGTGGTAGACCGCGGTCTCTGGCTGAAGGTAAGTCATGCAAGGGATAGGCGTATACGAGGACCTCGTCGGAAGTAGCCATTATTACTAAGATGACACGCACTAATAATACTATAAGCTAAACACTGTAACAGTTAGATTACATAGAATACTATAAGCTAAACACTGTAACAGTTAGATTACATAGAATACTATAAGCTAAACACTGTAACAGTTAGATTACATAGAATACTATAAGCTAAACACTGTAACAGTTAGATTACATAGAATACTATAAGCTAAACACTGTAACAGTTAGATTACATAGAATACTATAAGCTAAACACTGTAACAGTTAGATTACATAGAATACTATAAGCTAAACACTGTAACAGTTAGATTACATAGAATACTATAAGCTCAACACTGTAACAGTTAGATTACATAGAATACTATAAGCTAAACACTGTAACAGTTAGATTACATAGAATACTATAAGCTAAACACTGTAACAGTTAGATTACATAGAATACTATAAGCTAAACACTGTAACAGTTAGATTACATAGAATACTATAAGCTAAACACTGTAACAGTTAGATTACATAGAATACTATAAGCTAAACACTGTAACAGTTAGATTACATAGAATACTATAAGCTCAACACTGTAACAATTAGATTACATAGAATACTATAAGCTAAACACTGTAACAGTTAGATTACATAGAATACTATAAGCTAAACACTGTAACAGTTAGATTACATAGAATACTATAAGCTAAACACTGTAACAGTTAGATTACATAGAATACTATAAGCTAAACACTGTAACAGTTAGATTACATAGAATATGCATTAACTGAATAACATGTGAGTTTATTTGCAGAAACGAAATAATAAAAACAACAATAACAATACCTAAACTAAAACCCGGCTACCCCTGGTACGGCAGCGCAGTTACAGGAGTAACGGGAGTCACGTTGTTCACAGTCAGGTTTTGCCTACTCCTGGCACGAAATAATCTCGGTCCGTGACAACGGTATGTTGTTCATCATGAAACTATTCCCGAAAACTATGTGGTGTCAAGTTTAACTCTTCACAAAACTATGCGGTGTCCTGTTTAACTTCGCAGTTTCGTGTTCGTATCACGTGATCCCATCAGGCATTTGTGGCGCCGGTTTCTGCCCCGAGAAGCAACAATAACTCTCCATGCAGCATCGCCATGGTGGCTCGGCGAAACTGCGGCTAGGAGATGTTCCACACGACTTTACATATGGTTATTGCTCCTTAAATATCGAACTGATTTACCTTACAGTTAAGGCTGGTGCAGACATTTGGATTGTTCAAGAACAGTGTTTTTTGGTGTTGGAATCGCTTGCCTTTCTGGCCCCGCCCACCAAAATGTTTTGGTGGTAGAGGGTGCAGCGGATGTGGTGACGGTGGTTTGGTTGTGGTTGTGTGGTGGCGGTGGTTAATTGAGAGGTCTGGTTAAGAAGTCGTCAGTGGTGCCTCAACGATCCATACGGGTTATGGGAAAGTGAAATGAAATGAAGTGAAGAAGAATAAACATGATTGAACTAATTCAACACTGTGCAGATTAGTTCAGTTTAGATATTAGATTATGGAACTTATCACCAAGTGTACATATGGATAAATGGGAAAGAAATACAAGAGAACCTTGTTATGCTGATTCAGTCAGACTAAAATCCCAATACATTTCTTTGGCCAACTTTTAATTTGCTTCTACATAATTACCTGTATGCATTGGTCATATACAGTGCACTCCAGATAACTCGAACTCACATAAGTGGATTTTCGCTAAGTTAAGTCAATCTTTTCCCTCGGTCCTGAGCATAGGTCCCAACAAGGAGACCTTCTGATAACTTTCTATTTATTAGAAGTTCCACTTATCAGTATTGTCATGGATCCCTGGAAGTTCGACCTTATCCAGAGTGCACTGTATATTTTCCTTTATTCTTGCTCTAATAATTAATGTTGTATATAATTATACATATGGGCCATTCTCGCGAAAAGTGAACAATAACGGTAAAGTAACATGTCCAAAATAAATGTTTAATTTGTATGTTTTTAGCGAGTACTATTAATACCAAATGTGCTATTCCCATGAAGCTGCACGGCTTGATCTGATCTATTATTAGATTTTTTAAATATATTTATGGATAAAAACTGATGTATACTATAGTGCAGATCTGCTAGTGTCCAAAGTTCGTGTATACATCGCAAAATTCCGTGGCAACACGGTATTGTGTACTTTTTAACAAATCTAAAACTTTAACATTTAATGATAACAAGCCAGCCAGGTTTAATAACAATCGTAGCTTTAGCATTAGACACAATCTGTGAAACGTACGAACCTCACATTTTCATGTATCGGTTCAAATAAGTGGGGAAACAGGGACTTTTCAAAAACGACTGACTGGAAAGGCAAGACCCATAGACACACAGACCCAGCCCGCACCGACTGCTGCCATCGCCGTCGCCCGCTTGATGGGTCGGATGTTATAATTATATTTAATCGAAAAGTTACCCTATGGACGTCATTAGAAGCAGGATAAATAAGCAATGCATAAGTTTCCTGCATTGTTAAAAGCAGCTGTCAATATACATTATGCCTACGAATTGCTGATTTAAAAAGCCATTGCTTGCAACAATTCACTTCGAAATCTGACATGTTGACTGTGTGTGACGTCACCAGTTTCTGTGTGTTTCACTGCGCGTGCACGAATATTCATTATACTCGGGCTGCATATTTAGTCATCCATGTGGAAGCAAGGTCAAAATGATTCGCCTAAACACAATTATTTATCGGCTTTTTGCGCAGATAACACTCAAATTATGCATAAACATGCAAGACATAAGTAGCAGAGAAAGTAGTTATGGGAAATGATCACGTTTTGATACAGTACATCTCAAATGCATATTAGCTTACAAAAATTCGCTTTAAGACTTACAATGTTGCTAGCGTGGCATGTACCTGTATAAATATACAAATGTAAAGAAAATAACATAAAGCAAATACTATTATTAAGATTATAATATAAAGAACATAATTAAAATGTGTAATGGGGCTCGTCGAAATTATGAGGAACCAGCATTGAATGTATTTATTTTTCATGAAAACGACGTTTTCACTAATTTCACACACGATGTCAGTTCACTTTTTGGATAAACCTCAAATTTAGCTGAGGAAACTGTGGCAAAAAGAGACTGTTCTTACCCTGATGGTTTTACACGAGCAACCAAGAGCTGGAGCTGTAGGACGCGATGACGTGTTTGAACGGCGAGTGGGCGTGCGTCTGACCCGGGTTCGTCCGGGTTTTAGGGCTATCATTTGCTCGGTTCCTGCCGGCATGTCAGGTGTTGGGAAAACTATACGTGTTTTCGGGAATTGAGCTCGTCTGCTGGGAAGAACCCATGTTCCTTCTATTGCCAAGCCTTAACCTCAAATCCCTATCCCGGGGCAACTACCTTCCCGCCGGGCTATGGCGAGTGCTTGGAGGGAGGGTTAGGGTGGACCCATACCGCACAGCGCGCTGTCGCTCTGTAATACTGGCACGGGGCCATACTTGGCACCCGAAGTCATCATTAGTGTTGTTTGAAGAGGTATCGCGAAAAAATCCAGCGACAAATAATGGCTAATTGTTGAAGGACGCGCGTGAGTTTGTTTCCGTTCACTCAGTGATGAGTACCTGGCAACCTGACAGTGACAGATGTAACGTGTATGCACTGGCTTCGGAACGTCGGGCTGAGGCTCTCCAAAACCTTCAAATTGCGCCCCCCCCCCTCCCCAAGGCTCGCCAAAAACCACAGCTATGCTCTAATTATTCGGTTATTAATCTTATCTTTAGCATCCACCTAAAATAATGGGGGCTCAGTTCATCCACCAAGCACCCCCCCCCCCCCCCTTTGTTCTGATGCCTATGGCATGAATAACCTTCGCTGAGAACTAGCAGTGTAGTGCAGTGTTTTCCACAGCAGTCGGGATGGTGCTCTAGTGAACAGGTTTGCCACCTGATGAAATATAAAGCAAGTTGGGCAGTCCCAAGGACCGGATACCGCGCTCCATTTAAAGGGAGATAATAGTATTTTGTAACAGGAAGTCTGCTGTTTTGAACATGGGAAAATATAAAATAATTTTACATCAAAGGGTATTGCGGTTAACTCAGTCCGCCTCGGCAGTACTACTAATAAAGCATGTTTTGAAACTGGATGATTTGTTTACTATTTAAACCTGCTCGGGGTCGTATCTTCCAAATTGTGAACGTTGTTTTACTTGCTTACTAAATATAATTTGGCGGGCAGTATATCTTAACATAGTTGTTATAGTCGTAAGAACATTATATTGATTAATACATCAAAACCTAGGAGCAGACTGCCTCCTTTAAAAACTTATCTTCACATAAATGTTTGTTTTGAAGGATGCTGACATGGCGGCTGCGTCCCTGACAGTCACGCCAGAGCTCGAGGACGTCGTAGCATTCACGGATCCCTTCCTCACCGTCCGAACGACGGCGCTCGCCCGCAAACCTCGTCGGCGCAACGCACGCATTCGAAGTGCGGAGGACCTCCTGCGGTCCGACATGCAGTTCGGCACTCTCGCCGGAAGCGTCACTCAGCGGCTTCTGCGAGAGTCGCAAGATTTTGTTCACCGCCAGGTGGGGTTGTATGAATGGCTACAATAAGGGACCGCGTTTTGTTTCGTTTTCCATGCAAAAATGCTTGTAAATCTTGTCAGAAGTATCTACCTTCAACCATACCCGCTTTTTCACTTTAGATCCACAGTGTCTGTCAATTTGCCTGACAACAATCTCTCTACCTGCACACCAGACCAACCATTTGTACCTGAAGTGGTAGCACGAAGCTCCCTCCTACAATACGACCCACTGTTTCTCCTTTCTCTGTTTCTCCTACAAAAATACGCCGCTAAATAGCATATCATCTTAAATATATATAAAAAACATGTATAATAGTATTTATTACGGTTAGTGTATACAATATTATTAGTGTAAACGTCATCGTACACAACCAAAATATAATCTTATGGGGTTCGTATGGACTTGTACCTAGTGAATGTTATCGTATGCTCTCAGAAGAGGGTGCTTTTAATTGTCTCGAAAAATGTTGTTGTAAACCTCCACAGTTTTAACAGGTCTTATCCCTTCGTCATGCATGTTTTAGTTAATATAATGTTCTTATTACTAAAATAAATATGTTAGTAACGTTATGCTACCCGCCAAATTGCTTTTAATAAGCGCGAAACATTCTGTGCCCGCAAAACGGTCAGATTGTACAGAAAACGGTCAGATTGTTTATAAAACGCTCAGATTGTATACAAAACGTTCAAATACTAAACAGCAGCTTTGGCAGTATTGTGGAGGCAGGCGGGGCTAAACGCAAGTACCTGGAATTGTTCTTTGAAGTTGTCTTATTCTGACAATCCACAATTGGAACGAAGTACAATTGATTCATACTATTACCATCCTTGGCTTGAGAAGGCGATTCCGTATAACGGAACAGAAAGTGTTTAAGAAGGGTTCGAATCAATTCTAGACCCGCTACTATAAAAATAACTTACCATTCATAATGCGACAGTTCCAAACACTGAATTTGGTTTGGCTGAATTCAATCATTAGTTATTCTCTTGCGTCCCTCCCTCTCTGTCAGGGCTGAAGCTGACCTCGATACTGATAACCGATTTATGTTTTATTTTTATTGTTCTTCTATCTCAATCTTTATTGTGACGTAAATATTAAATGGTACCTTTGCGACATGCATTTCCATGAAATCGTACTCAACGTTGGCGTAGTAACATACATAATCGAGAAGTCGCGCGACCTTGTCCGATTACGTTTACTACTCCGCCACCGTGTCGTACGATTGCAGCTGCATGCTATTTGCAAAGGTGCCTTATGATAAAGACATCGTTGTTCCCACTTGATAAATATTAAAGTAAAAAAGGTAAAAGTAAAAACACTTTTTACTTTTTGCCAGATGTTGGCTCGGATGGCGACGTTTTGGCCGCCGGCCTACGTACAGACGTGGCACGAGGGCGTGGAGAAAACGCGACGTCAGAACTACGTCTTCCTACTGGACACCCCGCAGGCGGAGTACCTGGTAGGACGGCGGCCTTGCGACCTCTACACGACCGACCCCTTCCTGCGGCGGCGCACGTACGCCTTCGCTTTGCGGCGAGGCGACCGTCTGAAGGAGCGAATCAACGCCGAACTGTTCCGTCTACGCGAGGCGGAGGAGATGGACCTGTTATATATGAAGTGGTGGCGGAACGAATGCGTCGGAACCGGGCGGAAAGTGTCGGCGAGAGAGTCCCGAGACCGCACGACGGTGCCGAATCCGTGGAGGTTCGCGACGGCAGCGTCGGCGGGGATCGGGAGCGGGGCGGACATTGCCGGCGGCACTGCGGCGGCTGTGTTGGGAGCTGTCGGTGTTGTAGTAGCGTGGGTTGTCGGGTCGTGATCGGTGGTGGCTCGCTGGGTGTGATGTAATATAGTCGTAACGCAAGGAAGGTGACGCCTCATACTGGACGTGTAACGTGCTGAGGCAGGTCACTTAGAAAGAGAGCGATGTATGTAAGAAGTGAACCGAACAGTCACTTTAGCGTTGATCCCATAAATCGATCATGTCCTAACTTTACTGAATGCCCTTACTTTTATGTCGACAGCTAAACCAACATCGGCCGTTGGACTCTTCACGAACAACGGTCCTGTTCTATACATGAATCGTCGACCTTTCTGCTTACGCCTACCAACATGTTTTGTTGATGACTTCGACGCGACTCTGCTGGTGAAAAGTAAAAGAAACGTGGACATAACAGAATCTTATGACACGCAGTTGTCATTGAAACTACGTTCAAGTGGCCTGATTATCCACGAGCGCACGTCAAGTGTCGCGTAGAACCCGGATGGATCCGCTCGTCGTGTGTCACGTGTCACGTTTCGCGTAGCACCCGTGTGGACTGACTGGACTCGAGGTAGCCATGACGCTGTGCTTGACACCGGGTAATCTTGGCGAAGAAGCCCAGACTATGGACACACATGGCGCCCCAAAACATGTTCTTGTATGATACGACATTGCGATGCTATACGTAACTTGCCGTCCGTCACGTGTTGTTCTAAAGGAAGTTTACTAAGTGTACTGGTGGACGTCGGCCTTGTTTATATCCTTACACACGTAACAAATTACGTATGTCGTGAAACGTTATTTACTACACATCGCTAGACACAACGTGAAAACGATGACATTGTTATGTGCAAAGGCCAGTATGTTAGATTAAGAAAGCGATCAATTTAACATTTCATTTTAACTGAATGTCACAGTAGGGCCCGCGACCACCGAACATCGTCGGTGGTCGGTAGCTACATTGTTATTATTGCATGTGTGTGTGTGCGTGTGTACGTATGTCTATGCAAGCGTTTGTATTTGAGTACGCGACTATACGTACATGCTGGCGTACCCAGTGAATATGTATGAGCGTGTGCATGCCCACAATGTGTGTATGCGAGGATGTATGTGTACACAGCGCTCGATTGCATATGTTAGCAAAGTAAGCCCTTAATGACTGCTAAATTAATTTGTGTCTCAGTACATAGCATAAGCGCATCTGGGTTAGGTCCAAATAATATGCATGTTTAATGTTATATGTATAAAGTCACCGAGTATTTGAGACGGCGAAAGCAAAAGACTTGAGCGACAACGTCATCCGTTGATGTTTTTATACAATGGATGCTCACTTTAATACCACGACGACAACAACAACAACACAGACACACGCGCACATACGCACGCACACACGCACGCACATAACCAACATCAACAATACTATTATTAAATATAAAGACTTACTCGCCACACGAGCCTAATTGTCAACGCCTAGAACTGTAAACAACAAATAGATCATCCAACGTGTCGGGATGAAAGTACGCGCTTCAGGTCAGAATATGTCAATAATCATATCTCACGGACTTTAGTTAGGTTTTATAAAAAAATTGGCAAAAGGACACTATATATCCGTACATATATAATACATAAAACGTGGCATTTCATGACTTATTTTGGATACGTTTTGCTATGGTTTTGAGAGGGAGTATTGTCAATCGTATGGTTATATGTGCAATCCATATTCATGAGACAGGAAGGGGTCTGGTATTGTAGGGTGGCACTAACGTTAGACACAGAACACGACAAATGTTGTACAGTAATGATTTTTTGAAATGATGAACTTTGTAAGAGAGATGTTCTTAATAAATACGAATAAATACCCATCGTTTTCATCACCTTAACCAAATACCCTTTAAATTATTGTCGGCCAGCACTGTTTGCCGGTGTGTGTTTGTGTGTGTGTGTGTGTGCGTGCGTGTGTGCATGTGTACGTGTGCACGCTTGTATGTTTGTAGTGGCGTTTTTGGGGTGGAGCGTTCTTAGACTGACAACTGCAGGAACCAAAAAACCTGCACTATCCAGAAGACAGAAGGGATCCGAGTTGGACAGTAGAGAGTGGAGTTGAACATCATTGTGGATTGGAAGGAGACCAGCAAATGGATAGCTTTGTGAATCTTGGAAAATTGTAACAGAGGATTGGCATTTAAGGATACATTTAGCGACGTCAGATACAAACAGGACCGGGTGTTGGAGAAAGGTTAAGGGGAAACAAAGAGGGTGGGGAATGATGAACGACCTGGGGAAAGGTCTATGTAGCCTAACGGGAATACAGGTGAGAAGTCGGGTAATATGTGCAGGCCATTTGGTAAGGATGGATGCAGGAAAATTAGCAAAGGAAGTACAGGCTGAACAATATCAATGACGCAGAAAAGGGGAAGATCATAGTTGAGATGGGGCGACTGAATGAGGAGATATGAGAATATCGGGGAGGACGAAAGATGGATAGAGAGGGTTGCTGATGGGAAACTCTGAAGAAAAAGAACATAATTATTAGTTCCACTATTAATAGTGTACCTTACCTTCACCGCTGTACAGCAGCAGGGAACAAGGAGGAAGTCTCTTGAGACCTTAAACTGCATCCGCTCAGAGGTTCTATAAAACCCTCAAACAGCCGCTGAGCCCTCCAACTGCACCCACTGAGGCTCTAACAAAACCTCAAATTATATTCCCCTGGGGCTCCCCAAGACATCCAACTGCACCCCCTTGAGACCTCCAACTGCACCCCCTTGAGACCTCCAACTGCACCGCCATCAGACCTCTAACTGCACCCCCTTGAGACCTCCAACTGCACCCCCATCAGACCTCCAACTGCACCCCCTTGAGACCTCCAACTACATCCCCTTGAGACCTCTAACTGCACCCCCTTAAGACCTCCAACTACATCCCCTTGAGACCTCCAACAGAACTCCCTTGATATCTCCAACTACATCCCATTGAGACCTCCAAATACACCCCCTTGAGACCTCCAACTACATCCCCTTGAGACCTCCAACTACACCCCCTTGAGACCTCCAACTACATCCCCTTGAGACCTCCAACTACACCCCCTTGAGACCTCCAACTACATCCCATTGAGACCTCCAAATACACCCCCTTGAGACCTCCAACTACATCCCCTTGAGACCTCCAACTACATCCCCTTGAGACCTCCAACTACATCCCCTTGAGACCTCCAACTGCACCCCCTTGAGACCTCCAACTACATCCCCTTGATACCTCCAACTACATCCCCTTGATACCTCCAACTACATCCCCTTGATACCTCCAACTACACCCCCTTGAGACCTCCAACTACACCTCCTTGAGACCTCCAACTACACCCCCTTGAGACCTCCAACTACATCCCCTTGAGACCCCCAACTGCACTCCCTTGAGACCTCCAACCACATTGAGACCTCCAACTACATCCCCTTGAGACCTCCAACTACACCCCCTTGAGACCTCTAACTACACCCCCTTGAGACCTCCAACTACACCCCCTTGAGACCTCCAACTACATCCCCTTGATACCCCCAACTATACCCCCTTGAGACCTCCAACTACACCCCCCTGAGACCTCCAACTGCACCCCCTTGTGACCTCCAACTGTACCCCCTTAAGACTTCCTACTTCACCCCCTTGAGACCTCCAACTACATCACCTTGAGACCTCTAACTGCACCCCCTTGAGACCTCCAACTACACCCCCTTGAGACCTCCAACTGCACCCTCTTGAGACCTCCAACTGCACTGCCTCTTAGATTTACAACTGCACCTCCTTGAGACCTCGAGTGGGACTCTTTTTCCCTACTGTGAAACTCTTTTGTCACATCAGAGACAAGTGCATACGTACCCGTCACACCCCAGCCGACGGGCCTATATATATATATATATTACGGATTCGTTCCTGGTTCTACGGATTTCTGCAACGATTCAGACAGATGTGGCACCTTCTGTTTTGCATGACAATGGTTTGCGTCGTGATTGTCAAACTGGTATTGTATAACAACTGGGGTGACTTTAAAAATATAATCTCTGTAATGGCAGTTTCTGCCGCACTTGCTGCAGATGAAGGCAGTTGGCGGAAAATAGGTTACAGGATTTGCAGACCTCTGCGTTTCAGTGAGCCATCTTCTCTACCAGTTATGTTGGTCTTTTATCCTCTCCTGTACTCGTGCCGGTATTAATCCACCAGATGGCGATACTTGTCGGTGGTTTCTGTGGCGCCATCTAGAGGTCATCTTCACACAAAGTGTTGTCGGTGTCGCTTTTATGTATCTAATTTATAACTTTCTATCCATTATCTTCTAAGCACTTATGATTCGTGCACGTAAACAGTCATTACACGTATAAGTAGGTACACAATAATGTAATTAACAACCTGATAATTAAGATACTGTAAGAGTCGGTGGTGATTTATTTATAAACTAATCAAACACAGTCGCAACTTCACTTCAATAAATACACCATTTCATTAACAATAACATTCTAATCAGCTCATTAGCCTATTTTGCTGTTTAATATCACGGAAATCTCGTAATCGAGGATACGGCGGCGAGTTTAGTATTTTGAAAAAACTCTTTAAATTTGACAACGGATTCTGTTTAATGATAGATGTTCTTATGAGCTCAGTTATCTTAGTGAGACGGCCTCTGGGTGTGGTGTATAATTCATCAAGGAATATTGTATGGGAATGAGTAACTGTTCAACTGTGTAGGATTCACACGATTACCAACCTTCGGAACGTTTTGCCATTCTCCAATGTGTCCGGAAAGGTTTTTTATAAGGTTAAAGGAAGGAAGAGGGTGGCTAAGGTGAGTGGGAAACGAACCCGCACAGCAGGAATGGTTGCGGCGACCAATAGATGTCCTGTCATAGATAAATAAATACTTGTCAGCAACGTTGTATTTGACGAGACTGTTGTACAACATCAGACGTTAGTGGCAACAACCACGAACAATTACAACAAACCAATCCAACGACTGAATTACTGTCCTACGTGTGCATGGTGTGAGCGTGCGACTGACCATAGGATACTGAACACAGCGGCGATCATTAAACAAAGTAGGGGATGTTGTCCCACCTGCGAAGGTAAAGAAGAAGATGATGAAGTTGATGATGAAAAAGAAAAAAAAATTAAGAAGACAAAGGATAACAACAAACAATAAGAACATGCATCACTTGCCGTACATGCTGAAGACAACCAGAGCCGTGAATATACTTGACAGGATCAGTGAATGACTCTTAGTAACCAATACGCCACGATACTCAAGACAACCAGAGCCGTGTTTGTACTTGACAGGACCAGTGAATGACTCTTAGTAACCAATTACACCACGATATTCACGACAACCAGAGCCGTGTATTCACTTGAAAGGACCAGTGAATGATTCTTAGTAACCAATACACCACGATACTCCAGACAACCAGAGCCGTTTATGCAATTGAAAGGAACAGTGAATGACTCTTAGTAACCAATACACTACGATACTCAAGACAACCAGAGCCGTGTACGTACTTGAAAGGACCAGTGAATGACTCTTAGTAACCAATTACACCACGATACTCAAGACAACAGAGCCGTGTATGCACTTGAAAGGACCAGTGAATGATTCTTAGTAACCAATACACCACGATACTCCAGACAACCAGAGCCGTTTATGCAATTGAAAGGACCAGTGAATGACTCTTAGTAACCAACACACCACGATACTCCAGACAACCAAAGCCGTGTAAAGACCTAAAGGACCAGGGAATGGCTCTTGGTTACCAACACACCACGATACTCCAGACAACCAAAACCGTGTAGACCTAAAGGACCAGTGAATGGCTCTTGGTTACCAACACACCACGATACTCCAGACAACCAAAGCCGTGTAAAGACCTAAAGGACCAGTGAATGACTCTTAGTAACCAATACACTACGATACTCAAGACAACCAGAGCCGTGTACGTACTTGAAAGGACCAGGGAATGGTTCTTGGTTACCAACACACCACGATACTCCAGACAACGAAAGCCGTGTAAAGACCTAAAGGACCAGTGAATGACTCTTAGTAACCAATACACTACGATACTCAAGACAACCAGAGCCGTGTACGTACTTGAAAGGACCAGGGAATGGCTCTTGGTTACCAACACACCACGATACTCCAGACAACCAAAGCCGTGTAAAGACCTAAAGGACCAGTGAATGACTCTTAGTAACCAATACACTACGATACTCAAGACAACCAGAGCCGTGCACGTACTTGAAAGGACCAGGGAATGGCTCTTGGTTACCAACACACCACGATACTCCAGACAACCAAAGCCGTGTAAAGACCTAAAGGACCAGTGAATGACTCTTAGTAACCAATACACTACGATACTCAAGACAACCAGAGCCGTGTACGTACTTGAAAGGACCAGGGAATGGCTCTTGGTTACCAACACACCACGATACTCCAGACAACCAAAGCCGTGTAAAGACCTAAAGGACCAGTGAATGACTCTTAGTAACCAATACACTACGATACTCAAGACAACCAGAGCCGTGTACGTACTTGAAAGGACCAGGGAATGGCTCTTGGTTACCAACACACCACGATACTCCAGACAACCAAAGCCGTGTAAAGACCTAAAGGACCAGTGAATGACTCTTAGTAACCAATACACTACGATACTCAAGACAACCAGAGCCGTGTACGTACTTGAAAGGACCAGGGAATGGCTCTTGGTTACCAACACACCACGATACTCAAGACAACAGAGCCGTGTATGCACTTGAAAGGAACAGTGTGTGACTCTTTGTGACTAACACACCGGAAAATACACATAATGATAAGAGTCATCCAACCTGTTGTGCAGATGAAGCACGCCAGACTAGCGACCAGAAGAGAACCAGCAGTGGTCCTGCGTCGACCGAGTCTCTTCACGATGGGGATCACGACGAAGCAGGACGGGATCTCGATGGCGTCCGACAACAAGGAATAGAAGAAGACTGCCATTGTTTCACCGATGAAGTTCACTCCGAATCCAACGTCGTAATATAACATACTCGTGACGAACCAGGGTAACATGTCATGGGTGCATGTCACTGATTCGCATACATTTCTGACTCAGCTTACAGCGTCTTCAAGCAAAAGATATATAGTCCAATGTTTAGGCAAACTTACCATGGGAGATAATAGATCAATACAGACCTGCCTACCCCAAAAACTTCCTGTCAGTAATCCATCTTCCCATTTACACTGATTTTCAGGAATATAGGCTTCCTGTCCCTGGGGCGGGGGTAGCGAAGGGTCGAAACCATTAGTTATGCTGTCACCAACATCAGCCTACACCCTATATCTAACCTACCTAGAATGATAAATGATAGACGGGGGGGGGGGGGGGGGGGGGGGGGTAGCGACCGACCAAAACCATTACATCACACTGTCATCGTCGACATCGCCTACATTCTAGTGACTGTATCATAGGCTGTCAATGATAGACTAAACTCCTCAATAAATACACTAACTTAGTCTTAGTACAGTCAGTTGGCCTAACACTACAAGTACAACACTCACAAAATTTTGCATTACACATTTCTTTTCGGTTGGCGGTGGCGTCGTTTCGCTGTCATCCATCATTTCGTGCAGTGTGACTTCGTTTTGTTTGATCGCGGAAATGGCAATTTGTCATAACGTTGTTTCCTACTGGTTAGATTACGACCAGACTCAGCGAATGAAAAGCCATGTCACAACATGCTGCATACATATGCTGCCATCTGTTGAATATAGTGGAAACTTAATTTTAGTGATTGGCAAACACGGTGACAGTCCGTAATATTTTCATCCCTCGCCGAAATACCGTAATTTGAGGTGACTTTCCGGAATGATTCCGGACAATCCGGAATGGTAGGCAGGTCTGTCAATACAAAAAGCTGATGTGATGCACCACAGGTCACTGTTATGAAACAAAGTGACATACTAATGTCCCCAAGAATAAACCCCGAGTTTACCCCTGAATCCAAAATGGCGCCGAAGATTTTTCTCTTTGTATCTTCATAACATAATGTCTTATCATATATTTCCTTTTGTTATATCTCACTAAGATTTGTGCCTTTAAGGAATAACACACGGTTTGTTAATACCACGAGAGTGTTATGAGCCAGATAACGTTTCGACACATTTAAATATTTCTCATCAGCCGGAGCTAATAAATGAGCAGTTTCTACCAGTTTCTATCACCACGCATGAACGAAGTGGTCTTCCCCGAAACAAATCCACAAAGGACGGGTATTGAACAGTATAAGCGCAAGCCTCTATTCCCCATCTGCAAGGACCTGCTGCACAGTTTGACGTCAATTCTTTACATTTATTACACAATCAGCAATCTCTAAACAGCGGCTCTCTTCCCGTCGCGAGCTTCTTCCAAGAGTGCGAATGAAGTTGGAAGGAGCTCGCGACCGGAAACGAGTCGCTGTTTGGAGAGTTCACAATCAGGTCTTCGTTTCCAGTCATTTATTTTCCCGTGAAATATCACAAAGAAAGCAAGTGAAATTGTTTACAAAACAATGGTTGCGTTAGTTCGCACACTGAACTGTGCAAGTGATCTATAATAGTGTTTAGATCATAGATTTGGTACAAATAACACTGTATATAATAACAAGTAACAATGGAATTGTATTTTTGTTTTACTCGACCTCTCTACGGCATTCAACACCGTCGACCACATCATGCTACTGCAACAGATGCATTCGATCGGCATACGAGGCTCGATACTAGCATGGCTGACGTCTTACCTGTCCAACAGGACGATGGTGATTAAAATTTATGCCATATCTCGTCAACAACAGCTCCGTTATGGTATGCCACAGCCAATCAGCGCCACATTCGCCCAATACAACTTTAGATATCACACGTATGTACGCTGACGATACGCAAATCTACGCGGAATCCCCTCGTGAGTAATACCTGTAGAGAGTGCTATCGGAAGAATCGAGTATGGTGAACGTAAACGGTGGGTGATCAACCAACGCGTGGTGTTGAATGAAGCCAATACAGAGACAGTTGTTTTCTGTGCCGCTTTCTGTAAAGCTCCACCCACTGCTTACACAGTCAACGCACATGCGTGCGTGCGTGCGTGCGTGCGTGCATGATTATAGTATAGAGCACCAGGACCTTCATCGGAGGCTGTCAACAAATCAGCAATGTAAAGAAGTGCGACGGTGTTACTGTCTGCTACTCTATTGGTGTTAAACTTTCAAGTTTCCTTTGTTGAAATATGTACGTGTTTTAGTAAAACGTGATTACAATTCATTGGCAAAGATGCTGAGTTGATTTGAGATTTCGACAATCGAGTCGGGACAGACGATTCAACCCGTATAACGGATTGTATCGCTGGGAAGTATAAAAACCTCGTTCTAGAAAGTTAGCTGTTTAAGCTGTTGAATTGACGGTTTATTCCTTCCGGCAAACTGCCAACTCAAGTCTTAACCAGACCGCGAAACTGCAGTTCAGTCGACATCCCAGACAACATAGGCCTACACTGACTTTTTACGCAAGATTCCTTCAAGACCGCACGGAATAGGGTCTACACATGCTAGCAAACAGGGATTGATAGATATATATAGTTAGACTTCATTTTTTGAACTGTATGAAGCGCAGACGCAGTGGGTACAACCCCGCGGACTCTCAATTGAAAGAACAAGGTTCGAATCCTGTGCTGCCGTGTCGAACTTTGGGTTCGTTCGTTTACTCTACGTCGCTCCAATTCACTAGGCCACAAAACAATGTTTTACGTCACAAAAAACGCAATATTACAGACTTGTGACTATCAAATGTGGTGGCACGTAATAACCCAACATTTATTATTGAAACAGGCAAGACTAGCAACCAACCTACAGGACTATCGGTCGGAACAGCATCAAAACACGAAACGACGACGTACGACGTGTATTAACATTTAGTTATACAGATTATATACTTCCCGCCATATCGCTTTTAATATTCCAGGCCGTAGTGAGGAGCGAAAATGTGTTGCCACCTCACGGCGCCTGGATAATCGAGGCTATCCTCAGTGCAGCTTCTGTTACAGTCCAAGTTGGGCATAATGCCATCAACGTTCCTTCTGTGTATGGCGGTGTGGTTTCTTAGTGACTAATAGACCTGCATCTTATTCACAGGTGTCAGGACCTAGTAATATGGGGGAGGGCTGAAGCTCTCCAAAAACCTCGACTTGCACCCCCTTGAGGCTCGCCAAAACAACCACCTTGGGCTTGAGGCTCTCCAAAAAACCTCGACTTGCACTCCCCTTGAGATTCGCCAAAAGCTCCATTTGCACGATCCGCCCTCCCTTAAGGCTGACCAAAAACCTCGAATTCAACCCCAACCCACCTTCCCTAAATGTTGGAAGGGGATAATCCTATCTTCAGTCCCCCACCTAAATTTGTTTGGGTGAGCCCCTTAACTCCCAATGCCTCCGGCAGATCAGTGATGCCTTCTGACGTAACACAAGTCATAACACCGGTTCGCGCAGTAGTCTCAGTTCTCGGCAAAGACAGTATATCAATACAAGACGGTGCAGCGCGCGCTATCTACATTGTTCGAGGAAAGTACGTAAGCAGTTCGTCCGCCATTCTGGAGTTGCGCTAAGCCAGACCATACGCCTGCAGAAAATGCAGTTCTTTGCATAATTATTGCTCAACATTTTCAACGATAACCTCAATATCTTAATTATATAAAAAGTGGTACAGCCTGATTATTCTGATGAAACACGACGAAGTTCAGTTGGTTCAATAACTAATTGCAACGTTTCTACGTGATTTGTTTGCCAAGTTCATTATTCTGAATTGTGATAGCTAAAAAAAACGTTAAGGGTTACTTTAATAGCTTTCATTTTATATGACGCATCACAGCTTGGTGATTATTCTGATGAAATGAGGTGACTGAATAAATACCCTAACATCGAGTGCTGCCGGTTGCGCAGGCGCATGCGCTTGCCTCCCGAATGGCGGACAAAAACCTTCAGTGCAGACTGCCATTTTCTCGCTAGTTGGTACCTCCTCTGCGTGCGCATGGTTTAGAAATCTCGGTCACTTCCTTCCGGTTGCGGTGATTTCTGGCTGGAAATGTCCTTCATGTTGGCATCGGCATTTAAAAAAATTAACAACGTTTACGAACTTATCTACGTGTTATTCAGATGAGTTGTATATATACCGCTATTTACAATATGCACGGATCATGTCAGCTTGAAGGGACAACATTGACGGTATATGTGCAGCTCTTGATACCTGAGGCTGAACTCGCTCGCAAAATATAAACATAAAACACTGTCACTATTACTCAGAAAGTTTTTTATGTTTATATTTTGCGATATATGTGTGTGTGTGTGTGTGTGTGTGTGTGTGTGTGTGTGTGTGTGTGTGTGTGTATTACGCGCTAGATTGCCAAACAAATAATTTAATATATATATATATACTGATATCAGGGTTCGTACTCAATGACATATACCAAAATGTAGGCTATTTCAAGTGGTGATATTCTCCCCCTCCAGTGTAACCATTGGACAAGTATGAAACTGAAAAGTCGAGGAAAGTATACAAAGAATGAATGTAATCTTGTATTGAAATTAAATGGGGAGGAAATTAAAGAAGTTACTAGTGTAAAATACGTAACTCCTAAGTCATATTACATGCAATGATGGCAAAGATATTATAATTATGTGTCAGTATCGCCAGCTATATGCACGTGGCACTGTATACGTACTACCTGGTACTTAGAAAATGTTATATGTGCATTGATGATATTATAAAGCTATTTGATACTTTTAGTTCTTCAGTGTACGCATTACAACTATAGTGGAACCATACTGTTTGCAGCATTCATAGGTTACATGTTTCTTATACTCATGTCTTTAGAAGACTGCTTCAACTACCCAGATACTGTAGCGTTTCAAGCATGTTTCCAGAGCGACTTGTTCCTAGCTGTAAAGCAGTTATAAGAATTTTTTTCAAAAAAATTAATTACATTTTTGATAAAACTGAAAACTCCCTAGTAGTTGCAGTCTTAGGTACCGACATCAGGTGGTTAGTGAAGACAAGGAGACAATTGGTTAAGTCTTTCCAGTCATTCTAGCCCTATATATTTTATCTTTCATAGTCTGTGACATATGTCTACACTTCTGGGTGTGAAATAGTGAATTCTGTCTATGTTCAAAAATGTCCCAATTGTCCAAGTCATCCTCTTTTAAAATAAGTTTTAATTTCCACCCACATATCATGTGAGGGTGATAAACGTGAACTGGCAAACCTACGTTGAACATGGAATCTGGCCTGTGTGATCCATAGGTATTGATATATACGCAGCATGCATAACACAGTGTTTGACCATTCCGTTTATACCATCGTGGTGTGTTGAGTGTCACAATTTAGACATTGTTTATAAATAACGATGCTGGTACTACATTTTGGACATATCGTGCAATCTGGGGATATTTCTGTGATTAGGCAGCCACACTCATTTCTACATACAGATGTGCGAGATAAACATGACACATACATAAATACTGCAATTTTGCTTCCAACGCTTTCCAAGTTTTCAGATGCTATGTGTTCAAAGCTATCATCAGTTCTGTGAAACTGTTTATAGTGTTCTCTTACATAGACAAACACTGAATTGAATCACGCAACCACGCTATTTATTATGTCGCATCAAAGTGCCGCCAGATGGATTCCAGTAATTACCGTAAGTGCTTGTATGTACGACACTACATCCCTTTTCCTTTTCACTCACTACAAAACTACAAAGCACGGAACAATATGCACATCAACAACAGGTAAGAATACAAAGCGCAGCAGTCCGTCTACACTATGGTATTGAAATTAACATGATTACACATTAAGATCTAGAGAGCAGCGATCCGCCTACACTCTCTGAGATCATACAGCATTACAATTAGTTGACCACGAAATCGTCCTGCCAGGCAGGAGCCTTGCGGTCACGAGTCGATTTGCGCGGTGACGGCTGTGCCGACGCTCGACTGTGCCCTTGATC
The DNA here is from genome assembly GCA_963995525.1 of Escarpia spicata. NCBI lineage: Eukaryota > Metazoa > Annelida > Polychaeta > Sabellida > Siboglinidae > Escarpia > Escarpia spicata. The sequence continues at coordinate 67,044,277 of OZ023209.1, read as the reverse complement.
GTCGCACTGCGGATCAAGCTCCACAGCAATCGGTTCAGCTGCGTCCGTCACAACGTGCTGATCACCGGTGTCCTGCAGATAATTCTTCAGATGCGATGCATTCCGCTTGTAGACAGCGCCATCACGTTCGATTACGACTTCGCTGCCGTTTCTTCCAATCACGTCATACGGCTCGCTTTCAAAGTTTGTTGTCAGCTTGTTTTGTCGCGTCTGTTTCAACAAGACTTTTCCTCCGATCTCTATGTCCCTTGGCGATGCTCTGCGTTGCCGATCAGCATAGCGTTTCCCCTTCATCTTAAGCACGCTGTCGTGTCTTCGCACGTGTTTGTCAACTAGAGTTCGTTCAGGATCACTCATTTCAGGTAGTTTGGTGCGCAATGCTCGGCCGAACATGAGCTCTGCGGGTGCCACCCCCGTAGTCGTGTGTGGAGTTACCCGGTACGCCAGAAGGAATTTGTTCAGTTCCCGTCTCCAATTTCCTCCTGTGGCATGCGCAGTTCTGATAGCCTTCAGGATCGTTCGATTTTGTCGTTCCACCTCACAATACCCATCTCTCTATCCTCGCACTCGGCGGCTTTGATTTCCGCGAGTAGATTACTTCCAACGGACGATGATCAGTTTCCAGTTCAAACTCCACGCCGTACAGGTACATGTGGTACTTCTCACACGCCCATACGATTCCAAGCGCCTCTTTCCCGGTCTGTGAGTATCTCCTTTCGACATCAGTTAACGATCGACTGGCATAACACACTACTCTGAATGTGTCGTCGTGACATTTCTGGGCCAATATTGCCCCAAGACCGACTGGACTCGCATCGACAATAAGTTTGGTTGTCGCGTTCTGGTCAAAGTGGGCCAAGACTTCAGCATCTGACATCAGTGCTTTCAGTTTGTTGAACGCTTGTTGTTGCTCTTCATTCCAGATGAATTCTGCACTCTTACGTGTCAACTTCCGCATCGGTTCTGCCACTGTGGCCAGTTGTGGAATGAAGCGACTACAAAAGTTCACGAGTCCTAGGAAGCTGCTAACTTCTGCGGCTGTTTGCGGAGTCTTTGTGTTCTTCACCGCTTTGACGCGCTCCGCCGTTGGCGCGATACCTCTGTTTGATAACAGGTGCCCCATGAATGTGATCTCGCTGACTCCAATCTGACACTTTGTTTTGTTGAGAGTCAGTCCATTCTCTTTCAGGGCTTCCATGACGTTCAGAATACGTGTGTTATGCTCATCGATAGTTGTCCCATATACGAGTATGTCATCGGATATGTTGTGCACCCCCTCACAGTTCTTCAACACTTGCTGAATCGCATGTTGGTACATCTCGGGTGCTGAACTAATGCCGAACATTAGTCTCTTGTAACGGTAGATGCCTTTGTGTGTCACGAAGGTCGTTATTTCACGCGATTTGGGGTCGAGTTCGATTTGATGATAACCCCATCGCAAGTCGACTTTGCTGTACATGACTGCGTTATTGACATCGTGCAAGACTTCATCTACCGTCGGAATTGGATGTCGTTCTCTGATGACCGCTTCGTTTGCCATGCGCATGTCAACGCAAAGCCTGATTTCGCCACATGATTTAGGCACAACAACCACCGGGCTGACCCATTTCGTCGGGCCGGTGACCTTCTCAATGATGTCCATTTCCTCGAGTTGATCTAATTTCGACTCAACTTTAGCTCTCATTGAGTAAGGAATTCGTCTCAATGGCTGTGCGACTGGGCGAATGTTGTCACCAATATGCAGACTCAGTTGATAGTCCTTCAACTTTCCAAATCTGTCATAGCATTCCGGATACATCTGAATGACGTCATCCGCGACTATCGGTCCCTGTCTACAGACTGCGTTACAGTGATCGAAGTTCAAGATCCCCCTCTCTATTGATGTTTTACACCCCAGGAGTGGTCTACCACTTCCACTGACAACGACGTATTCTTCGACTCCATTCATATTGTTCGTTTTTGTTTCAGCTGTGAACGTCCCTATAACATTCAGAGGAGTGTTTCCATACGCAAATACCTCCTTGCCGGATTTGTTACAGGTGCATTTTATTTTGCATTCTTTCAGTGTCTCCCACAGTTCTTGCGAAATAATGTTCACACTGGATCCCGAGTCAATGAGCATGTTGATCGATATACCCCCAACATCGACATCGATTGTAGCTTTGCGATTGTCTGTGGACGTGTGGACTGAGAACGTAAACTCATCAGACTCATTTGTTTCTACACAGCGCACGTTCTGGTTTGGTTTACTGTGTTGTGTTGATTTAGTTTTACACATCACAGCAAAGTGTCCCTGCATCCCGCATTTATTACAAGTTTTTCCACGAGTAACATCACAGTTCTTCGCAAAGTGATCAAGTCGACCACACCGATAACATTGCCTTTGTTTATCATCTTTGTTGGGTAGACTGCGTTTTGCGTTCCTTCTACCGTAATGTGCATGTTGTTTCGACTTTATTGAGCACACATCATGGTTTACAGTAGTAGCAGTGCTGGGCTGCATCTGTTCTGCCTGCGAATCGGCTGCCTCCATCGCTCTAGCAATAGACAGCACATCTGACAGCTGAAGATCGTCTTCACGCAACAGGCGTTTCCTCAACTGATGTGATCGACACTTTTCAACAACCTGATCGCGGATGTTATCTTCCTTAGTGTCCCTAAATTCACACGTGTCTGCTAATTTACGTAGCCTGGTCACAAACTGGGTCACGGTTTCACCCACATTCTGATTAGCTTGCCTAAACAGATGTCTCTCAAAGGGAATGTTCTTTTTTGGCATGAAGTACGCATCAAACTTTTCTAGTGCCCCTTCGAAATCGTCACCCGTATCTGTGAATGTGCTAAATATTTCTTGACACTCAGGGCCAATCAAATGCAGAAACAGTGCACGCTTTTGGGCAATGTCAGTTACGCCGCAGGCGATAATATAGTACTCGAGTTGTTTTTTCCAGATTTGCCAACGTTGGCCAACATTTGTAGGTTCGCTGTTTACGCCGAACGATGCTATCGCCGGTAAACAATTGATCAGTGAAGCCATCCCATCCTCGTCGCCAAATATAGTGTTCTCTTACATAGACAAACACTGAATTGAATCACGCAACCACGCTATTTATTATGTCGCATCAAAGTGCCGCCAGATGGATTCCAGTAATTACCGTAAGTGCTTGTATGTACGACACTACACTGTTTGTTATCTGTTCTGCTCACATTTGAAACTAGTAAAGTGTCGTCATCTCGTTTAATAGTTACATTCTTACTATGATTTACTTTTATACGTTTGTCAAACATGTTATCTAAAAAACGTCTGGTAGGAATGCCAGTGTGAACATAACCAGTGTGAACATAACCAGATTTTAGCCAAGTGTGGAATGATGCATCATTAACAAAATGTTGAATCTCTGCTATCGCATTCTTATCTGTTTTACCTGAGGGTGAACAACTGAGAAATTTACTTTTCTTTATGCCACTTTTTTGCAAGCAAGTTAGACGCAAATATTTTCCATAATCAAAAGTAATATTAGCAGACAACAAACATGTAGGCCAATCAGAGCATAGCACAATGCCTGATATATTGAGCTTTTTATTGTTATTATTCTCAGAATGTGTATAGCTCTTTAGCCAAACAACTGCCTCAGGAGACTGCACATATGACTGCATGTTTGCTACGGCCGTAACATCACGTTTACCTTTCTGAGAGCACGGGAAGTGTTTTGAGACTTTTTTTACCATTGTTTACAATTACCCGTAGCCTCAAGAACTTTGACTTAACAACCGAAACAATTGGCTTATTAATTATGAGAGTTACTATGTTTGTATAATCAAGAACAAGTGGCGTTTCAGTACTTCTCATAATTGTTAAGGGGAGAATGTACTTGGCCATCTTTCTTCGTTTTGTATCATTAAATACTGCTTGATAACTGCTGTTACTGTTATTAAGATTGGTAATACTAATGGTTGGCATGGGCATAGACTTGTGTTTGTTGCTTCTCTTATTACGACTGGCACTCTCACTTTGGCAGCTGCTACTGGAAAGCTTTCCATTTGGCTTTTGTACTAGCATATTCACATCAACTGTGCCTGTCATTATCCATTGCATGATTACCTGTCTCAAAAAGTGTGAATAGAGAGAGATGTTGCGCAGATAAGCAATTTCATTTGTTTGAATTTGAGAATCTGGAAGAGCAAGACCATAGAACCTGGTCCGGTATAAACTTGCTAGTGAGGCACCTATTATTACAGAGACTCCGCAAATGGATGAACACGTCTGTAATGGATATTTATGAGAACATAGATGTGAACAGGTATGTGAGCCAGTATCAACCCCAGGTTGGTGACAAAAGTTATAAAGAGGAGCTGGTTTCCCTGTCCTGTGATATCTTTTGAAATATAGTCCTAACTGTTGCCGGCATTCCCCACCCAAGTGGGTCTGCATAGGTTACAATATTAAATTCCATTGAATACACAGCCAGTGCAAAGTGATTAGACTGTAACAAAATGTTAGTTCCATCTGCATTAGACACTTGTAAATTGCCCATGAAATATGTTCCACCATTACTACCAGTACAAACAAAATAATTTGCCCATCATGAACATTTGCAAATTTTTGGTGAATCTGTGCGCCAAAATTTGTCTTATGTTGTATATCTGATGCATAGTACACCAAAGTTTTAGTATCATAAAATTTAGCATTCAGCATTACACTAATCTGAGATAGAAGCAAATTTGACAGCCAACGTTCACCAAAAAGAAATGTAAGATCTTCAATGTAGTATCGGTTATTTGCTATGAAGACTGTGTCATTTTCTGCATAGTTCAGAACGATTTGCAAATATTCATCTAAACATTTGTGGTCAAGCTGCGAAACACCATCTATGGTTAAATAATTTTGTTGTTCTGCCCAACTAATTTCCATCCTAACTTTTTCTTGAATGTCCTTCCCAGCAAAGAAATCTTTGAAAAGTTTAATGGTTTCCACTGAATAACAACCATAATCCAGCACAATTTCTGCTCTATCCGTGTGATTTATCTCAATTTTCTGTAAAATTCCCTCTATCTGGCATAAGGGCGGCATATAAGGATACTGACTGGGATCAGTAGATGTACACTTAACATTAGTTCCAGATCGAATGTCAACTTGCTTAGATCTGAGTACTGCAGGAAATGTGGATTTAAATAATTCTTTTCTAGCTTGCACAAAGCATGATGCAGATTTATTTTGGCTACTTACACATGGAGGCCGTGATCCTCCACCTACAACTGTGGCGCTGTCTTGACTATTTATGCTGAGAGGATTTGCACCTCCTACCACTGTCATGTCTGTCATGTCAGTCACTGGAGTCTCGATGGATGTGTCCAGTGGCTGCAATGACACCGACGAACGATCACCATCATCTCCAGTCTCTACATCTCGGCATAGGTTGCGGTGCTTAGTCAGGACGTGGTCAAGCAACACATCCTCTGACGAGCTGACAGAAGTGCAGAAGGGACACCGCACTGCACAGCATTGCACAGCAGGTCTCTGACGTGGTATCTGATGTTGGGTCCTCGTCTGACGTTCCGGACTGGTTGAGAGGTGCTGGAATGCAAACTTAATGTCTAACCAGCTCAAACACAGCAGGTACGACGCAGACATAACAAAGGGAGACAACACCATATTCATCATACAAAATGGTCCTTGCTTGAACTTACTTGGTAAAGCTGAGGCTACTGTCACGTGACAGTATCTGCAGGACACGGTTGGCAGTCGTAGCATGTAACAAGGAGTTGCCGTAAAGTGATGAATGAAGGCCGTCCATACTAAAATGTCCCGGTTGCGTGAAGATGGTGTCCCAATCCCAGAAATGAACACCAGGAATGCGTGCAGACACCTGGTGGAGACGCTGGTTGTATAACAACCCTGTCTTGTAGATATCATAACTGTAGAAAGGAATTAAAGTAAGTTTCAGCACAAGTATTACATTGTTCAAACATCTCTAAACGAAATGTTTACAGCCACAATCCTATTTAAAATGCGTGATATATATATTATTGCTTCATGAAAGGTGTAGAAAAATGTAGATAATCAGTAGACATATCATTTGCTTATATTAGCAAGTTCCAAAAACATAATACAAGACAAACCATGAATTACGTTTTTCCAATAGCCAAACACAATTATGGAGCAGCATTGACAGAAGTAGCAGTCGCAATTTTGTATATGTGATCACATTTTTATTGTTATCATTATGATATTTTCTAGTACTAACTCACTCATCAAATCGAGGGAGTACACCAGAAACTATGAGGGGCACTCCAGGGTAAGTGTCCTGGGCCTCGCGAATAAGTCGATGGTGTTGATCTAAGGTACGGTCTAGATGACGGATGTCGTTGCAGATGGCTTCTAGGTGGTTCGTAGCCACATGGACAATAACTGCATCAACCTCTACTGGTTCCACTTCAGCAAGCACTGAAAGCATATTATTCTGTTAAAGACAAATGTCCCTATTTGCACTAAAAGCAAAATCATATTTACACAATATTCCTCAACTGTGCAAGAAAAAGCGCAAAGTGAAAATAGACAGGTCACTTTACTTAAGTTTAAGTTAAGAGATGTTCTAAACTTCTGCATAATTTAAATGAAATTGTCTTGCTAAGCCTAAGACTGAACATAAAATAGAGATGTCAATGACAATTGCAAATTTATATATTGTGTTTTCTATTCTAATTCCAAAAATTATTTATTATAACATTTCATTGTAGTGATATCATAGTATGTAACATATGTATATCAAATAAAAGCTGAGGCGCTCAGCAGTCAACATACACCTATCATTCAACAAGACAGAACAGGAGTGTCCATAATTCTAAAGCAGGCTGCTAAACGCGCTAAACCGTAAACGCGAAGCCGGGCCGCGTCAAAAGTTCTAACGGACGCGACACACACGACGACCGGCATCAGCTTCAAAGAACACTTGTGTAGTGTAACCGTATCAAGTTGCAGCGAAATCACTATTCCTAAAATGCTAATGATGAGAATGTAATGTTATTTAAAAGAAACAAAATGTATGACCAATGGCAATGCCATGGCAATGCGTTAACTTATTAAGTGAAAGAAAATTGAAATTCGGCAACATCTTAAGTTAAGTTAATGGATTCTTATCCGACTGGATTAGCGGCACCGTCTAAATATAAATATGTATTCTTCAGTATCAGGTAGTAATCATTTATTGAATGTAAAAACTGAATATGCTTCCTGTATATTAATTTACGAACCTTGTTCAAGTAGTTGATCATTATTAGTCATAAAGGGCAAAATAATCTACCCGGGAAGGTACCAGCCGAGAAGGGGTTACAACACTATTTTACAGGAAATTAACATACAATTTCCACATGTGTGATAACACTACAGTAAAATGTGTACAGTATTATAGTGATCGATGCACAATTTCTAATTTCACTGTGTGCGTCTTAGACAATACATCTTACCTTGGCGAATGCCATTGACACCAACAGCTCGTCTACAGTAGAGCTCGAACTGGACACCATCTAAACTATGGGGAAGATACTTGAAAATAGAATCGGCAAAGACAGCCACCAAGTGAGAAATGCTGTGGATTTGCAAGAAAAAATGGCAAACCAGAAAAACTGCAACAATACAAAGTTTTTACAAACACGAAATCCAAACAGCACTGCAGTTTGTAACTTGTCGAATTCTGCCACACACACTTGTCGAATTCTGCCACACACACATAGGGACACATGTGGTGTATTTAAAATTGCCCGCCAAAGTTGTACAGGCCGATCTGCGAGTTAGGGTTATAGGTGCATGGCAAGTCATCAGAGATTTTGCGGGTTCCAGAGTCGAATTACCGGGTATGTGGGCAGCAACCGGTTGACCCGTTTGAACTCAGTCATTTATTTTTTTAGAGGTTGGTCATATGTGACCCGAATTGGATCTAGACACAGCATACCTCATTTATAGCTAAAAACATAGAAAACACTTTGCATTGTAGATATCTCAGTGGTATTCATCAACCTACTGGAAAGTTGTGGTTATTGTTTAATATGGGTTGATGCATTCATTATCATTATATATATAACTGCTGGCATACTTGAGTGTGGAAGATCATATTATTATAATGTATGTAGCCTTCTAATTATAGCTGTTTTACGTTTTGATTTATAACTATTTGTTATTTAGTCAACACTGAGACCCAAACGTTGATATGATGCATGCATTAGCAATTAATGAACTCTCATAAATAATTATTGTGCCCAAATGTAAGTAAACAAATATTCATATGTTATGCTATCTCTGGAAGATACGACTTTATTTGTTCAAAATAATTTATATGTTAACATTATGTCTACATGGTATTATCGTCAAATGAAGTATGTCTTTTTACGTCTTTCCGAGATAGAAAAGTTAATAATTATTTCGTTTGCCACAATCAATTCTCCAAAGGCACTGTTTACGTCAATAGAAAGATGTCTAAAATTTGTCAATTCAACAGCGTGATTTATATGTCAACAGAAATACGTCTAATAGACGTAATTTTTACATCATTCTGAGACGGAAAAGATTCTCTTTTCAATCAACATCACTTTCAGGTCAATAAAACTGCATCCAACAGACGTCAATTCTACAGCGTGATTTAGACGTCAACAGAAAGACATATAATAGACGTCATTTTTACGTCATTCTGAAACGATAAAAGTTCTATGTTCAACGTCGTTTTCGGTCAATTATCCAGCGTGATTTTTATGTCAGTAGAAAGATATGTAATGTATGCCAATTCGTCGGCGTGATTTAGATATCAACAGAAAGACATCGAATAGACGTCGTTTTAAATCATTTTGAGACGTTGTCCGCTTGACCAACAATTTTACTGCTAAAAGACTTCGTGTGCCCACTGGAGCCCACTGGGAGCCCTATCTATCTGTTAACAGCGGGAGTCCAGTGTCATGTTAAATTATTCGGTTGTTCCACCTTTTTGTTTATTCAATTAAGGAATTTAATAATTCCAATTCATTTTTGAATTGATCCCATTCCTGCTACTGAAATATTATTTTTAAATGTCAGTGACCTCAGTTATAATTGTGAATGAATTTGTGTAAATACGCAAGAGTAAGTTTGTGTTTATAATCAGGATGCCTTCTTAAAAAATACATGTTATTAGGAATGATAAAATCGTTGCATTCAACTTGTGTTCAAACTGAGTTGTGGACAATTATAAAGTCCCTGCTTTCAACCTGTGTTCAACTACAACGGATTCTTTAAAATGACTAAGTCTGCTTTCAAATTGCGTTCAACTGCTGTTGAAATGTAAGTCTCCACTTTCAACTTGCGTTCAACTACAGTTGAAGTCTAAGTCCCCGCTTTCAACTTGCGTTCAACTGCTATCGAAATGTAAGTCCCTGCTTTCAACTTGCGTTCAACTGCTGTTGTTCAAAGTATGAGTGCTCGCTTTCAACTTGCATTCAACTGCAGTTGAAGTCTAAGTCCCCGCTTTCAACTTGCATTCAACTTCATGCTCACATTCAACTTGCATTCAGCTGTTGAACGCAGGTTGAACAGCAGTTGAAATCAACTTTCAACGGTTGAAATTCAACTATTCATATAGAATCAGTAACAGTTAAGTGACCCCGGCCGACCAAATCGGTGATAAGTCGGGATTTGAGATTTCGCGTGAGCCGTTCAAAAGCTAAATGTGGTGTCTATAGTGATTTTGGGGTTTTTAAAGAAATGCAATTTTTAGCATCTCATCTAACAGTATATACGCATCTTATGTCATACTTATTAATAAAATGTGTCTTTTAGTGCAATTTACAATGAGTCCTGTCGATCATTTGCCATAAAATTACTGAAACAAAAGGAATTTGATCGACTTTCTCCGATGTAGTTCGCCATTTTGCTGTGGGGTTGCCCCGTCTTGTTCGGTATCACCGGAAAGGCCTTGACGTCATGCTTCAGATGCATAAATACATCTCCATGTGTTCGGTACAGAAATAGCTCAAATACGACCAATAAGCAGTCACCTTTTCACGATTTGTTATATACTAATGAGCATCTACTCATTTTGATTGGGTGATCGCAACCGCGCATGCGCATTTCGGCAACTAGAATCAAAACAAACACGCCATTTTCCGAGTTGTCAAATCGTAGGTCAGTGTTTTCCGAATTAGAAGTTGTGTTAAATCGATCGTTAAAGTAAACTTAAACGATGTCCGATGAGTTACTGCGCGTGCTGAATGCACCAGTCGACGACGAAAGTGCATTAGCACGGCTGTGGAAGGAGTATACGTTGTCCCACGTCGAAGACTCGAGCGAAGCCGACAGTGACACTGACAGCGAGTCGATCGATGACGCACCTGGCCCTGCCCCTGCCCCTAGAGCTGTGATGGAGGGAGCAGATATCGAACTCGAAGTTGACGGCAACGAATTCGACATGTTGAGAAGCGACGTGGATGTCGCTGTTGAACGGGCCATGGCGTTACCAGAATATGTGCTACAGGAGCAAGAGGACATCGTCAAACTTCAAAGCTACAGCGTTTTTGGTTTGTTGCGTTGCATCATTATGAATCTCTGCCACTCTGGCTCTGCGCTTAGCCTTAGTTAGACTCGTGATGTACTGACTTAGTCTTAGTGAGTTACCGGTAGTCTTAGTCTTAGACAATTATTAATCTACAAGCACGTTTCAGTTGAGCAGCCGTAGGTTTAGCCAATCCCGTAGCATAGGCATAGCCATCCCAGACAGCATAACATATCGGCCCGACATCGGCAGAAGATCGGCACTGATCGGCATCATCGGCCGATATTGCCGATATCGGGCCGACGTCGGCAGAATATCGGCTCTGATCGGCAACTTCGGGCATTATGCCCGACATCGGGCCGACGTCGGCCCAATGCCATGCAAGATCGAGCAAATTTAATAGAAATTTGCCCTCATTGGCCCGCTGTCGGCCCGATATCATTATCAGTAGTGATACAATTTGAAATTTATAAAATATATACTTTGAATATATAAGTTGATATATTTTTAACTTTTCGGGTGATGCGCGCAAAACATGATGAAATAAAGTTGTTTCTCGCATCATGACCCACAATGCATTGCACATCACCCGACGGCAGTGCACTGACCCGATCAGGTCAGTGTTTGCGCGTGCTGGCCGTTCAGCAGAAAAGGTCGGGTGACTCGGGTCTGCATAGCCGAAATACTCCGTGCAAATTCCTTTTTAACGATTCACCTTGTGAACTTGTTCTTGCATGTTATGTTAAATTTTAATGTAATAATCACGTATTGTGGCAATATATGAAACATGGTATTGAATGTTTAGTATATTTTTTAATGCATTGATATGATTTATTTATCCATTTTATGTTAAGGCGCGATTTTCCAAACACTCGTATTTGCCAACTTTAATTTATCGATCCGTTTTTTCTTAAACTTGAAAGTAATTATATATTGCATCATATATTTACAGGCATATTTGCATAAGGTATGTGTTTGTATAAGGACTGTTGTAAAACTTGCTGCAGGTTTTTTATTCGTTGTACAAATGCATAGTTAGCAGGCTCCCTCACTCACTCAGCCTCGTAAGGACAGTCAGGTCAACCGTAGGCGTAGTCGACTGATGTTTAGCCAAATTAGTGCATCACATATTTGTCCAGTAGCCATAGGCATAGTGATAGTTCTTTGTATAAGCCGTGCGCTTACAGTATATATGTTAGGGGCCTATAATATGTGCGTGTCATTTATCGCTGAAGTAAAATTAGTTTAATAATTATTAAGTCTCGGCATTATATGCCATTAGCCTGATTAGGCTGCCATTACATTACGCTTTGACTTCTGACGTGTCTTGTTCACAGACTCTCTGATAGGTCACTGACAGCTAGAATAGAAAATATTCATTTCATGGTTATCCAATTTTCTGGTTGTTGGTAGAAATTATAATGGAGCCCTCATATTGGACAAAACGAAGGAAAATAAATGCTAGGGTTTCTGCACATCTGGCCTATGTTCAGGAAGCCAATTTCATTCCCAACATTGAGAACCAGCCTTCTGAAACTGAAAATGGGGTCCATGCTTGTTTGTCAGATAAAAATTGTACTGTACAGACTGTTCACTGGGATGAATCTGAATTGGAATCTTCTAGGCCTAGCAATGAAAGTACTTCATCTGAAGAAACTTCAGCTAGGTTCTCAAATAAGGAAACTGAACCTGCCATGTCACACTCTTACCATGGATCAAGTGACTCTGAGTTTGAATCAGAATTATCTGATTGTGATTCTGTGACCAAGGACAATACAAATGCAGAGCTGTCTGCAAACCTAGCTGACTGGGCAACAACATTTCGAATTACCCACTGTGCACTGCAGCAACTCCTCTTAATTTTGCAAACATTTTTTCCAAATCTGCCAAATGATCCAAGAACACTTCTCAAAACAACAAGGCATTACGATATCCGTACTATATCTGACGGCTTGTATCACCACTTTGGAATTGCCAAAAGTGTGGCAAGATGTATCACCACTGATATCTTGCGTCAGACTACTGATTTGAATTGCATTCATATTCAGATAAACATAGATGGTCTGCCCCTTTTCAAAAGCTCAAGGGCTCAGTTTTGGCCGATATTAGGTAGGATTGTGAAGCCTGTTGCATCGGACCCGTTTATCATTGGCTTGTTTAGTGGTGAGAAAAAACCAGGAAATGTAGGGGAATATCTTCAGGATTTTATCGCTGAAGTGCAGTTCATTGAACAGCATGGAATTGAAATTTATGGTTCTGACAAAAAACTTGGCATTCATTTATCATGTTTCATCTGTGATGCCCCTGCACGTGCCTTTGTTAAGAACATTAAGGGTCACAATGCTTATCATGGTTGTGATAAATGTGTTCAGGACGGCGTATGGGAAGGCAAAGTAACTTTCCCAGAGATTGATTCTCCCCTCCGCACTGGTGCTGATGTTGATGAAATGAAAGATGAAAATCATCACTTACAAGGAACTTTATCCCCACTTTGCAAATGGTTTCTCAGTTTCCCCATGATCCTATGCATCTTGTGTATCTTGGAGTTATGAAACGTTTGATATGGAATTGGATGAAAGGGCCTGTTGTGAACAGGTGTCGCATTGGTGCACATAACGTCAGTCAGATCTCAGAATGTCTTCTTTCCTGTCAGAGATACCTCCCTCGGCAGTTTCCCCGTAAATGTAGATCACTATCGGAAGTGGATAGATGGAAAGCGACAGAGTTTCGGCAGTTCATCCTCTACAGTGGTGCTGTTGTGGTTAAAGGCAAAATCTCCGATATCTTTTACAAGCATTTTTTGCATCTCGTTGTCGGCATCTTTTGTCTTTGCAGTCCTCTGCATTATGCTACGCACTGCAAATATGCCCACAGTGTATTGTGTATGTTTGTAGAACAGTGGGGTAAACTGTATGGTAAAGATATGCTTGTCTACAATGTTCATGGGTTGACTCATCTAGCAGCTGATGCAATGCGATTTGGCCCCCTTGATACCTTCTCTGCTTTCCTGTTCGAAAGTTTTCTTGGTAAAATAAAAAAATGCTTAGAAAGCCTCAGTTTCCACTTCCTCAGGTTATTCGCCGATTGTCAGAGATGCAGAATATGCTCAAAGTGGACAAAAAGGTGAAGGAATGCTGTCTGAAAGAGGAGCATACCCTAGGACCTCTTCCATTTGAATTCTGGCAATATTCACAATTCTCAGGAATTCAATGTGATGACCTGTATTTATCTATCAATGATGGAGATAATTGCATTAAGGTTGGTTCATCGTATGGACTTATCAGGAACATTTGCAAAGGTCCTTGCGACCAGTCTGATCCTGTCGTGTTATTTGAAAGTTTCACTGCTGAACATTCCGATTTCTTTACTGAACCACTGAAGTCATCAGACTTGGGAATCTTGAAAGTGGCAAAACTGTGCGGCGACATAGAAAGTGTAGTGGTGTCACAGATTGCATGCAAGTATGTCATGATTCCCTACAAGGAAACAGTTGTAATTATACCTCTTCTCCATCAGTTCATGTGATTTTTAGCTCAGTTGACCAGTCGATGAACTGTAGCTGCGCTTGTCATGCATTAGTGAGGGGCACATTTTTTTTACCATCAGACAAAAAACAACAATCTAATTCTACATAAACACCTCAGGTACACATGTGTGTGTGCGCATGCGCACATGCATGTGTGTGTGTACATTTCATTACTCCTACTACTTTCTAACTAACTAATCTGTTACTCCACTAACCTGTGAGCAGTGCATATGTGAAATGTAAACAAACCTGCAGCTTTCTAACTAACTGATCTGTTACTCCACTAACCTGTGAGCAGTGCATATGTGAAATGTAAACAAACCTGCAGCTTTCTAACTAACTGATCTGTTACTCCACTAACCTGTGAGCAGTGCATATGTGAAATGTAAACAAACCTGCAGCTTTCTTATACCTATGAACTGTACATTCCATCACATCCATGAGAGGGTGTAGGTAATGAAACTGACTTTTTTCTAGGTCTTCATAATCCATTGGTTTTTTGGAATACTGAATCAAAGCCAGTATGTACTTAGTTGTCGAGTATGCAGAAGAAAATCTGCTGGCAGTAATTCCAGAAAATTGGCTGGACACTGTAGGGCAATCATGTGCTCTTTGGCCCCCTACAAAGATGCAAATAGAGTCCGCAATGCAGCGAAGAATATGGAAGTGCCAGGGGATGAGTGGAAATCGTTTCCACTCAGACGAATAATGTACAAGACTGGTAAGGTGTTATCCTTATTTTCTAGGATGTTTAGAAATGTCAAATGTACAATCCATTAACATCAATATTGTGTTTTCTTAGGTTGACGAACTTGTGTTATTATTTAAGGAGAAACATGTTGGGTAAATGAGCTATTGTTAATAATTAGCTGAAGAGAACAACTGTAAATGAAAGAAATACAAACACTGTTTAAATAAATTGACTGACAGAATGCATTATAGACAAACATAATATACACACATACCACTAAGGATACTGGCCACCACAGAGAGTCAAGCCACTAGCGTGACATAATATGATACAATATATACATGTAGTTGTATATTTTGTGTTATTGATACAGCATCATGGGAAAAGGCACAGACAAAGTGCAAAGCAGCTGAGCTAACCTCGGACATAGACACTCTCCCTGAAGATGATGACCTAGACGGCCAATATCGTACAAAGAGAAGACGAAGGTATGTACATAATTAAATGGCTAGAACACAACAAATGTTATGGGTGAAAAGGTATATCTTCAAACTCTTGAAAAATAGTAACAATCCATTTTAAGCAATTTCTGAGTTATGGTCTATTTATGGTTGAAAACATGTATAAATTTGAAATTTCATATTGTGTGTGGCACTGTGTGCAGTTTCATGCTATTTCAGTAGGCACTGTTCTTAAATGCAACTTATGCAAGATGCATCATCTGCTTAGTAAGCCAGATCCAACTATGAAAAGTGTTTATTTGGCTCCATATAGCTAACATTAGTAGTTACAAAGTGGCCTGTTTGTTACTTTCATACATCACAGTTGTTTTTCACCCTGTGCAACACTACAAAGAAAGGACACCTGATTGCACTATAGTCAATAGTTACAGAGGCCAAGGTTTGGCTATGTTTATATTTTAGTGCATATAAATAAATTGTTAAAACCTACTGACAACTATGTTAGTTATTTTTACTGAATTTTTCTTTTAGATCTCCAGAACGATATGATGAGTTGAATTTCCAGCAAGATGATGATGCCGACCTGTCTGACTATGACCAAGCACATGAACAAAACAAGAATGGTCAAAAGAGAATGCTTGCCTCACCCCCACCTGCACCTAACATATCGACATGTAAGTACATGATGCATTGTAAGATTTTTGGAGTGTGTATCAGGTACTCATAAACTGCGGTTTTAAAATAGTTTGTTATGAACTAGTAAAAGCACCCTGTAATCCCTGTTATTGTTCTCAAAGTGTTTAATGGAACATGTTGTAGTTACCACCACTGATTCACAGACTATCTCAGAAAGTCATACAATAAGTCATGTTGTTTCCAGTGAGTAAAGCAACTACACCCAAGAGGACAATGGGTTTTGCTCTGGTTAGGACATCCAGTACACCTACCACTGCCAGTCATGCTCCTGACCATTACAGTAGGGCGCCCCTGCTGATACCAATTGTAAGTATAAGCTATGTTGTGCAATTTTCCTGAAGGTACATACACAGACCCACCATTTCAGTTGTGCATTCAGTCCACTCTTTATTACTTGAATACTACTTTTGTCATTACAAACATGTCCCGATTAGTTTGAAGTTGAAATTTAAAAAAAAAGCTTGTGTGATGTGGAGATAAAATTGTACTACCTGTGCATGCATAAATTACCTAAACCACTTTATACTGATAAAGACTCGTACATACCATGTGATATGTTAACTAGTGTAAATTATCTAACATTTCAGATGAGGAAAAATCATGGAAACTCTATTGTTGAAATCATCACTGCCAGTTATTTCCAAATTGTACTTGAGTTACAATACATAGAGTTTAAAAAAAATTATGTTCATTTAAATCTAAAAAAACTGAACTGCATCTAGGTAATCTATCATTTTATAAAAATGTCATTCTGATTGTTTTATATTGTATAACCCAATACAGTTTATAAATGGTCTATTCATATTTTTTTCTGGGTTTGACCTAATTAACTTAGTAACGATAGTCTCATTGGACAAACTACTGATTTCTTTTTTGGGGATATTGACAATATGATTTGACAATTTCAGGTCCTGGAATCAGACAAGTCCGCTCAAATTCTGGCAATGATGCATTATTTAGTAAGTATCACCATGACATGTTTTTAATTGCAGGTTTAGTAACATCGTGTATTCAACAGAGAAGCTGGTTCCTTTCAATTTAGTTTCACTGAATATTTATTTTTCTGGTTTGAAACCAGGATTAATGGTTTTTCTGGTTTGAAACCAGGATTAATGGGATATACCTACAATGTTTTCAAAATCTTTTATTTGGGTGTTCAGCAAAGACATTTTATAGATTTGTAGGTCCTAGACCTTCAAATGATTATGGCACTCTGGCAACTGTTTTGTTCTCTATGTTTCTTGTTAATGGTATGAATACAAACCACTTAATGGAATAAACCATTATCAAAGATCCATGTTATACCATCATTCGTGAACAATGTTACTGTATTCATTCAATTAACTTGGCTTTTTTCAGCTAGACTGATCACAGTTATAGAAGAAATGAGGGAGGAGCAACTGTCCCAGAGATAAATGCTCAAGACTTTGCTGTCTCGACAGAGTGTACAACTTGATCGGGAGCATGATGACCTGGAGCTGCCGGAAGACATTTCACTTCCATTGAAATATGTTGCAGCGATTAGAGAACTGGATAGAAAGTTGGATGACAAGGCTACTCAAAGAGTTATGGTTGTTAGTGCAAAACAAGATAATTTTTTTATAAATATAATTTTATTATTCTGTGATATTTGCAGTGTTTCCTCTGGGTCAAATCATGTGTGAGGTGGTGTGGATGCCGCGATTTGCCAAAGGCACAATGTTGTGACTATGGGCCCAGAGCATACCTCAATACAGTGTGTTCTGGATGTTTTTTAAATCGTTCCATAAGTTAGAAGGGGAACTTTTATTAAAATTACTCATTTCAGAATGACCATAGACCAGGCACCCTAGCCATCTTCAGACAGTCCAGCATTCATCCAGTTTACAGCTTTCTTAATAGTCACTTTCACATATTCTATTGTTTACTAAATTGACTTGATTTGTGAAACTCAAATATACATATGACAGCCGTACTCGGTCCTGCGTTTATTCTGAAATTCTTTGTTATCTTTTTTCCAATAGATCAGACAACTGAGTACGTCTGGTGGAAGAAGCACTGATGAGGTAACCAGGAGGATATTGAGAAATATCTTGGATCACGGTGTCAGCCTCCTCTTCAACCTCACTGGTGCTAAAGGAAAGTCGGCCTTCAATGACTTTTCCAGACTTAGCGAAGTCATACACAGTAAGCAAGCTTTCTTTACACTTAAAGCGAAACCAAAAAATAATTTTAGGGCATATGTACCTATTAGAAATAATAAAACATAATCATTTGTAACTATAATAACTATTGTTGTGTAGTGGTTAATTAGGAATTAATTATATTCTGCCTTCAAATGTGTTTTCTCACAATCTAGACAGTTATGCCACGAGATTGGAAAGATATATTATACACACCTGTCATGCACTGCCACATATAACTGTGACAGCAACAGTGAAAGATATAGCACACACAGACTAGATGCTGCACATTCCCGTCAGATATAGCGGCCATACAGCTATGTGTAGAACTTTCGACATCACATGTTCAGCAGCATGAGACGGAACTTTAAAATACGGACACTATTATGCTAGATAATTACCATTGAACTGAGGATGTATATATATTTATATATGTATACATTTTCAGCCATATGACAACTGGACCAAGTCTGTTTTTCAACTGATAGCTGTGCACTTGATTCTATAATTGTTTGCTTATATTGTTAATTTCCTTATCACTGCAGAATCTGTGCGTCGTAACCTTGAGGCCAAGGATGCCACAGATACGAACACTGAGGGAGCCATGCGAGAATGGTTTCGCACAGCAAGCGACCGAAAGGGAGGGAGAAACAAAAGGAAAAGGTTGCAAGAAGCCACACAAGCAGCAGATGGAAACTGTTAGTGAAATTACTCATTTAGTGTCATATATAACTAGTTAGATGATTTATTGCATGTGTTATGATTATGTCACATGTAGACAGATATATACAGACACTCTTTCTTTCCATCTGGTATCTCTGGGACCAGCTTCCAGAGCTACATCCCCAACCTTAGTGAAGAGTTGACCACTATAGCCAAGTAGGCACATATTGCATAGCCTTTTAACATTCATTGCATTTCATGTAGTCTAGTAAGAGGCTGGTATGCAGCCAGTACGAGGCCTGACACAGCCATGACACTACTGTAATAGGATGTAGGGAAACTTTATCGCTATAACACCGATCACGATTTCAGACCGGTCATTTTTGTACATGGATTTGAAACTTTGCAATATCTGCTTTTTGCACAATTAATTACAATACTAAAGTATTACTGCACGAAGCACAGTCAATTTATGTATAACAAAGTATCTGTACTAGCAGGCAAAAATAAAGGTATATTGTATAAATTACATAGTTAAGTGTCATTGTTCATATACTGCTATTATGTATAATTATTCCTGTTTTAATCAGCATTGCATTAACTTTGTATTATATTTTGATTTTAACCTGTGCTCCGTTCATCTGGTATACAACAGATGCACTTCAAGGAAGTAGAAGGAGAGAACTGTAGATGTATGTATTTGTCAAATGAGTAGGCCACAAGGCATATTATCTGGGTTACACATTACTGTATGTATATTTGGGTATGTTGATTATATGTCTATATATGCTACGGCATACCCCATACTCAGCACTTTACAATTATATGTACCATAATAAAAACAAACGTATATTTGAAAATGTATTGTTATGCTAGCTTGCAGGTTATACTAATAATCTGCTTTAGTTCGAGAACTATTGTTTAGCCATGCATTGCATTTTTTACTGATGTTATATGTTGTACTATTGTAGATAGCCTATCTGCCAGTCACTTTAAATAATACAAAAATTATCTGAAACTTTGTAATAATGTAATGCATCTTAATGGCTGAGGTTAAACAAAATAATTAAGAAATATGTTTTAATAGGAAATAACTTTTTTGTTGTGATGTGTGAACATTCACAAAATTTTCGTGTTGATTTCAAAGATTTCACTGCTTGCACTCTTTGGTAAAAATATAATAATCAAGACAGTTTAAAACTTCTCATTTCACCTGAAATAAACGTTAACCTGAAGCATGTTTCAAGCACGTGTCTTGAAACGAGATGTGTTTTTATTTAGGAATTATTTTAGGAATGTTTTTTTCGGGTGCTTGGACAAGTCTGATTATTCACATACTGTAGTAATGTTTCTTGTCACTATACATGTACATGATTAATGTTTTGTTTATATTTCAATACTTGCACTGATGAAAATGATGTGGAAAATTCACTGTGAAATAAAGAATACAATTTTATTTTCAGAACTTGTTTAGCTTCATTGAATGTTATTCAAGAAAGAAGTGATCGAGCGAGAAAGAGAGTGCGCGAGCAATTTAGTATGAATCAATATAAAGGAATCGGTATGAATGCGATATCAGCAATATATCGGGTATATATATATCAACTGGATATTTCTAATATCGGCCAGATATCAGTTTCCGACGTTGTGCCGATGTTGCCGACATAGCCCGATATCGAGCCTCTGTGCAAGCAAATAATCGGGCCAATGTCGGCAATATCGGGTAAACATCGGCCGAACTCTTGCCGATATCGGGCCAATGTCAGTTCTGAGATCGGGCCGATGTCGTTGCCGACATCGGGCCAACATCGGCCCGATGGGTTTGTGCTGTCTGGGATGTCATATAACCAAGCCACATGCCTGGAAATAGTCTATGCTGCCCATAGTCTAACCATAGTATAAGCCTAGCCCTTTGCCATAGTCTAGGTTATGCTTTGGTATAGACAGCCACAAGTAAAGCCAATTAAAATTTTAGATGTAACTTAAACAATTTTGATTTTCAAATTAATGGTTTGCAATAATTTTTGGGTAGTTATAATGATGCAATATACTTTACTTGGTTTTGATTTACATGGTTTTTATGTTTCATAAAGAACTGATGGTATTTACTGATTTACTTGCAGGTGTGGATGTAAGCTAAATGGCGGCCACCCATGCTACTCCCAGTTTCCACCGCAGGAAATGGTGTCGAAACGGCTGGACATGATAGAAATGACTCCACGTAAGTGTTTCAGTACATTGATGCTGATGATAAATAAGCATTATGGTGCTGTGTGTGATTTGCTGTGTGTGATTACCGATCCAAGACACTGCATTAGTGGATCTGCATGATTATAATCCCATAACATTTGCAGTTCTTAAATTGTCAAAAATTCCACCTTATGGCTTAATCAGTACATCGTCTTGCACAAAAGTAACGCTAATGTCAGTATGGGACTTTGATTCATTATGATTAAGTTTGAATTACATTTTTTTTTATTGTGTGGGCAAAGAAGCAAGCTGTGCACAATTTATTCATACATAATGTTTTGACTGTTAACTATTACTAGTAATAAATGTTATTGTAAAGTGGTGATTATGCTAGATTTTGTTTTATGCATTGTCAGATGATCAGATGCTGGTTCTTCTCGGCAAACTGTCATGCGGGATGAACTTCTCTGAGAAAACATGCTCAAGTCATCGATCGGAAGCGTCTCAGAAGATGCGAGTGCGCCCGAGGACTACGTACACAGTTGAGAGTCGCCACGTGTGTGTCAACACATTCAAGTTCCTGCATGCGTAAGTCATTGTTGTCATGTCAATGTTTCTGTTGTACGTTTACGCATTAATAACTGCCTAACCGGGTAAACTTAATAATAATGTTATTATAACTTTATGATAATAATATTTTTATGATATCCAATTTGTGATTATACGCCTTGTATGTCAACCTAATTTTTATACTATCTGCAAGGGAATATCTGTAAATTTCAGCACAGTCATCAACATACTGATGATGGCATGATTATTAGCAGAATTGTCTAACTAATATTTAACATCGTTCAAAGACTGATGTGAAACTGTCAGTGTTGAAGTCAATACAATGCTGTTTGTGAGCATGACTATTGTACTATACTCACATCTGGAATTACTTTATTGCATGTTTATAGCATCAGCAATGACCGACTCACTGCACTGCTGAAGTGGTACCATGACAATGGCCTGCAGCCCAAGGAGAAGCGCAATGCTGGGCGCGTTTACAACCTAAGGGCTTACAGCTTCGATGACGCTAAGAGAACCGTTACGTTCATATCGAACTACGCAGACGACCACGCTCTGGTTCTGCCTGGACGAGTGCCTGGCTACAAGCGGGATGACATCAGGCTGATGCCATCATCAGAGACGAAGGTGAAAGTGTACACAGTCTACAACACAGCTATGCAGAATTTAGGTATGTAATAATATACTGATTATTACAAGATTTCACTGAAATGCTCACCTCTTCATTGATGCTTTGTATTATTATCATTCATTTATAATAATTAATTATAATCATTACTGAAATGTTATTTTATGCAGATTGCATTGAAAAGTAAAAAATATGTTTTAAAAAGTGTAATATTATATAACTGATAATTATATATTTTTTTATTTTAATAAATTTTAAGAAAGTTCATGAAAAAAATTGTGCTTTTATTTTAAATATTACAAAATGTTTTGTACTTACTGCTAGTCATGCCCTAGTATTGTATATTCTATTAAATACTTTGTTTGGGTATGTATATTTCAGGCCATCGCATCATGAGCAAAACTGGTTTTCGTAAGACATGGAAGGCCCTGCTGCCATTCATCGTGACAGCCCGGCCGATGACTGACCTCTGCTGGGTATGTCAGAAAAACAACATAGTCATCTACAGGAGCGCCAACCTCCTCCAACTCCTGGTAGTACAGCAGGAGCGTTCGCTGCACAACGAGATGGTTGTCCGCACGAAGGATGTCTGCCGCCAGCTGGGAATTGGTGAGTTGACTGCTAGCCCTCCCTGTAGCAGTCAGATTGAGATGCACTACAGCTTTGACTATGCGCAGCAAGTCCACCTGCCTAGTGACCCACTCCAGCCAGGGCTAATCTACTTTCTGGTTCCACGGAAAGTTGGATTGTTTGGCATCTGCTGTGAGGGGGTCCCTAAACAGGTGAACTTTCTGATTGACGAAGCCCATCTCATCTCGAAGGGGTCAAATGCGGTGATTTCGTATCTTCACTATTTTTTTGAGCATTTTGGCCTGGGTGAGACCGAAGCAAACCTTCACTGCGACAACTGCCCTGGACAAAACAAGAACCGTTTTGTCCTGTGGTACTGTGCGTGGAGGGTTTCCATCGGTCTCCACAAACGGATAAATTTGAATTTCCTGATAGCAGGACACACCAAATTTGCCCCTGATGGATGTTTTGGCCTTCTGAAGCAGGCATTCAGACGCCACGCAGTGTCATCGCTGGACCAGTTTCAGTCTGTGGTGAATGGGAGTGCTCTCGTCAACTCTGCCCAGCTGGTTGGAACAGAGAACGGCAGAAGCTACGTGCCAGTTGGGGACTGGCATGCCCATCTGAGCCCCTTCAAGTCACTACCAGGGATCAAGGGGTATCGGCATTTCCGCTTTGATGCTGCGGAACCCGGGAAGGTGTTTGTAAGGGCAACGCTTGACTCGCCTGAGACAGCATTCACAGTGCTGACGAGAAATGCTAGTGCCTTGCCTGACACCGCCCCCATCGCTGTGCCAGCTCCCGGCATGAGTGAACAGAGACAGTGGTATCTATATGACACCATCAGGGAGTATGTGTCTGATGAACAGAAGGACATTCTGTGCCCTCTTCCAGGTGTCCCCAAGCCAGCAGCAGCTGCTACAACTGTGCCAGAACAGGGGAAGGGGAAGGGGAAGAGCATTGGTGGGCCAACACCACCAAAGCGTGCTCGGTAGGGTGTGAACAATGCTGGAACATAACTCGG
Source organism: Escarpia spicata (assembly GCA_963995525.1). Classification (NCBI taxonomy): domain Eukaryota; kingdom Metazoa; phylum Annelida; class Polychaeta; order Sabellida; family Siboglinidae; genus Escarpia; species Escarpia spicata. Next base: position 67,020,585 of record OZ023209.1, on the reverse strand, counting down.
CAATAACATTACATTTTGAGCGCTATATAAGTCAATAATAACAACTTACCTTTGTTTACCATAACACATAATGTTTGCCAAATGCTATACTTGTACAGCTGTTTTCACTTTTTATTCCATGTACAATCTGAAATTATTTTACCACTTGCAGCAGCAGCTTTTTACTTCTAGTGCGCAATTATACCATAACATGCATGGTATGTGAACCAAATTTGAATGTTTATGCAATCAGTATTTCTATACATTCTATGACATAAACACTGAAAAATCTTAACAGCCGTTTTTGTTTGTTTTCACACCCGTGTTCAATGTGTCACATGTTAATTTTTGCTGCATCATATTTTTCTACTATGATGTAGTTGTATCATAATGTAGATAGACTTATTAATGCATGCCAAATTATGAGTGTCACACAATCTGTATTTCTATGTACATAAACAATGCAAAACCGAAACCACGGTTTTCTTACTTAATCTTGTACCCCTACCATGTAGTGTTGCATACCTTTGATATTTTTGCAGCAGCAGCTTTTTACTTCTAGTGTGCTGTTGTAACATAAATTTCAATGTTGCCTGATCAATATTTCTATGCTTTCAGTGTCAATAAACAATGAAGTCGTTTTCTCCGTTTTTACCCCATACCATGCCCCTACCATGAACAATGTGTTATAACGTTGTTTAGTTTTGAAACAGCAAATTTTTACTTCTACAATGTAATTACACAGTAACATCCATGGTGTGTGCCAAATTGGAATGTCTTACAAACATTATATCATTTGTGCCATGCAAATGGAGTATGCAAAACTTTAACAGCCGTTTTCTACATTTTTACCCCTAGTGTATACAAAGTGGCATAACTTCGCCAGTTTTTGGAGTAGCATCTTAATGTTTAGAACACTGTAAAGCTGGATGGCTTCCCTTTCCAAAAATAAAAATAAATGCATGTCCAAATTTCCCTACTTATCACTGGTTTGGTCAGCCGGGGTCACAGTTGAATTTCAACTGAAACTCGGTTGAATTTCAACTGAGTTTAAAATAAACATTTTTGTTTGGACAATGTCAAATTCCCTCCACACCAACCAGAATCAAGGGCTCAGCATTATTGCCTTGACCTTGGCATTGTTTGAAATGTTAAATATCACATAGGAGATGAGTGTGTAGGTGATGTACAAATTGCTTCTTTGCATTCTATAGAGTGGAACGAAATTTACAATGTCTCCATGATTTTAATTTAACGAGTTTTGAAATGCCCACACACATTTATCAGACAAAATTATACAATCGTAATCGTGCAAGATGACGAAGACAACTGAAATCGAGGAAAGGAATGGAGCCACTCCCACTCCTGACGACAGGATAGTGCTAGATAGTCCACGACATGGACTGTCGATCAATACCAATATATTTTTTGTCACCAAGTTATGGAAATACTCCGGACCGTGGCACAGTTGGCGTTGAGTCAGGACACCGGCAGCGGAGAAGGTTAAATTGTCAATGCTTGTTGCGTTTCGGGGGTATTCTATAGGTCTTCGTCGAGTTATCAGAGTGAGACAACCATTAATAAATTGTCAGGGGTCCTATACAAACGTAAAACATAATAATTGAATTACTTGCAACTAATCACCTCCATACATTTCAAACGGGAGCTTTCTTAATTATTTTCTGTCGGTGCGATTGCTAAAATGACGATCGTTAAGGTAATTGTGAAATCTTTTTTATATTATCACTGCATATAAAGCTTACTCGGAATTTTATATGCATTTCACATTGCATCTAAGTACTACTCCATACTATATTGTCTACTATTCTACTATCTTCTATTATTCTTTTGTTGGTCAGTCCGATACGTAATTGTAAAGTGTGAGTGTGTGTATATATATATATATATCGTAAATTGTATATATATGTAGATGTCAAATTGTTAAACGCGAACATGAAAAGAAACCGCAGAAAGCAAAGGGAACCGGAAGGTAATAACCGCCACCCAACACCGCGCGGCACGCATAACTTATCTATATATAGATTTACAGGAGGTACCAACTGGGAAACTAATGCTCTAGCGACGCCTCCTGTCCAAATAGAGACTTCTTGGTTCTCGGAACGTTCTGCGAGATTTTCCAATAATACGATTGTAGAAATCTCTGCAAAGAGCAATACCTAAATGCTGTTAAAGCCTGGGGCTAGGCTAAGGCGTGTCGTTTTAAGGATTCTCCAAGCTCAAAAACGTAGGTAGATGCATTTTTATGTGCATGTTCTCGGAATGAAATGTGGGCGATAATAGATAATGTCACTGCCGGTCGAAGCATCATAATTCGAGGCGTATAAATTACGCAGTGGCTATACAATTCAATTCAATTCTTTATTTCCAATTGAGAATACAACATACAATATATATACATATTATAGTTGACACAGTTCAACATGGAAAGGGGGAAAGTAGAAGCTCATTGCTTATTATGCACTTTCCCCGACATCATTATAACATGGTCATAATCTTAAACACAGTGTTAGTAACATAAAGAAAATGCTATTGTTAAAGTGAGACCACTACTACAATCGTGCTTCCAAATACTTTCTGAACCTTAACAATAATAACGAAATTAATTACATGACTTATACTCTTCAATTAAGTAATTTTTATATTGTTTTTTGAGATTTCTCACAGTAAGTGATCTCTTTATGTGCTCGTCTAAACAATTCCATAATTTAATACCATACACAGATATACACTTAGCCTTTAACGTGGTTCGGGCATAAACATGTTTTAGTTTATTTCTTTGGCGTGTTACATAGGGTGTAGTATATTTGGCATTGAAAAAGAATTGAAGGTTATCAGGCAACAACTTATTGTTAGCTTTAAACATTACGATAGAAATGTTTAATTTTATTAAGTCATAAAGTTTAAGAATGCGTAGATCATAAAATAATGTATTAGTATGGCTTAGTGGATTCTTCTTACATATTATTCGTACAACTTTCTTTTGTAATATATAAACACCGTTAATATATGTTGTATACGCATTTCCCCAAACTTCGCAGCAGTATGATAAATACGGGAGAAATAATGAACAATATAGTATAAAAAGCGACTTTTTATCTAATAAATATTTAGCCCTGTAAATAATGGCGATAGTTTTTGTTAGTTTAGACTTGATCATATTTATATGATCTTTCCAGCTAAGCTTATCGTCTATTAAGACACCTAAAAACTTAGTAACATATACTCTATCAATAGTTGTATTATCGATTTTTATATCAATATTTGTTGTTTTACTATAGTTGGTAAACAACATGTAGTTTGTCTTAGCAACGTTTAAGGATAATTTATTTACTGAAAACCAGATATGTAGTTTTTGTAGTTCGTCGCTGACAATTTTGCTTAGCTGGGCTGGATCTTTCCCAGAACAAAATATATTTGTATCATCCGCAAAAAGAATGAATTTTAGTATATCTGAACAATTACAAATATCATTTATGTATAGTATAAATAATTTTGGACCCAGAATGGAGCCTTGTGGTACTCCACATAACACCTGTAATAAATCTGAATTGCAGTCATCTATGCTGACATACTGTAGTCTGTTATACAAGTAACTTTTCAGCCACTCGCTGGCCATCCCTCTGATACCATAAGCCTCTAATTTTCGGAGTAATAAATTATGATCAATTGTATCAAATGCTTTTTTTAAATCAATAAATACACCAATTGTGCAATTCTTTTGGTCTAAGGCAGCAGTAATATTTTCAGTTAGTTCTAACAGAGCCATTGAAGTTGACATTTTTGTCCTAAACCCATATTGACTGCTGTTTAAAATGTCATACTTTTCTATAAATTTATCTAGCCTAGAATTAAATAATTTTTCTAATAGTTTTGAAAATTGCGGAAGTAGAGATACTGGTCTATAGTTAGTAAAAACATTCTTTTCCCCTGCCTTAAATATAGGAATTACTTTGGCAATTTTCATTTTACTGGGAAATACACCACTACTAAATGATTTGTTACATATATGAGTAAACGGTATTACAACATTGGAAATTACCTTTTTAACAATTATCATATCAACATTGTCATAACCTGTAGATTTTTTGTTTTTACAACCGTTAACAATATTCATCACTTCCTGTTCTTCTACCCCAGGTAAGAACATGGTGTTGGTGTTCGTATTTTGTAAAAAATCAAGCACACTTGTATTTCCATTTGGTACTCTTATATTTTTTGCAAGATTTGGTCCTACATTTACGAAAAAATCGTTGAAACCATTAACAATATCTGTTGTATTTCTGGTCAATCTACCATTGCTAATGAAAGAGTTTGGGTAACATGACTGTAGTTGTCGTTTCTTTATAATTGAATTTAAAATTGTCCACGTACCCTTTACATTATATTTTTCTTTGACTAATAATTTATTGTAATATTCTTTTTCACAAAATCTAAGAATAGAAGTAAGTTTATTTTTGTAAGTTGAATATTTACATTTAGATTTTGTTGTTCTATGCCGCAAAAACTGTTTGTACAAATTATTTTTCTTTTTACAAGCATTGCGCAAACCTCTATTGAACCAGGGTTTGCTCTTTGAGGTAGGTGTATTCATGCATATTTTCTTAATTGGACAATTCTTATCATACAAGCTGGTGAATATGTCCATAAAATTAGTGTAGGCTATATCTGCGTCGGATTCATTTAAAACCGTATCCCAGTTTACAGCAGAAAGATCACTGTTAAAGGATTTTATACAATCATCACTCAGTTTTCTGATACATCTGTATTTGTTTACAGTGATCCTATTTATATGTGAACAATTACAAACACAAAATACAGGTAAATGATCACTAATATCAGTTATAAGTAACCCGCTAGTAATACTATTATTCAGTTCATTTGTGAAAATGTTATCAATTAAAGTTGCACTGTGATCTGTAATTCTGCTCGGCTTGTCAATTAAGGGATATATACCTAGACTAAACAACATATCCACAAAATGTGTTGTACCATTGTTGGTGTTATACTTTAAAAGATCTATATTGAAATCACCACATATAAATATTGTTTTGTTAGTGTTCCTAACTGTCTTGATCATTGATTCAAGTTGATCAGTAAACATATCTATATTAGTTCCTGGCGCTCTATATATACAACTAACGATGATGTTTTTCATATTACCTATACGTAATTCGACTGTAATACATTCCAATACATCATCAATTACCATAGACATGGTCTGTATTACCTTGAATTCAATTGATACGTTAACATAAATAGCCACTCCGCCACCTTTCTTATTGTTTCTATTTCTGTAAATAACATCATACCCATTCAACAGTATATCAGAGCAATCTTCAGAATCTAACCATGTTTCCGATATAGCAATAATGTCAAACGGGGTGTTTAGTTCAGTTATATAATCTCTAATTTTATCAAAATTTGCCTTGAGACTCCGAGCATTGAAATGAATGAAGGACAATCCTTTCTGAATGTTTTCACTCTTAACAAATTGTTCAACAGTGTAATAGTCACAGCGTGTAGAAATAGTATTAAAGAAGTTGTTGTTTGGGTCAATGTCACATACGTAATCACCCTGCCACTAACAGTTCTAGGTAACAGTATTATGACGTCATAATAATCACACAACCGTCCTTTCGTTTACTAGGCCTTGTAAGGCTAAACTAGGGTTGTGCCTTGGCTTGGGATCAAAAGTAGGCACTTCTATGAATTCCGCTACCGCGATGTTTTTACGTGCGCGCAGCGCCGTTGCAGCAGCGCCGTCTCGTTTACTCGACACCTGGGTAGCGTTCTGTTTCAACCTCTGTTTTCACGGTCTTTTTCCGGTCGTTTACGTCATACGCGGCGGGATTCCTTTTGTGGGTAAGTCAAACTTTCTGTACGTCCTTTTCTTTTTCAAATTTGACCAAAATTATGGTAAATTTAATCGATTTGATGACATAGCTGTGTTTCAGTTGCAAGTTTGACAGTCTAGTAATGAATTGTACCGAACGGCTATGTTTGTAGGTAGATCTATAGGATTAAATTAGTATGTGTTGAAAATTTCGTTGGCGTGAATGCCCGTGAAATATGGTTTTTGCGTCATTCAAAACATGTGACATTTGAGCGATCTCTGTCAGTATGACTGAGAGCGCGCCACCGGAGGCGTGGAACGAAATCGTGGAGCTTGATCCTGACTTATTTAATACATTTTGTGCCTCTCAATGACAACAAAAACAACAGTATCTTATTTAACTTTAAGATAGGGCCTATATTTTATAGCCTAGGTCCTACGGGCCAGGCCATATTATATATAAATATATATATATGAATCTTAGGCCATGGTGGTTACTGCTTACCCTTGGGTTTAGGCTTGGCATGGCTTATGCCATTATTTATGGTTATGCTTTTATTTAGACTTAGGAATAATATAAATGTTATGATGCAGAATTTTAATTAATTCTTGTTAGTTACCTATTAAATCAGTAATTTATTAGAAAAGTTGTTTTTGAGGTAAAATACGTAACAAATTTGACTTAATTTGTTTTTTTAATGTTTCATGACAGTCACGGCACAAAATTGCTAAAGCACGTTGTAAATGTAATACAAACCATAAATGCCTTGATCAGTTGTAGCATCATTCATTTCATTGTATGACAACATGCAATACATTAAACACCACAGGCACAGTTATACCTCTCAAGTATCATAATTATTATGAATTTATGTGTGACATAATGCATTACTATAGAATTTCACACTGCTCTCTTGAGTAACAGAGGCAGGGATATGAACATTATTTCACAATATTTGTATGTAGAATCAAAACAGTCATCATTATATGATACACGATGCCCTTTTTATTTCAGATATTTTTCGCAGTTACCTGCAGTGACACTGATCTTACGCTGATCTGTGTCTGACAGTTAACTGTGAAGGTACCAAGCCACAGAGTTGTCTGAATATGACACCCATCACCTGCCTCCATACGTACACATTTAATATGGCTGATTATATATCTGATATCTACTTTGAACCGTGTCCACTCAACATAACACAAACAGTACTAATAGACATCATGTTGAAGAACACAATGTTAATTTGCAAGAAACTGAAATATGAACCTTGCTTCACAGATCTTGCAGCCTACTGGCATTAAATTATGAGAAAATCAACTTCCAATATTACAAAAAGACTGTTATGAGCAGAGCAGACGTCTTCTTCATGGCTTGCCTCCCATGGGCGATGGGGAGTAATGCAGAAAGCAGTCTTGCATTTGGTATATTTGGATTCAGCGTCGGAATACTGTGAACAATTTATAAACATCACTTCATCAAGTTCATGTTAAAATGCGGTATATTACATTATGAAGCATTGACAACTGATTACTGGTCTGTACAGAGCATGCAGCATTCATCCAACCTGTCATGACACAGTCACACATAGACACAGTGAACTAGGAGTATGAATATTGTATTTCATTATCATGTATCATGATCTGTTGAGTTTATGTGCTATTTAGCCAATATTTACTTATTAATAAAGTTATTGTTAAAGCTATATGACTGGTTAATGTATATTTATTATAATGTTTAATGTGGTGGTAAACATTGCATAAATTATATAACTGTTAATAATTATGGACATTCCGGCCTTTTATCAAAATGTAGTGGTCAGTCATTAGCATGCTAATATTAGCCAATATTAACTTATTAATTAAGTTACTGTTAATGTGAAATGACTGGTTAATGTGTATGTATTACCACAATTACTGTGGCTTACTGCTTTCATAAATTATCAAAATATCTTCATAATCATGAACATTATGGCCTTTTACTGAAATGTGTCAGTTTGTCGAGGTTGCGCACTGATTAGCTAATATTGACTAATTAAATAAATTATTAAATGATTTGTTAATGTACATTTATTACCATTATTAATGTGGTTATTCACATTACATAATATGTATAAAATCTTCATAATCATGGACATTATGGCCTTCAATTGGAACGTTTTGGTCTGTTGAGTTTTGCATGCTATGTAACTAAAATTAACTAATTTATTGCATTAATTTTGGTATAATTAGTACTAAAAATATTAAATATTATAAATTTATCAATGTGTTTGAAAACCCTGAAGACAGTATTTAAATATCTGTATAAATTAAAAAGTTATGACATTTTAAAGCAAATATTTACCTATAGAAAACACAAAAATGAGTCAATTTTTCCATTGTAAGAGATACACAAAAATTACGCTGTTTTTCCATCTAAAAATCGCAATATCTTTTGATCTATTAATAAAATAAACAGTTATGTGATCCTTAACCTATTACCTTTAATTTAAGCCAATTCCCAATGTTCTAGCATGATATTGAATTTTTTGTTGAAGTGCCTATCAAAAGGCAGTGGCCAATACAATTTAATGCCAGTCCAACAAAATTCCCAGTTGACATTTGCTCACCTAAAAAAAACCTTCAACTGCACCCCCCCGAAGTTCACAAAACTCCAACTGCACCTCCCTCCAGGCTCACCATATATAAAACATACATGTATATATATATATATATATAATAAATACTTATAAATATATACACATACACAAATATATTATTTATATTGGGCTCATATATATATATATATACACCTGTATATATACATATATATATTATTAGCCTAATTAGGTATAACATGCATGGTAAAAAATAATTACATAAATAATAGTTACATTTATATCAGCAACCATATTTATTTTCACATAGTTATACATTACTTACAATTACAGCCTGGCAAATCAAAACTCAAACGGTGTAAACACATTAAAAAACAAATTATGTATAAAAATGTAACAATGTTTATAACAAAATTATCATTACACTTACTGACTTGCTCCTGCTAGACGGCTACACAATACATGTAAATGATGCACTCATGCATATATGATCTAGTGCATATAAAAATAATTATTATTTCATAAGAATACAAAGAAAACTATCAACCAATGTTAAATATATAAAACAAATTGTAAAGAAATCCTTAAAATAAAACACCCGATTGGCATACTCATCATAACAAAATAATACATGTTGAATAATAGAGAACAAAATTACACCAGTTTACATAGCCGTAGCCAATGGTTCAGCTGACAGACTCTGGGCCTGGCTTGTGATGGCGGGCTGTCACTGTCAGTGTCATGCGCTATTCCAATGACACTGCCACTTTCTATTTCGGCTCGGGAGGGCTAGGTCTAGCAACTTTGTGCACAATGGCACAATTTTGTGGCAACACAGTATTGCCCACGCATATAGCTATTTCTGGTTTCCATGGTAATCGTACATTATCCAATTACAAGTAAAATGTTAACTTTTTAGAGCTATTAATGTAAAGCCATGCAGTTAGAGGTTCACATAACAAATGATACTTATACATTTGGAGTTACTATAATAAAATGAGACTTGTTTCATTATATTGAAGGGTGTGGTCGCATAATGGTTTCCATGGAAGCCAAAATTCTGCATGATATCATTTTTTTCTTAAGTTTGGATAAGCTGAGATGATTGGGCACCATAAAAAAACCTTAGAGACCAAGTTTTACTAAAATCTGACTATGCGTAAAGAAAATAATTAAGAATGTAGTCAGAATTGGTGCTTAAATTATTTATGTTGTAACTGGTGAGACATAAAGAACGAATAGTAAACATCTTTAAAATGTCATATCTCCCTTAAAAATGAAGTTTAAATAAAAATTGCATAATGTTTGGAATTAAAGTCGTTCACTGAGACTGGCTGGGGACATTGTGGAGGACTCGAGAGTCGAGTCATGCGGGCATTGACAACGTCCATAACCTCGAGATCTGATGTAGTACTGATAGAATAAAATAATTATTACATTGCGTCGTCAATTATGAAATTTCTATTTATTTGTTCATTTTATGTTTAAGGAGCATTGTAGGTCAACATACGAATTTGCATGAAAAGGTCGAATTTTGATGATGTCCACCAAAAAAGGGGACTAGTGATTTTTCATGAGGATGAGTAACATATTAAGGCTACTAGTCCCCCTGGCAAGTGGGGTAAATTTCTTAATTTCGACCCCTGACTACATCGCACTAATATGTCACTGAGAATATTGCCCCAAAAGTATAATCAACAAAAACTTTGTAGATTTATACTGCAGCGCCATCATGCGGATAACAACTAAACTGGCAAACGCTCTTGGCTGTTCTCATATCAGCGTGATGTAGTTGCTTCCTTTCTGTGTTAACGTCCAGTTCCATGCCTGTTTTATAGGTTTGCTTAGAAATAGAGAAATAGCTGCCAGAAAGCTTAGACAAGACACAATTCAATTTGCAGAAAAACAGAAAATTCTTGTTGACACATTTTTTCCCTCATGGTTCTGGCATCAACACATATCACATAACTTCAATTTTCAAGGCTAAAGACTACCCAAAAATAGGAATATTAAGCCTCTTAAGTCACCTACACCAAACTGGCTTTGACACTGTTTTATTCAATTTATAATGTCGGTAGCATCAGTTTAAAGAATATGAGACTGAAAGCCAAGGGTCAGTTAGATGAACAAGTAACAAAGATGTTTTATGCTTGCAATATTCCATTTAACATTGCGTCCCATCCTGAATTGAAGAAGACGGTAGAGATGTTGCACCCTGGATTATCAACCTCCCACACAAATGGCCCTGGGTAATGAGTTGCTTGAAAAAGTCCGTGAGAAGATAATCAACAACGTGAAGGAACATGTTTCTGGACAAGATGCAACACTTACACAAGATGGCTGGAGTGACGTCCACAATTCTCCAGTGATTGCCAGTAATGTACATGTAAAGGGGAAATCGTAATTCCTGTCAGCAGTTGAAACAAGTACAAACCAGAAATCAGCTGCCTACTGTGAATCAATTGCGAAAGATTGTACGAAGGAGGCATCTGACAAGTTTAGATGTACTGTCACAGCAGTTGTGACAGACAATGAAAACAAAATGAGAGCTATGCAAAGAAACCTTAAAGAAACAGACCCCAGACCCATCGCATTGGCTAAACCTTATTGGCCAAGATGTAACAACTCGGCGAGTGATCAGCCAAGTTGTGGAAATCAACAAATATTTCCGTAATCACCATGTGCCTGGAGCCCTCTTGACCAAAAAAGTTGGCTCTGTAAAGCCAAAACTACCCAGAGTAACACGGTGGAACAGTCAACTCGACTGCATTGCAACATACCTTACAAACCGACCGTTCAAGCAGTTGTGACAGACATTGACACAAAATGAGAGCTATGCAAAGAAATCTTAAAGAAGCAGACCCCAGTTTAACAGTGTATGAATGCTCATCGCATTGGCAGATGCCATCAAAAAGAGACTTGACCAGGCAAAGACGGCAGACCATTTTCTTGCCAATCTACTGCATCCGAAGTACAGGGGCAAGAAACTTGAACCCAAACAATTGGAGGAAGCCCAAGAGCTTTTAATGGAAGATGTCCCAGAGATGGTAGCTGAACTGTGCCAGTTTGTAGCAAACGATCAGCCACTACCCAAGCTCATCCAACAACGGGTGCTGAAACCAGGCCAGATGTGTGGTGGAAGTGTATCGAGCACTCAGGAGCAGTCAGTTTGGAACTCGGCAAGAAAGCACATAAGTTTTCCATGCTGCCTTCAAGCTATGCTTATATTGAAAGAGTGTTTTCAAATTTTTGTTTGATACAAAACAAATTGAGAAATCGACTGGGCATTCAAAGAACAGCAAAACTTCCTACAGGTTCCTATGGGGAAAGGAAGAACTAGACTGGTAAAGCACGAACACGTTGCACAATTGGCAGCCTAGCAGTTGCATGCCTGACTTTTAAAGTGTTGGAGTCTGTTTTACGTCCATGATATATGCTGTGCTTTTGATGTAGTAAGATTTATTTTGTTTGTCAATGAGTCAATGATACCATACTGGTATACATTGTTGTGTTGGCAGCATAGATGTACCTAGCAATGATACCATACTGGTATACACTGTTGAGTTGGGAGCATAGATGTACCTAGCAATGATACCATACTGGTATACACTGTTGAGTTGGGAGCATAGATGGACCTAGCAATGATACCATACTGGTATACACTGTTGAGTTGGGAGCATAGATGTACCCAGCAATGATACCATACTGGTATGCACTGTTGAGTTGGGAGCATGGATGGACCTAGCAATGATACCATACTGGTATACACTGTTGAGTTGGGAGCATAGATGGACCTAGCAATGATACCATACTGGTATACACTGTTGTGTTGGGAGCATAGATGGACCTAGCAATGATACCATACTGGTATACACTGTTGAGTTGGGAGCATGGGTGGACCTAGCAATGATACCATATTGGTATACACTGTTGTGTTGGGAGCATAGATGTACCTAGCAATGATACCATACTGGTATACACTGTTGAGTTGGGAGCATATATGTACCTAGCAATGATACCATACTGGTATACACTGTTGAGTTGGGAGCATGGATGGACCTAGCAATGATACCATACTGGTATACACTGTTGAGTTGGGAGCATAGATGTACCCAGCAATGATACCATACTGGTATCCACCGGTGTGTTTGGAAGCATAGATGTACCTAGCAATGATACCATACTGGTACACACTGTTGTGTTGGCAGCATAGATGTACCTAGCAATGATACCATACTGGTATACACTGTTGTGTTGGCAGCTTAGATGTACCTAGCAATGATACCATACTGGTATACACTGTTGTGTTGGGAGCATGGATGTACCTAGCAATGATACCATACTGGTATACACTGTTGAGTTGGCAGCATAGATGTACCTAGCAATGATACCATACTGGTATACACTGTTGTGTTGGCAGCATAGATGTACCTAGCAATGATACCATACTGGTATACATTGTTGAGTTGGCAGCATAGATGTACCTAGCAATGATACCATACTGGTATACACTGTTGTGTTGGCAGCATAGATGTACCTAGCAATGATACCATACTGGTATACACTGTTGTGTTGGGAGCATGGATGGACCTAGCAATGATACCATACTGGTATACACTGTTGAGTTGGCAGCATAGATGTACCTAGCAATGATACCATACTGGTATACACTGTTGTGTTGGCAGCATGGATGTACCTAGCAATGATACCATACTGGTATACACTGTTGAGTTGGCAGCATAGATGTACCTAGCAATGATACCATACTGGTATACACTGTTGTGTTGGGAGCATGGATGGACCTAGCAATGATACCATACTGGTATACACTGTTGAGTTGGCAGCATAGATGTACCTAGCAATGATACCATACTGGTATACACTGTTGTGTTGGCAGCATAGATGTACCTAGCAATGATACCATACTGGTATACACTGTTGAGTTGGCAGCATAGATGTACCTAGCAATGATACCATACTGGTATACACTGTTGTGTTGGCAGCATAGATGTTTCTAGCAAAGATACCATACTGGTATACACTGTTGTGTTGGGAGCATGGATGGACCTAGCAATGATACCATACTGGTATACACTGTTGTGTTGGCAGCATGGATGTACCTAGCAATGATACCATACTGGTATACACTGTTGTGTTGGCAGCATAGATGTACCTAGCAATGATACCATACTGGTACACACTGTTGTGTTGGCAGCATAGATGTACCTAGCAATGATACCATACTGGTATACACTGTTGTGTTGGCAGCATAGATGTACCTAGCAATGATACCATACTGGTATACACTGTTGAGTTGGGAGCATGGATGGACCTAGCAATGATACCATACTGGTATACACTGTTGTGTTGGGAGCATAGATGTACCTAGCAATGATACCATACTGGTATACACTGTTGTGTTGGCAGCATAGATGTACCCAGCAATGATACCATACTGGTATACACTGTTGTGTTGGGAGCATAGATGTACCCAGCAATGATACCATACTGGTATACACTGTTGTGTTGGGAGCATAGATGTACCCAGCAATGATACCATACTGGTATACACTGTTGTGTTGGCAGCATAGATGTACCTAGCAATGATACCATACTGGTATACACTGTTGTGTTGGCAGCATAGATGTACCTAGCAATGATACCATACTGGTATACACTGTTGTGTTGGGAGCATAGATGTACCCAGCAATGATACCATACTGGTATACACTGTTGTGTTGGCAGCATATATGTACCTAGCAATGATACCATACTGGTATACACTGTTGTGTTGGCAGCATAGATGTACCCAGCAATGATACCATACTGGTATACACTGTTGTGTTGGGAGCATAGATGTACCCAGCAATGATACCATACTGGTATACACTGTTGTGTTGGCAGCATAGATGTACCTAGCAATGATACCATACTGGTATACACTGTTGTGTTGGCAGCATAGATGTACCCAGCAATGATACCATACTGGTATACACTGTTGTGTTGGCAGCATAGATGTACCTAGCAATGATACCATACTGGTATACACTGTTGTGTTGGGAGCATAGATGTACCTAGCAATTATACCATACTGGTATACACTGTTGAGTTGGGAGCATGGATGGACCTAGCAATGATACCATACTGGTATACACTGTTGAGTTGGGAGCATAGATGTACCTAGCAATGATACCATACTGGTATACACTGTTGAGTTGGGAGCATGGATGGACCTAGCAATGATACCATACTGGTATACACTGTTGAGTTGGGAGCATAGATGTACCTAGCAATGATACCATACTGGTAAACACTGTTGAGTTGGGAGCATAGATGTACCTAGCAATGATACCATACTGGTATACACTGTTGTGTTGGGAGCATAGATGTACCTAGCAATGATACCATACTGGTATACACTGTTGTGTTGGGAGCATAGATGTACCTAGCAATGATACCATACTGGTATACACTGTTGTGTTGGGAGCATAGATGTACCTAGCAATGATACCATACTGGTATACACTGTTGAGTTGGGAGCATGGATGGACCTAGCAATGATACCATACTGGTATACACTGTTGAGTTGGGAGCATGGATGGACCTAGCAATGATACCATACTGGTATACACTGTTGTGTTGGCAGCATAGATGTACCTAGCAATGATACCATACTGGTATACACTGTTGAGTTGGGAGCATGGATGGACCTAGCAAAGATACCATACTGGTATACACTGTTGTGTTGGCAGCATAGATGTACCTAGCAATGATACCATACTGGTACACACTGTTGTGTTGGGAGCATGGATGGACCTAGCAATGATACCATACTGGTATACACTGTTGTGTTGGCAGCATAGATGTTGCTGATGTACCTAGCAATGATACCATACTGGTATACACTGTTGAGTTGGCAGCATAGATGTACCTAGCAATGTTGCTGGTCAGGAGCTACATTAAACTGGTTTGTTGTGATTAATATTAATTATCACTTAATATAAATAAAACTAGTTAATAATTTTTTTTATATAGTATAGGTAAATGTTCCATGTATCTGTAAGCATCAATCATGAGAACATAGCTAGGCTATCTTTTGAAAACACAAATTCAATTGGTTAATCTAAAGAATAAAACAGGACCAACAACAGAGCATGGACTACATAATACTCTGTCACCAATGTTGAGCATTGCATGTAGCCGATAATAATTTCTCGACAGCGATAACTTCTTGGTAAATAGAATATAATGTCATTGTGGCGCCCTCTGGAGAATGTTCTGCCATTAAATTTATTAACTGAAAAAAATAAATAATTCTAAATAACTTTCTGTTTTTTTTCTTCCGAAAATACATTTTTGATTGGTAGATGAAAAGCCAATGGTCCAAAAAAATGAGGGAACCTCGGTGCCTCACAGAAGATAAACTTACAATGTTCCTAACTTAACATATTAATAAATTGATATATTAATAAATAAGGAAGAGGTCAGGTCGGCACCTTCTATATAGTTCTTCGTCTTCACTGACCTGTTTACCTAGCCATGCTAACTTCCTACTTGGTGCTTTCGTCTTTCAGATTTATCCCAAATTCAGCAATAACCCTCTTTGATCAACATAACTGGACCGGAAAATTGCCTTCTCTCTGCAGCCATGTTGTTCGACAACATTTTGAGAGAAATCGGAGAGTTTGGACCATACCAGATATTGTTGTATGTCCTTCTGGGTCTGGCTGGGATACCGACAGGTAAGATCCTCCAGGACAGTGCTTCTCAGCCAGTGGGTCATGGCTCACTAGTGTGCCGAAACAAAGTCACAGGTGTGCCGCAGATTAGAAGAGAAGTGTCACATTGTTATGGAAAAATCAGCTACATTTTGGTTCTTAACAAACCAAAGCATCAGCTTTATGTTAAGCTGTTTCGTATTAGTTATCCAAGGTGGAAAAGAAGATGTGTATTCTTCCTACTAATTACAAGTTAATACTACAAAAATTAAATCAAAAAGATTGAGAAGCACTGCTCTGGAACATGGATATCCTGTGATTCATCCCATCTGTAACCTTGTCATGTCTTGAAAAAATATTTATTCATTTTGTTGAGGGAAAAACAGATTCCTAACAAATATCTACATTTAAGACTAGATGATACTAAGTGACAATGAAGTCTGCAAATGAGTATCATTTGACACACCATGTTGTATATGTTATGTACTTGTACTTTTTTGCGAGACACATATATATGGGAGAAAGACCAAAGGTAATCTGGTATCACATTTGACACAATATTTAAAATAAGAAATCTAATTGTCATATATATAATAATGATTTATGCCCCATCTTGTGTAAAATCTACTTATTTAAAAGTCCACTGTTATTTGTGTGTGACATTCAGATAACATTTGTCATCTTTAAACCTTTGCAGATCCATGTAAGTTTAGTGCATACTTTGTCATTATATCATTATTCTACATGAGTACTTGATAGTGACATGAGTACTTGATAGTGACACGAGTACTTGATAGTGACATGAGTACTTGATAGTGACACGAGTACTCGATAGTGACATGAGTACTCGATAGTGACGTGAGTACTCGATAGTGATGTGAATACTTGATAGTGACATGAGTACTTGATAGTGATATGAGTACTTGATAGTGATATGAGTACTTGATAGTGACATGAGTAAACTTAGTTACTATCTTTGGAAACATTTCTATCACAGCGTGGTTTTGTATCTATCTTAAAAATAGATATCCATTATTATACTGATACCTTTAATAATGAAATGCAAACCTATATTGCCATTATTTCCTGTTAACATCTATGTAATCATAGTTCTTAACTTGTATTATAACAATATGATTTAAAAGTACCAAATGTGAGAGCCACTACCGTTATAATATGCAATCTTAACCTTCTAAAACCTTTCTATGGTATATATATTTTAATTCTTTATTATTATTCTTCCCAACCGTTACGAATAATGTAACTGCAAAACATTTTTATTTTAACTTTTTAATTGTAACTTTTTACATTTTAAACCCATGCACACCCTTACAATAAGTGTGGAGTTATTCCTCAACTGCCGGGGTTTCCACAATAATCCTGAAGAAGAGAAGAAGAAGATTATATACGGCTCATTTTCATGGAATCGGCCCACTATGTTTAGGATTTCAGAACATGAGCATCACATTTCTTGGTGGAGAAATGGACCACTGGTGTCATGTTTCGGAACTAGCAAAGCTCAGCGGAGACCAGCAACGATACATCAGTATACCACATGATGAGGCAGGACGTCAGACATACAGTCAGTGCTTCATGTATGACATAGACTACAGGTATGATATTATCCAGGTATGACATAAACTACAGGTATGATGTTATCCATGTATGACATAGACTACAGGTATGATATTATCCACGTATGACATAGACTACATGTATGATATTATCCAGGTATGACATAAACTACAGGCATGATGTTATCCATGTATGACATAGACTACAGGTATGATGTTATCCATGTATGACATAGACTACAGGTATGATATTATCCAGGTATGACATAGACTATAGGCATGATGTTATCCATGTATGACATAAACTACAGGCATGATGTTATCCATGTATGACATAGACTACAGGTATGATATTATCCACGTATGACATAGACTACATGTATGATATTATCCAGGTATGACATAAACTACAGGCATGATGTTATCCACGTATGACATAGACTACAGGTATGATGTTATCCACGTATGACATAGACTACAGGTATGATGTTATCCACGTATGACATAGACTACAGGTATGATGTTATCCACATATGACATAGACTACAGGTATAATGTTATCCATGTATGACATAGACTACAGGTATGATGTTATCGACATATGACATAGACTACAGGTATGATATTATCCACGTATGACATAGACTACAGGTATGATGTTATCCACGTATGACATAGACTACAGGTATGATGTTATCCACGTATGACATAGACAACAGGTATGATGTTATCCACGTATGACATAGACTACAGGTATGATGTTATCCACGTATGACATAGACTACAGGTATGATATTATCCACGTATGACATAGACTACAGGTATGATATGATCCACGTATGACATAGACTACAGGTATGATATTATCCACGTATGACATAGACTACAGGTATGATATGATCCACGTATGACATAGACTACAGGTATGATATTATCCATGTATGACATAGACTACAGGTATGATCTTATCCACGTATGACATAGACTACAGGTATGATCTTATCCACGTATGACATAGACTACAGGTATGATATTATCCATGTATGACATAGACTACAGGTATGATATTATCCATGTATGACATAGACTACAGGTATGATATTATCCATGTATGACATAGCCTACAGGTATGATGTTATCCATGTATGACATAGACTACAGGTATGATCTTATCCACGTATGACATAGACTACAGGTATAATATTATCCATGTATGACATAGACTACAGGTATGATATTATCCATGTATGACATAGACTACAGGTATGATGTTATCCATGTATGACATAGACTACAGGTATGATGTTATCCATGTATGACATAGACTACAGGTATGATGTTATCCACATATCACATAGACTACAGGTATGATGTTATCCACGTATCACATAGACTACAGGTATGATGTTATCCACGTATCACATAGACTACAGGTATGATGTTATCCACGTATCACATAGACTACAGGTATGATGTTATCCACGTATCACATAGACTACAGGTATGATGTTATCCACGTATGACATAGACTACAGGTATGATGTTATCCACGTATGACATAGACTACAGGTATGATGTTATCCACGTATGACATAGACTACAGGTATGATGTTATTCACGTATGACATAGACTACAGGTATGATGTTATCCACGTATGACATAGACTACAGGTATGATGTTATCCACGTATGACATAGACTACAGGTATGATGTTATCCATGTATGACATAGACTACAGGTATGATATTATCCACGTATGATATAGACTACAGGTATGATATGATCCACGTATGACATAGACTACAGGTATGATATTATCCACGTATGACATAGACTACAGGTATGATATGATCCATGTATGACATAGACTACAGGTATGATATTATCCATGTATGACATAGACTACAGGTATGATATTATCCATGTATGACATAGACTACAGGTATGATGTTATCCACGTATGACATAGACTACAGGTATGATGTTATCCATGCATGACATAGACTACAGGTATGATGTTATCCACGTATGACATAGACTACAGGTATGATGTTATCCATGTATGACATAGACTACAGGTATGATATTATCCACGTATGACATAGACTACAGGTATGATATTATCCACGTATGACATAGACTACAGGTATGATATGATCCACGTATGACATAGACTACAGGTATGATATTATCCATGTATGACATAGACTACAGGTATGATATTATCCACGTATGACATAGACTACAGGTATGATGTTATCCACGTATGACATAGACTACAGGTATAATGTTATCCATGCATGACATAGACTACAGGTATGATGTTATCCACGTATGACATAGACTACAGGTATGATGTTATCCATGTATGACATAGACTACAGGTATGATCTTATCCACGTATGACATAGACTACAGGTATGATATTATCCACGTATGACATAGACTACAGGTATGATATTATCCATGTATGACATAGACTACAGGTATGATATTATCCAATGTGGGTTATCTACCAGTCTTGATGAGGGGCAGACTGCTCTCTGGCTAAGCAGATGCTCCTCTCTCAGTTTCTTTGTTTGTTTATTACCTTTGCTCCTGCAGCCCTTCTCACCCAGTTGTATTCACAATTGCCATGGTGTCTAGCCGTGTAGGTAGGCAGGTGTAGCACACAAACACAGCACCATTCCCTTTCGAGATTGTCTACCCCTGTCCATGTTACTCCGCCCATTCACCCCAGCTTGTAGTTTTGTGAATTGTGGTTTCCCAGTCTACCTAAATGACTGATAGATTAGTAAGATAACATTTGGCATCTTTATGTTTTCTGGAGTGTGTCTTTTTAGGACATTGGTTAAACCGGCCACCACCACGTTTATTGCTGCTGACCGTTTCATTGATAAAAACATATACCACAAGACTGCTTCAGTAAAACAAATAAGCTACTGATATACTGATACAATCTGTGGTTTGCAGACAGTTTCTTTTTGCCATGTCCAATACGTGATTTCACCTTGTGGTTGTAGAGTCTCTCACCAGTGTAGTTCACCAATTTCGTCAGTACATGTGACAAGTGACATCATGAAATATGTGAGATGGTCCGTAATTAACTTTGTCTCAATTTGCTTGAATCGGGACGATAGGAATTATGATCTATCACACATGTACATGACATCATATGTCACATGTACAATGACATCATATGTCACATGTATATGACATGATACGTCACATGTACATGACATCATATGTCACATGTATAATTACATCATGAATCACATGTACATTACATCATACGTCACATGTACAGTGACATCATACGTCACATGTACATGACATCATACGTCACATGTACAGTGACATCATACGTCACATGTACATGACATCATACGTCACATGTACAGTGACATCATGCATCACATGTACATGACATCATATGTCACATGTACATGACATCATAAGTCACATGTATAATTATATCATGAATCACATGCACATTACATCATACATCACATGTACAGTGACATCATACGTCACATGTACATGACATCATACGTCACATGTACAGTGACATAATACGTCACATGTACATGACATCATATGTCACATGTACAGTGCCATATACGTCACATGTACAGTGACATCATGCATCACATGTACATGACATCATATGTCACATGTATAATGACATCATACGTCACATGTACATTACATCATACGTCACATGTAAAGTGACATCATACGTCACATGTACATGACATCATATGTCACATGTACAATGACATCATAGGTCATATGTACAATGACATCGTATGTCGCATGTACTGAAGAAGTTGGTGTGCTACGTGGACAAAAGACTACAACTACAAGGTAAAAACACGTATTGGACATGGCAAAAAGAAATTGTTTGCATAAAAATGAACTGTCTTGAAGAATGTTGAGGACAGAACTTAATCTTTGAGTTGAATTAGGGGTAAATTTAAATACAATGGTGCCTATCTGATGCGTCATAAGTGATTGATGTTTTAGTCTCTGTCAATGTACTTTCTATAAAGTTTGTTACACTGCAACCTCGCATTACAGTCACCTCAGTAATACAGCCACCTCAGTAACAACCACCTCACTAATACAGCCACCTCAGTAATACAGCCACCTCAGTAATACCGCCACCTCACTAATACAGCCACCTCAGTAATACAGCTAACTCAGTAACAACCACCTCACTAATACAGCCACCTCAGTAATACAGCCACATCATTAATACAAAGGAAATAAAAGCAGCTATTGCTTGAATTCATATTATATTACATCCTGCTATCTATTTCCATGTCCACCAAGCCAACAAATAAAAATAATTCAATGAATTGAAGTGCATCCGGACTTTTTCGAATATGCATATTTTTTGTGCACTTTTCGGGATGCGGAGATGTGACTCACCGACGACATACTCGCATTGGCATAATTATTTTGAAAACAAGCCGAAGCTCAACGAAACCTGGTCGACTTGTAGGCCCATTCGCATTCATTGTTTTGAATAAAATTGGATTCATGTGGAACCGTAAGATAACTGCTTGTTCCTCTGTGATGACTAGTGTTTGTATTACAACGGAATATCGCACAATAACTCATTCTGATTTCGTTTCGACCCAAAAGTTATCCTTGTAAACATGCTCTGAATGCATGCAAGGGGTCGGCCTGATGCGAGTATGTGGTCTGTGACGTTACAATACCATATGATACCCTAGCTCATAAAATTTCAGTTTTCCACTGGAATCACTACACAGGCAGGTTTAAAATTGAATTTATGCTACAAATGTGTTTTTTTAATGGTCTGGAATGTTATATACAATCTTAAACTTTGTGTACACATGGAAAATGGATTTTAGTTAATGCCTTGTTTTATTCCCTTTAAAGTCACCCTAAGATAATCCGAAATTAGTTTTGTAACAGCAAAGTGTAGGTTATTTCCCCCAGTCCTGAGGGTGAACTTGACAGCTGTGTACCAAAATGTTTGATCCTTCCAACTGGTTGTTTCAGCGGCTATAATGTTGACGAGTTGCTTGGCTGGAATCGCAGCAGAAACATTGACACGAACACACCGACGAAGAGGTGCACCTCATGGCAGTATGACCAGTCGGTTTATATGTCAACTTATGTCAGTGCGGTTAGTGTTCACACTGTTACATTTGTAAATGTGTAACTGGTTACATCAGTTCATTGTCAGCTCTATTACAGGTGTAAATTGATCTAAATTTATTCAATACATTGATATTTCACACTTACAGTGGTAAGTTTGTAATCAAGTTACGTTTACATTAAAATTGTTCTCAGTGTTACAACACTGTCTTAAGTTACATTAGCATAATGAGCGGTGTATATGTTACTGCATTTACAGTTGTAAATTTGGTACATGTTTCATAAGCACATTGAGTGTTCTCACTGTTATAGTTACATAGCCGTGGTGAGTTACTTCTGTTACAGTTACCAGTGTGTATCGGTTTGTAACACTGTCTCTTGTTATATTAACACAGTTTGTAGATTCTACAGGTGTATGTTATGGATGAACATTGGTCCTAAGTTGCATTTTGCCTTAGACTGACCAAGTCTGTTCCTCAGTTTTTAAGTTAATGGTCTTAACACTGAATTAAAAATGTGTAGGATAAACTGCTCACACTATCATGTTTAAAGACTAGGATAAACTGCTCGCACTATCATGTTTAAAGACTAGGATAAACTGCTCACACTATCATGTTTAAAGACTAGGATAAACTGCTCACACTATCATGTTTAAAGACTAGGATAAACTGCTCACACTATCATGTTTAAAGACTAGGATAAACTGCTCACACTATCATGTTTAAAGACTAGGATAAACTGCTCACACTATCATGTTTAAAGACTAGGATAAACTGCTCACACTATCATGTTTAAAGACTAGGATAAACTGCTCACACTATCATGTTTAAAGACTAGGATAAACTGCTCACACTATCATGTTTAAAGACTAGGATAAACTGCTCACACTATCATGTTTAAAGACTAGGATAAACTGCTCACACTATCATGTTTAAAGACTAGGATAAACTGCTCACACTATCATGTTTAAAGACTAGGATAAACTGCTCACACTATCATGTTTAAAGACTAGGATAAACTGCTCACACTATCATGTTTAAAGACTAAGCGAAATTAACCTTTTTTATTCCCAGTCTGAATGAAATATACTCTAAAAATACTGTCCTGATATTCAACAAATTTTGTAACCCCCTCTGTCACCCTGTTCAAGGTCCTTTTGGGTGTGCTTTTCTGTACACTTTCTGCACAGTTTGTTGCGATACCTGACGTTTGTGACGTCACCGCAGGTAGCACCACGAGGTATTAGTGTGGCACACATCTATGCAGGTAGATGTTTCAGGTCTTATGTACAAATGCAGTCGTGGAATTTATTTTTAAAAATTACATTACCTAGGATCGGGCAAGCGTTTTATTATTAAAAAAATTTTTTTTGATCTAATCTTCTTCAGTTCAGCATATCTCTGCGAGACGCAGCTGCCCAGATGATCCCCCGATACACTGCTCTGTCTGCCATTCGTCTCCCTGCTCTTACGATGTCGTCTTCCAACCAGTCGCTGATGTCCTGCTCCCATCTTCTCCTTGGTCTTCCCCTTCCTCTCTTTCCCTCCACTTTGCCTTCTAGGATTGTTTTCTCTAAGGAATTGTGTATTTTGATGTGGCCAAAATAACTCGGTTTTAGTCCTTTTATTCAATTCACTAGTTGGCAGTTCTTTATATCTATTTTTTAAGAATCTCTGCATTGGTTGTTTTTGTTATCCATGGCACTCTTAGCACTTTTCTGTAGCATTTCATCTCAAACGCTTGTATTCTTCTCATGTCTTCTTTGTTCAGTGTCCACTTTTCGCTCCCGTATAGAGCTGTTGGGAAAACGCAAGTTTTTAAAATTCTTATCTATGTTGGTATGTTTTGTCCTTTCCATACATTTTTCAGATTGTTTTGTTTCTGCGTTGCTATGGCTATTCTTCTTCTGATCTCTGATGATGTCTCTTAATACAACTTTTTAATTAAAAAGTTGAATCTCCTAATATTACACTGGTTCAAGGACAACAACATATACAATGATTATACAAAATATAAGTTGGATGAGAATAGCAGTTTTCAATATATCGTGTTTTGAAAATGAGGAAGTGTGTTGTTTGGACAGTTTATCTCCTGGCAAGAGACAAGCACAAAATAAAAAAATATAACTTATGCAAATAACAATATGAAAAAATGGAAGATAAATTTTGTATATATGGACAATACAATCAATTTGAATGTGTAATTTTTGAGAAAGAAATTTGACTCATGAACAGACCAAATAATGATGTTTGTTGAGATTTTTTATTCCAATACAAGTTTTACCAATGTCTGATATTGACTCTTGTCTTACTTTCTGTTTGACCCAGTGTGGTTGCACTCAGTTGACTCTCTTTTTACTTTCTGTTTGACCCAATGTGGTTGCACTCAGTTGACTCTCTTTTTACTTTCTGTTTGACCCAATGTGGTTGCACTCAGTTGACACTCTTTTTACTTTCTGTTTGACCCAATGTGGTTGCACTCAGTTGACTCTCTTTTTACTTTCTGTTTGACCCAATGTGGTTGCACTCAGTTGACACTCTTTTTACTTTCTGTTTGACCCAGTGTGGTTGCACTCAGTTGACTCTCTTTTTACTTTCTGTTTGACCCAATGTGGTTGCACTCAGTTGACACTCTTTTTACTTTCTGTTTGACCCAATGTGGTTGCACTCAGTTGACTCTCTTTTTACTTTCTGTTTGACCCAATGTGGTTGCACTCAGTTGACACTCTTTTTACTTTCTGTTTGACCCAGTGTGGTTGCACTCAGTTGACTCTCTTTTTACTTTCTGTTTGACCCAATGTGGTTGCACTCAGTTGACACTCTTTTTACTTTCTGTTTGACCCAGTGTGGTTGCACTCAGTTGACTCTCTTTTTACTTTCTGTTTGACCCAATGTGGTTGCACTCAGTTGACACTCTTTTTACTTTCTGTTTGACCCAGTGTGGTTGCACTCAGTTGACTCTCTTTTTACTTTCTGTTTGACCCAGTGTGGTTGCACTCAGTTGACTCTCTTTTTACTTTCTGTTTGACCCAATGTGGTTGCACTCAGTTGACACTCTTTTTACTTTCTGTTTGACCCAGTGTGGTTGCACTCAGTTGACTCTCTTTTTACTTTCTGTTTGACCCAATGTGGTTGCACTCAGTTGACACTCTTTTTACTTTCTGTTTGACCCAGTGTGGTTGCACTCAGTTGACACTCTTTTTACTTTCTGTTTGACCCAGTGTGGTTGCACTCAGTTGACACTCTTTTTACTTTCTGTTTGACCCAGTGTGGTTGCACTCAGTTGACACTCTTTTTACTTTCTGTTTGACCCAATGTGGTTGCACTCAGTTGACACTCTTTTTACTTTCTGTTTGACCCAGTGTGGTTGCACTCAGTTGACACTCTTTTTACTTTCTGTTTGACCCAGTGTGGTTGCAATCAGTTGACACTCTTTTTACTTTCTGTTTGACCCAGTGTGGTTGCACTCAGTTGACACTCTTTTTACTTTCTGTTTGACCCAGTGTGGTTGCACTCAGTTGACACTCTTTTTACTTTCTGTTTGACCCAGTGTGGTTGCAATCAGTTGACACTCTTTTTACTTTCTGTTTGACCCAGTGTGGTTGCACTCAGTTGACACTCTTTTTACTTTCTGTTTGACCCAGTGTGGTTGCACTCAGTTGACACTCTTTTTACTTTCTGTTTGACCCAGTGTGGTTGCACTCAGTTGACACTCTTTTTACTTTCTGTTTGACCCAATGTGGTTGCACTCAGTTGACACTCTTTTTACTTTCTGTTTGACCCAGTGTGGTTGCACTCAGTTGACACTCTTTTTACTTTCTGTTTGACCCAGTGTGGTTGCACTCAGTTGACACTCTTTTTACTTTCTGTTTGACCCAGTGTGGTTGCACTCAGTTGACACTCTTTTTACTTTCTGTTTGACCCAGTGTGGTTGCACTCAGTTGACACTCTTTTTACTTTCTGTTTGACCCAATGTGGTTGCACTCAGTTGACACTCTTTTTACTTTCTGTTTGACCCAGTGTGGTTGCACTCAGTTGACTCTCTTTTTACTTTCTGTTTGACCCAATGTGGTTGCACTCAGTTGACACTCTTTTTACTTTCTGTTTGACCCAGTGTGGTTGCACTCAGTTGACACTCTTTTTACTTTCTGTTTGACCCAGTGTGGTTGCACTCAGTTGACACTCTTTTTACTTTCTGTTTGACCCAGTGTGGTTGCACTCAGTTGACACTCTTTTTACTTTCTGTTTGACCCAGTGTGGTTGCACTCAGTTGACACTCTTTTTACTTTCTGTTTGACCCAGTGTGGTTGCACTCAGTTGACACTCTTTTTACTTTCTGTTTGACCCAATGTGGTTGCACTCAGTTGACACTCTTTTTACTTTCTGTTTGACCCAGTGTGGTTGCACTCAGTTGACTCTCTTTTTACTTTCTGTTTGACCCAATGTGGTTGCACTCAGTTGACACTCTTTTTACTTTCTGTTTGACCCAGTGTGGTTGCACTCAGTTGACACTCTTTTTACTTTCTGTTTGACCCAGTGTGGTTGCACTCAGTTGACACTCTTTTTACTTTCTGTTTGACCCAGTGTGCGGTCACACTTCATTGACTCTTGTCTTTCTTTCAGTTTGACCTGGTATGTAGTCGCACTCCATTGATTCTTGTCTTACTTTCAGTTTGACCTTGTGTGTGGTCATGCTCCATTGACTCTTGTCCTACTTTCAGTTTGACCTTGTGTGTGGTCATGCTCCATTGACTCTTGTCCTACTTTCAGTTTGACCTTGTGTGTGGTCATGCTCCATTGACTCTTGTCCTACTTTCAGTTTGACCTGGTGTGTGGTCGCACTCCACTGCTCTCCATCCTCCAGACCATCTACATGACCGGCTGTCTGAGTGGGACCATCTTCTTTGGCCAGCTCTCGGACAGGTAATGTCCTTCTGTCTGAGGCAAACACTCATAGATACCCAACAGTTTTTAGTATTTCTATGGAAGTTCCGCATTATTATGATGAGGTCATTTTCTTTATATGAGTAATCAATGTATTCAAACAATTATACATAATGTGTATTTTGAGTGAGTGAGTGAGTGAGTGAGTGAGTGAGTGAGTGAATGAGTGAGTGAACGAGTGAATGAGTGAGCAAGTGAGCGTGCGTGCGTGTGTTTGTGTATTTCCATGTAAACATTAATTAATCATACATGCAAACAATATGGACTGACATAATAAAATTACATAAACATTTTCAAATTGAACAGGCGGATTTTGTAGTGTAACACATAAGACTGACTACTCCTCTTTCAGAATTGGCCGACGGAAGACGTTAATAATAACGCTTGCTTGTGAAGTCGTGTTTGCTACAGCTGCGACTGTTAGCAGCAACTACGTACTCACTGCGATCTTCCGGTTCCTTGTTGGAGCTTCTGGAATGGGAGTCTTCACCACGATGTTCGTTTATGGTAAGTTACTTTGTTTATGGTAAGTTACTTTGTTTATGGTAAGTTACTTTGTTTATGGTAAGTTACTTTGTTTATGGTAAGTGAAAAAAATTGCCTATGAAAGAAAATTTCTGCCAGTCCAGAGGCCCAAGAATGGTGACTTTTCAGTCTGACTGGCAACTCAGTGTGATCGCATGATCTTCCAAAACTTACATTGCAAACGTTGTTTATGAATGTCAACCACCAGCCTCTGAGAGGGACCTTGGACTCGCCTGGAAGCTTCTACCCAAATGTCAAGTCAGTGTTGTTTATCAGTGCTTAGGGATCATCTCAAAACGTTGATGTCCGATATCAGACAGTGACGTCTGGGGGAGTGGGCCCAGAGGTATTTTCATCTGGCATCGGACATCAATATTTTATGCTTCTGACCGATACTGTTAATATATTGGTATCATTATATCAATGTTTACACACGTTTGTCTGAGGGGAGAGGGCGGGGGGATAAGGCCAGATGAAAGTAATTTTGTCAGACATCAGACATCAATGTTCTGAGATGATCCCTTTCCGCAGCTGTGTTCACTCAATATTAATCTTTTGGAATTAGTTCGATTTTCATAATTGGTCATCGGTTTTAACCAAAATGATGGGCAATTGATTACATAATCGGTATGTGTATGTAGCTGTTGTATGACATTTTGGACACTAGGTGGCTGTACTGGTGCGACTCATCGGTGACTGTTGACATTGTTCAACATATTTTATTTTCCCGGCTGAAGATGCACAAACTTATTCATAACAATCACCACAGAAGTCATCAAACATTTAATGTCTTGTATCTTCTTGTGCTGTGACATTTCCAAACATGCAGCAGGCATAGCAGTTTGAACAATGCCATCTTTGTGAAATGTGTATCGGTTGTTCGGTGACCGTATATATATATTTCATGCAAAACAAATTTTTATTTAATTCAAACAGTCATCTGTCATAAAAGATTGTAATTGATAACTTGTCCAAAAGCATGAACCAAACAATCATAATTTTATATAATCGAAATGATCATTGATCACACATGTTTGACATTGATCATTTGATTGGAAACATGAACCAGCCAATAATAATTTTATATAATTGTATAATCAAAATGAGATCACACAAGATTGTGTTCAACTAATTGATCAGCAGCATGAACCAACCAATCATTGACAAAACGACTAATCAGAACAACACTCCTGACTATGTTGAAGGTATGGAGATTATAGGGCCCAAGTTCCGCGTGACGACTGGAATTATGGTGCAGCTGTGGTTTGCCCTCGGACTCATGATCCTACCTCTCGCCGCGTACTTCATCCGAGATCATGTCCACTTGCAGTGGCTCATGGCGATGACGCCGGTCGTAATGATCCTGTATGCATTGTAAGTAGAGTGACAGAGAGCGTGCATGTGTGTTTGTGTCCATGTTCATGCACCGGTTCACAGTAGGGTGTCTGTTGACAGTTTCCTCCCAGAGACTGCCCGCTGGTTGATCAGTCAGGGTCGCGACAAGGAGGCACTGAGAGTCTTGAAGACAATGGCGCGATTCAACAGACGAAAGCTGCCATATCCACTGAATCTGGAAGAAAACCGCATGCAGGTATGACCGTTGGCCCGTTGGTTCTTTGTGATGTGTGGTTACGTTACTTCATCTGTTTCATCCATCCTCACATACCAGGGGGCGCCACTAATGACATTAGTCGTCCTCATGGTGTATCACCTTGTTAAAACACTGAAGTTAAGCTGAGCCGGTGAGGTTGTTATTCCCTTTCATGAATCGGCTGTTTGAGTTCGGGAAGGAGAAGTAATTATTTGAATACACATTACCGCTCAGCCGCTCGTGAGAATGTTTGAATGGGTAATATATGATATGGGACATGAGTGTTGACACCATTGTCATGGGTGGCACATCCGTGACTGGCAGCATTGATTACTAGGAAACAGCTGGCTCAGCTACCTTCCACACATCGCTAAATAAACCAAAGTTATTCCAAAAGAAATTAAACAGACCTAATCCAAAAATTATTGAGTTTTTAATCAGATTAAAACGAGCAGCAAAAGTACTTATTACACAGACATGCTGGAGAAATGTAAGCACAATATCAAAGAAACATGGGCAGTATTATGACAGATGATGCATAAACAAAAATAATTCTCCAAACTACCTACATTATAAACAGACAAGAACATTATAATTTATACAAAATTGCAGAAGAATTTCATAATTTTTTGTTGGAATAGATAAATCAATAAGTGACTCAGTAGCCCTTCCTGTTAAGCAATTTGACACACACCTTTGAGGAAATTATCCTCAAACAATTGTATGAAAACTTAAAACTAAATGCACTGAAGGATTTGACGGCTTATCCACTAAACTACTGCAAGCAACCATACATGAAGTAGCCACTCCGCTTGAACATATATTAAATCAATCCTTTGTGATGGGCACAGTTCTTAAAAACTTAAAAACAGCAAAAGTAATTCCTGTTTTCAAATCAGGTAACAACAAAATGTTTAATCATTATAGACCTATAAGTATTCTACCTTCGATTTATAAAATAATGAAAATAATTGTATGCAATAGATTAATCATGTTTTTAGAAAAATATAACATTCTATTTCAACACCAGTATGGATTTTGTGCAAAACAATCTACTATTCACCCAATACTGCATATGCTCAAGGTTGCAGATGCAAACGATAAAATAACAAAAGACCCTACATTGGCTTGCTTCTGGACCTTTCAAATTGATACAATTAGCCATGACATTTTACTGTACAAATTACATTTTTTTTGAATTCGGGAAATACGTAATAAATAGTTTGCCAGTTATTTATCAAATCGAAAACAATATACCGAGATACATAAATGTCAATCATCGCAAAAAAAACATTATAAGTGGAGTACCCCAAGGTTCCACACTTGGACCAGTCTTATTCGTAATTTATATCAATGATATAACTAACTCTACGTCTTTGAATTTATTGTCTTTTGCGGATGACACAACTGTGCCAATCAGGTCCTAATGTTGACACTTTAATAAACAGTATAAACCAAGAATTGATATATTTGTATGACTGGCTTTGTTTATTTGTATGACTGCCTTTGTGCCAACAAATTGTCCTTAAATATTAAAAAGACGCACTTGTAATTTTGCATATTTAGTCCACCAAATAGAAAATACTGGGTAAATAATTGTATTAAAGTAAACAGGGAAGTTACTAATCAAGTTGGTAAGCATAACAGACGAACCAGTGAAGTACTTAGGAATACATATTGATAAACATTTAACATGGAATAAACATATTAATTTAATCAATTCTAAAATATCTAGGGCATTTTTTGCAAATAATAGAATGAAAAATGTTTGGCCACATAATGCGTAAAAACCCTCTATTTTACCTTAATTCAAAGTTAACTTACCGTGTACAAGTATGGGGAAATGGAAATACTGTAAGGAAGTTAGACATTTTATAAAAAACACACTACCTAGGGTATACAAATAATTAATAAAAAAAGATACAGAAGTCACACAGATCCTATTTTTTAATCTGAAAATATACTTAAATTTACTGATATATACAGGTTGCATGTCTTACTATTTATGTATGACTATCAACATAACACACTGACTAAATCTTTTAAAGATTATATACCAAAAAAGAACTTAGTCACTAATATCAGACTTACCAGACAATATAACTTCTTACATACAGAGAAACCCAGAACAAATTTTTCATATAGGTTACCTAAACATAATTTCATAAAATATGGAATAGTCTTGATTATAAAAAACACTAAATCTAGACCAAAATTCAAAGTTTTATTATGCAAACAATATATAGCCAGTATCTCAACTATGTACATTGCCTAAATCCCAGATGTGTGGAGTGCAGTTAGAGGTGTTTTATATCTACGTTGGATCCGGATGAATCTCATACAATTATTTTCTATAATGTTTTTATTATTATTCATTCCATCAAACCCCCAGTCCGCTGTTACACGGTCATCGTTATAATATAGTTATCGTACATGTGTATATGTGTGTCGTAGTTTAAATTTATGCTTGTGGGGTCACAGGAAGACGGCATCTAACATGCCATGTGACCCCATGAAACACAACATTACTTTTTTTAATGAGATAGATAGGTAGTGCATTCACTTGCCAACCAAGGGTTGTGAGGATGGATGTTCTCCTACTCTTGGTAGTGCATTCACTTGCCAACCAAGGGTTGTGAGGATGGATGTTCTCCTACTCTTGGTAGTGCATTCAGTTGCCAACCAAGGGTTGTGAAGATGGATGTTCTCCTACTCTTGGTAGTGTATTCAGTTGCCAACCAAGGGTTGTGAGGATGGATGTTCTCCTACTCTTGGTAGTGTATTCAGTTGCCACCCAAGGGTTGTGAAGATGGATGTTCTCCTACTCTTGGTAGTGTATTCAGTTGCCACCCAAGGGTTGTGAGGATGGATGTTCTCCTACTCTTGGTAGTGTATTCAGTTGCCAACCAAGGGTTGTGAGGATGGATGTTCTCCTACTCTTGGTAGTGCATTCACTTGCCAACCAAGGGTTGTGAGGATGGATGTTCTCCTACTCTTGGTAGTGCATTCACTTGCCAACCAAGGGTTGTGAGGATGGATGTTCTCCTACTCTTGGTAGTGCATTCAGTTGCCAACCAAGGGTTGTGAAGATGGATGTTCTCCTACTCTTGGTAGTGTATTCAGTTGCCAACCAAGGGTTGTGAGGATGGGTGTTCTCCTACTCTTGGTAGTGTATTCAGTTGCCAACCAAGGGTTGTGAAGATGGGTGTTCTCCTACTCTTGGTAGTGTATTCAGTTGCCACCCAAGGGTTGTTGCCAACAAATTTTGGTCTTCCTCCCATTGTTGTTTTCCCCACCCTCTTTCCTTACTTTGAGTATGTTTTGCCCATTCACCCTCGTCCATTCAAAATACATAAAACAAGGAAACAATACAACAGAAGCTCTAGGCACTTGTCAGTCATGTTCTGTTGTAGATGATTCTTTTGTCAATGTTACAACAGTAATTATGATTATGATTACATGTTTTTTTATAATAGACACTATCAGATTGACAGTAGACATGTGCAAACAAATAGGGTTTAACGTCATGATGCAAAGGTCTGCTTTGGTATAGAAGCTCCCCAGAGCCATAGAAAAGAAATTATCCAAAGACACAAGCTGTATCTTAAAATCCAAGATGGCCACTGTCGGCCATCTTGAAAAACGTGGCCAACTCATAGCTCAGGAACTGTGTCTTTGCCACAATGGAGCTCAGGCTAATGCCCCTGTAATTCCCTGCTATGCTTAAATTGCCATTCTTAGGTATTTGAATAATGTTCAGAACTGTCCACTGTAGCGGTATTGTCCCTTCAATCAAAGCTTTGTTGCAAAACTCTAGTATGATACTGTCCAGATTGCATTGTTTTAGATCATCCCCGCAGGTCTTTCCATCATTTGGGGATTTCTTGGCCTTCTCATACTTGTCTCTTTCAAAAGGTCCTTCCTTGATGTTGATATTTGTGATTACAGGTTGGATCTCGTCATCCTAATCTTCTATGTCTGGTGGACTGCTTAGTAGTTTGTGGAAGTGATCGTACCAGTTTTCCACCCTTTGTTCTGCAGTTTTGCCCTTTAGTTGTCCTTTACGAGCTGTCTTTCTACCACTTCTCTGGTTCATAAGCTTCCAGCTCTGTCCGTGTCTTCCATTAATGTGTGCATGTTCGACTTTAGCAATGTTGCTGCAAAGTTCTTCCTCCTGCACAATGTTATAGGTTGTCTCCATGTTCTTCTTGGCCTGCTCATATCTCATTCTGTTGTCAGCTGCAGTATTTTGATGGTAGGCCCTATAGGCCTCTTCAACTCACTGGTTGATGTTACTGGTGGATCAATTCAGTATATTTTCTTTTTCTGTTTATTACTGACAGGAATAATTTTCTCTGTCACACTTCGATTTTTGCTGAAATGAAACGCTCATATCGCTTCATTTCTGTTTCATCTCTCAATTCCAGAATCTGAAATCTGTTCCGTACTTCACTGTGTCTCCATTTTTTGTTGACCAGGATATAATTAAGCTGTCATTTTCCTCCATATTGGTCCATAAACATCCAGCGCTTTCCATTCCTCTTGCGGTATCTGGTGTTTGTGACCTCAAGATTTTTCTCAATGATAAGATCGATAAGGAATTCCCCATTACAGTTTGTATTGGTATCGTTAGGGTCTGTATGGGTAAACGTGGCATCCCCTGGTCCAAGTTGTGCGTTAAAGTCTCCTACAACCAGCAACATGTTGTGCACTGGTACCGATTCGATCGCCCTTCTTAAGTTGTTGTAATGGTCCTGTACGCTATCTATTTCAGCAGAGTTGGTCGGACACTATGTGACGATAACTGTTGTAGCAGGATTGAAGTTGGCAATCAGTATTCATTTACTGTGTGTTCTCTATAGGGCTCCAATGCCCCTTGTGTTAAGCAGAATGGTAGTGTGGTAGTGTGGTAGTGATCAGAGTTTACCTTAGATCTGTTGATATTGTACTGTTTATCATGTACTATATGGTGTTCTTGAATACCAATTACTTCAAATCCCTGTTTCTTCATATTCTTCACTAGTTCTTCTCTGAGCCTGGGTGATCGTATGGTTCTAACGTTCAAGATTGATATTTTTCTGGGTTTTTTTACTAGTTTCTCCCCTTTACATCCACTGTTGTCAAACTTACAACGTCCTTGTGGCTTTAGTCATAAGTCGTCATGTGGCCCTCTTTGAGAATCAGTGGTCGTACCAGAAGACAAGTCGGTAGGGACTTTAACTTTGTAGCCATAATGTTTCTCTTTAGCTCTAGCTCGTGTGGGTGCCACTCTTGTGACCACTGTGTTACTTCGGAGTATCCTTCTCCTAGACCACTCGCCTACCAAGGCTTATGAGCCTGGTCTACCCATTGCTATTTATCCATAGCTGGAAGCTGCATTACTGAGAGTCGGGACGTGTCCTCACAGAGGTGGGCCCAGCACACTGCCCCAAAGGGCTCCAGTCTGCTCCCAGATGCCCAGCACATTAGCCTGGGGCCGCAAGGTAACTGTAGTGTACCACAAGGCGGTTGTGCTGGGGTTTTGTCTATGGAGAGGTTGTGTACCAGCAGGGGAGACTTATGCACTTGGGTCCCTTTGCACTCCCAGTAAGGAAGTTAGCTGGTGGCTGTAGCTGAAAGTGAATAGCATGAAGCACATGCATTACAAACTACCCACTACACTGCAGCACTAGACGCATCACACAGACGTGTGCTACAAACTACCCACTACACTACAGCACTAGACGCATCACACAGACCTGTGCTACAAACTACCCACTACACTGCAGCACTAGACGCATCATACAGACCTGTGCTACAAACTACCCACTACACTACAGCATTAGACGCATCACACAGACCTGTGCTAAAAACTACCCACTACACTACAGCACTAGACGCATCACACAGACCTGTGCTACAAACTACCCACTACACTACAGCACGCATCACACAGACTTGTGCTACAAACTACCCACTACACTACAGCACTAGACGCATCACACAGACCTGTGCTACAAACTACCCACTACACTACGCACTAGATGCATCACACAGACCTGTGCTACAAACTACCCACTACACTACAGCACGCATCACACAGACCTATACTACAAACTACCCACTACACTACAGCACGCATCACACAGACCTGTGCTACAAACTACCCACTACACTACAGCACGCATCACACAGACCTGTGCTACAAACTACCCACTACACTACAGCACGCATCACACAGACCTGTGCTACAAACTACCCACTACACTACAGCACGCATCACACAGACCTGTGCTACAAACTACCCACTACACTACAGCACTCATCACATAGACCTGTGCTACAAACTACCCACTACACTACAGCACGCATCACACAGACCTGTGCTACAAACTACCCACTACACTACAGCACGCATCACATAGACCTGTGCTACAAACTACCCACTACACTACAGCACGCATCACACAGACCTGTGCTACAAACTACCCACTACACTACAGCACGCATCACACAGACCTGTGCTACAAACTACCCACTACACTACAGCACTCATCACATAGACCTGTGCTACAAACTACCCACTACACTACAGCACGCATCACACAGACCTGTGCTACAAACTACCCGCTACACTACAGCACGCATCACACAGACCTGTACTACAAACTACCCACTACACTACAGCACGCATCACACAGACCTATACTACAAACTACCCACTACACTACAGCACGCATCACACAGACCTGTGCTACAAACTACCCACTACACTACAGCACGCATCACACAGACCTGTGCTACAAACTACCCACTACACTACAGCACGCATCACACAGACCTGTGCTACAAACTACCCACTACACTACAGCACGCATCACACAGACCTGTGCTACAAACTACCCACTACACTACAGCACGCATCACACAGACCTGTGCTACAAACTACCCACTACACTACAGCACGCATCACACAGACCTGTGCTACAAACTACCCACTACACTACAGCACGCATCACACAGACCTGTGCTACAAACTACCCACTACAATACAGCACTCATCACATAGACCTGTGCTACAAACTACCCACTACACTACAGCACGCATCACACAGACCTGTGCTACAAACTACCCACTACCCTACAGCACGCATCACACAGACCTATACTACAAACTACCCACTACACTACAGCATGCATCACACAGACCTGTGCTACAAACTACCCACTACACTACAGCACTAGACGCATCACACAGACTGTGCTACAAACTACCCACTACACTACAGCACTAGACGCATCACACAGACCTGTGCTACAAACTACCCACTACACTACAGCACTAGACGCATCACACAGACCTGTGCTACAAACTACCCACTACACTACAGCACGCATCACACAGACCTGTGCTACAAACTACCCACTACACTACAGCACTAGACGCATCACACAGACCTGTGCTACAAACTACCCACTACACTACAGCACTAGACGCATCACACAGACCTGTGCTACAAACTACCCACTACACTACAGCACTAGACGCATCACACAGACCTGTGCTACAAACTACCCACTACACTACAGCACTAGACGCATCACACAGACCTGTGTTTTTCACACCACATTTTATTGTTGTATGGAAATAAAATTGTTCCGTCACGTGACCATATATTAGGTGACTGTAGTTGACTGTTTTCATGGGTAGCTGGGGTGCAGGTTTCACATACAAAAGTACCAATAAGAAAGTAAGGGCGTACCTAAAAAAATGTTTAGCTAAGGAATCATTCCATAAATTACGGGTCCGTGTAAAAGTAAAACACTACATTAGAATATTAATTAAGTATTCCTCCCAAATAGTGAAAGCTAAAATTATGGGTTGCTTTACTTTTATATTTTGAGAAACTCCTTTAATTATGTTATAATGACCCTGTAATTTATTTTAGATGAACCATTATTTGTAATTTTGTTATGTGACCTGTGAATCAGTCCCATCCTTTTCACACACTGTAGCCTATTAGTACTGTTGGGTGTTATGTAAGAGGATATATGTACGGCCATGTGTATACATCCTCCTGGCTAACACACATGGCTGACCTGAGAATCCAAAGTTATGTAAACATTTGTGAACGTCGAACACATAACAGCCTGGCTGGCTGTTGAATGGGAACATTAACATGGGATTCTCAGAACAAACCAGCCATGTTTTATCTGGCCGCATATATTGCCCTCTTGACTGTTACGTGGCTGATAACGCGCTCCTGACATCAATAAACTCTGTACTATTCCTTGAATGTAGACTTGGTGGTGGCGAGAAATAATAGCACGAACTAGGACAACATTTTGTGACATGAAACTACAAATAAAAAAATATTGTCTTTATAATTTCTAGGCCAGAGTCGATGCCAGTGTACCTCATCCATCCTTTGCAGATTTGTTCCGGAGTCCAAACCTGAGAAAAACCACTTTGTTCATGTGGTGGTCTTGGTGAGTAGGTTGGCAAATATTGCTCGTATTTATATGTTCTGCATACGGGCATTTCCATGCCAATGGGGTATATTTTACATGTTGAAACATTCGACAAAACTGACCAAACCTAAATTGACTTTTGTGGAATTTTTTAGAACTAAGAATATATTTTTCAGGTTTAACATCACAGTTTTGTACCCCATTGTCGTGCAAATGTCCGTATGTGTCTGTTACTTTTCAGACACAGTAAACTGCTTCTAGAAGTCGGACTGTTGTTGACACATGCTATTTGTTCCCGTAGGTTCGTCACTGGAATGGTCTACTATGGTTTGTCCTTGGGTGTCAATCTTATAGGTGGCAATATCTTCTTCAACTCCTTCCTGTCGGGTGCCATTGAGATCCCATCCTACTTCATCGTGATTCCTATCATGAACAGACTCGGTCGACGCTGGACCACTGCTGGGTCTCTGCTGGTCGCTAGTCTGGCGTGCTTCATCTGCACTACACTGCTCGATAAGTCAGGTTGGTTTACTCGTATAATACTAAAGTGGACTCTCGCTGTAATAAGGAACTTATACTTAAAGAATATGTGAAATAGTTTTGTCAATTTCTTTGAAATTTCATGTATGTAAACTTAATGCCCTGGTCAAGTAACGTGCCAAATAAGAAGTCTATTGATTGCGAACTCATGTCACTGAGCCCACTCAAACAAGGTAATTTGTTTGTCATAAAACAACCAGTTTGTCAGGAGTTGATGACATCACCAAAGGAAGTGTCGCTGAGAATGCGCAGGTCTACCATTGTGTGGGTTTATGTTTCAGACTGCACCTGAAATCACAAACATAGAGGTCAATATTGTTGATGTTGCTGTGAAGATAATAATATTTACAAATCTGTTGCTGTACACATGTTTGTTTTAGTTGTTGCTGTTTAAACATCATGAATGTTTAATCCTGCAGTATGTATGTGAGTGTTTGAGCATTGAGTATACGTTCGCACAAATGGCTGCCATTGTCTTCAGTATCGTAATGTGTTTGTAACTAAGAGTCCTTCACTGACTCTGGTGGTTTTCAGTATCATGGTGTGTTGGTAACTAAGAGTCCTTCACTGACTCTGGTGGTTTTCAGTATCATGGTGTGTTGGTCAATAAGAGTCTGTCATGGTCCTTTCAGGTCTTTATTATGGGGCATTCACTGGTTCTTTCAGGTCTCTACCCAGTTCTGGTGGTTTTCAGTATCATGGTGTGTTGGTCAATAAGAGTCTGTCATGGTCCTTTCAGGTCTTTATTATGGGGCATTCACTGGTTCTTTCAGGTCTCTACCCAGTTCTGGTGGTTTTCAGTATCATGGTGTGTTGGTCACTAAGAGTCTGTCATGGTCCTTTCAGGTCTTTATTATGGGGCATTCACTGGTTCTTTCAGGTCTCTACCCAGTTCTGGTGGTTTTCAGTATCATGGTGTGTTGGTCAATAAGAGTCTGTCATGGTCCTTTCAGGTCTTTATTATGGGGCATTCACTGGTTCTTTCAGGTCTCTACCCAGTTCTGGTGGTTTTCAGTATCATGGTGTGTTGGTCACTAAGAGTCTGTCATGGTCCTTTCAGGTCTTTATTATGGGGCATTCACTGGTTCTTTCAGGTCTCTACCCAGTTCTGGTGGTTTTCAGTATCATGGTGTGTTGGTCAATAAGAGTCTGTCATGGTCCTTTCAGGTCTTTATTATGGGGCATTCACTGGTTCTTTCAGGTCTCTACCCAGTTCTGGTGGTCTTCAGTATCATGGTGTGTTGGTCAATAAGAGTCTGTCATGGTCCTTTCAGGTCTTTATTATGGGGCATTCACTGGTTCTTTCAGGTCTCTACCCAGTTCTGGTGGTTTTCAGTATCATGGTGTGTTGGTCAATAAGAGTCTGTCACGGTCCTTTCAGGTCTTTATTATGGGGCATTCACTGGTTCTTTCAGGTCTCTACCCAGTTCTGGTGGTTTTCAGTATCATGGTGTGTTGGTCAATAAGAGTCTGTCATGGTCCTTTCAGGTCTTTATTATGGGGCATTCACTGGTCCTTTCAGGTCTCTACCCAGTTCTGGTGGTTTTCAGTATCATGGTGTGTTGGTCAATAAGAGTCTGTCACGGTCCTTTCAGGTCCTTATTATGGGGCATTCACTGGTTCTTTCAGGTCTCTACCCAGTTCTGGTGGTTTTCAGTATCATGGTGTGTTGGTCAATAAGAGTCTGTCACGGTCCTTTCAGGTCTTTATTATGGGGCATTCACTGGTTCTTTCAGGTCTCTACCCAGTTCTGGTGGTTTTCAGTATCATGGTGTGTTGGTCAATAAGAGTCTGTCATGGTCCTTTCAGGTCTTTATTATGGGGCATTCACTGGTCCTTTCAGGTCTCTACCCAGTTCTGGTGGTTTTCAGTATCATGGTGTGTTGGTCAATAAGAGTCTGTCATGGTCCTTTCAGGTGTCTATTATGGGGCATTCACTGGTCCTTTCAGGTCTCTACCCAGTTCTGGTGGTTTTCAGTATCATGGTGTGTTGGTCAATAAGAGTCTGTCATGGTCCTTTCAGGTCTCTATTATGGGGCATTCACTGGTTCTTTCAGGTCTCTACCCAGTTCTGGTGGTCTTCAGTATCATGGTGTGTTGGTCAATAAGAGTCTGTCATGGTCCTTTCAGGTCTTTATTATGGGGCATTCACTGGTTCTTTCAGGTCTCTACCCAGTTCTGGTGGTCTTCAGTATCATGGTGTGTTGGTCAATAAGAGTCTGTCATGGTCCTTTCAGGTCTTTATTATGGGGCATTCACTGGTTCTTTCAGGTCTCTACCCAGTTCTGGTGGTCTTCAGTATCATGGTGTGTTGGTCAATAAGAGTCTGTCATGGTCCTTTCAGGTCTTTATTATGGGGCATTCACTGGTTCTTTCAGGTCTCTACCCAGTTCTGGTGGTTTTCAGTATCATGGTGTGTTGGTCAATAAGAGTCTGTCATGGTCCTTTCAGGTCTTTATTATGGGGCATTCACTGGTTCTTTCAGGTCTCTACCCAGTTCTGGTGGTTTTCAGTATCATGGTGTGTTGGTCAATAAGAGTCTGTCATGGTTCTTTCAGGTCTTTATTATGGGGCATTCACTGGTTCTTTCAGGTCTCTACCCAGTTTTGGTGGTCTTCAGCATGTGTGGCAAGTTCTTCATCGCGGCCACGTTTGCCGTCATCTACGTGTACTCAGCAGAACTCTTCCCGACCATCGTCAGACAAGTCGGGGTCGGATCCTCGTCGATGTGTGCCCGTGTCGGCGGACTGATACAGCCGCAGTTCAGTCGTCTTGTAAGTAGTTCCCAATCGAAGGTGGCATTCAGGTCAGTGGGACGATAGTCATTCTGAAAGACACCAGATAGATCATGCGTATATTGTTGGATTTATATCACTATATATCTCTCAAGGAGTTTTTGTATGAAACTCATTAGATATCTGACAGCAACTTTAGCAACGATTTCATGATGGAATTTTTCCCGTATGATTTCGCTTAATATGTTCGCAGCTTGCTAAATGTTCACAAGATTTGTTAACACAGACAGGAACACATCACTGCTCAATTTAAGCTTGGTTACATAGACTATTTTAAATGCTTGAAGACAACCTGTTGCAACACTTCCCGACCAAACCATG
The DNA here is from genome assembly GCA_963995525.1 of Escarpia spicata. Classification (NCBI taxonomy): domain Eukaryota; kingdom Metazoa; phylum Annelida; class Polychaeta; order Sabellida; family Siboglinidae; genus Escarpia; species Escarpia spicata. The sequence goes on along the minus strand of OZ023209.1, from coordinate 66,978,563 downwards.
GATAACGTCAACTGTAGACATTCCAAGGTCATTTGATTCCACAGCACTACTTTCATTATCACCTATAGACACACACTTTTGAAATTGCATGTGTGTATCGCTAGCTGTGAACGTATTAGCTAACATGTCCATAACGTATGCAAGTGACCATTCAGCCAAGGCATGACATCTGTAATCCCAGTATAGAAGTAAGTCACATCAAGTTGATTTCCACAACTACCTTCAGGTGCTGCATGGGACTTCATTATATTGCCCGTTGCCAACAGTGTATTTATTGATTCTGATGTAATTAGCAAGTAGTAGCAACCGTGAAGTCACATCAATCTAACATGGGGCCGTTGTCTCCAGCAGGGCAATGGTGATATCAGTAGGACGTGTCTGATTGGTTTAGTTACAAAGGAACTAGTTTATGCCATGATGTGGTCCTTACTTAGAAAATGACACGTGCAATGACGTCAGAAACTGTTGTTTGCGTTATTGTCGTTGCTCTTACTTGAAATATCTGAATTAATGAATAAACTCATTTCCAGTGATAATTTACCTTTTGTATTGAGATGTTGATGTGGGTAACTGTTGTTATTAAAAAAACCATATCAATAACAAGTAGAATGGAAAGAAGCAAACATTATACTGTTATTTAAAAAAGGTTCGGGAAACAAGTCAGAGAACTACAGACCAGTGAGTTTAGCATCGGCGATTTGCAAATTATTAGAAAGGCTAATTAAAGATCACATGGTGGATTTTCTTGTTAAACATAACATGGTAAATCCACCTTGACAGGGTTTCTAAAAGCGAGGTCATGCTTAACAAATATGTTATGTTCGTTGGGATGATATCACAAAGTGGGTAGATGAGGGATCATCAGTAGATATCATTTACTTAGATTTTAAGAAAGCTTTCGACAAAGTATCACATCAAAGATTACTGCTTAACTAAAGGCCCATGGCATAGGAAATGGTTTAATTAACTGGATAGAAAAATGGCTGATTGACAGAAGACAACGAGTAGTAGTTGATGGGGAGGCTTCAAACTGGAAATCAGTTTTGAGTGGTGTACCACAGGGATCAGTATTGGGACCTATATTATTCTTAATATATATAAACGATTTGGACGATGATATAACAAGTAAGGTGTTGAAATTTGCAGATGATACAAAAGTGTTTAGAAAGATTACACGTGATGGAGATAGACAGCATTTACAAGGTGATCTTGTCAGGTTGATCAAATGGTCTGAAAAGTGGCAAATGTTGTTCAATTTGGGGAAATGTAAATGCCTCCATATAGGACATGGGAACGAAGATATACAATATAGAATGGGGTTACTGTACAAAGTACTACTGTAAAAGAAAAGGACTTAGGGTTAACAATTAGTGCTGATATGAATGTTTCAGAGCAGTGCGGAATTGCAGCGTCAAAGGGAAATCAAATCTTTGGATTAATTAGGTGAAATATAGCATATAAAAAATGAAATAATAATACCGCTGTACAAAACAATAGTTAGGCCTCATTTAGAATATTGTTCACAAGCTTGAAGGCCATATTGCAACAAAGACATAGATATGCTAGAAAGAGTACAGAGGAGAGCGACTAAAATTGTACAAAAACTGAGGGATCTTAGTTACGAAATACTAGAATGTGGTTTAACAACACTGTCACAATGTCTGTGTCACGGATCGTTTTGTCTACGGGTACACAGGAGAAATTGAATAATGATTTACGGATTCGTTTGACAATTCCTATCGTTGGCAGATATATAAATAAAATACGACAAACAACCTGAATAAGTTTAACACAATTTAATCATTATGAATCATACTTATAGAAAGGTTGATCGACACTATAGACAATCTTAAAGTAAATTACATCACGACTGATAACCCGTGGAAATATCTGTTGTTACCTAGTACAAGCTTTCACCTCTTTAAACATGATGTCATCTTTTTGGCCTGCACAATCTTACGAACCAATTAATAATAAGTAAAATTGTATATGTCATAGAACAGTTCGGCGAGGTCCCATATTATGAGTGCCATATAGCACCGGTCCACTATAATTAATATATTTACCCAGTTTTTTGGCCACAGCTGTAACATCCAATGACTGAATGTTCAATTAAAATTTTCAATCGAAGTAACTTTCATTCTGTTAAGCATACAGGACACTAAACAAACATATGTTAAATTTTGCATTCCAAAAAACTACAGGGGTGTATACCCATTTTCTTTGACTCCTGATGTTCCTAAGTAAAATCATATCTGCAGACGTGACTGGCAAGTGATTTATGCATCCATATGTGAGCCAAAGGATCCCAGACCACTGTCGTCTGGTGATTTAAGGACCTTTCAATATTTTTATCACAGAGCTTTGGATCTAGAGTGATATCGGTAGAAATTAAATAGCAATGATTAATTCAACAATCAAATAGAAAGGTTGATCGACACTATAGACAATCTTAAAGTAAATTACATCACGACTGATAACCCACCGTTACACAGTCAAATTGTATAGGTCGAATTTTATACACTTCAAATCTTTACGAGTACGACAAATAATTTACAATTACAATGTTTACGATAACATAGCCATAGACACAGTTAATAGATTGAGTGGCCAAACATCAAAATTTTCATTGAACGTAGCTCTGTGGTAATATTTCTAAAGTGTTCAATCGTATTGTTGTCATATGTACGTTCATAGAATTTCAGTGGATTCGATGTGTTTGTAGATGTTTCATATTCTTGCTAGACGCACACCGGGATGACGACGTCGAGGCTCAAGGTCAAGCTGACTTCATTGATCTCATGACGACTGTCTTACAACTGAATTTAACAACTAAAGTCCTTTTGGACATATTCAACTCTCTATAAACATAACTACATATTTGCTAACTAACACGGACGCGACCTGGGCTAAACCACTACCGCACACTGCCCAGATTTAAACTATCTCCGTACAGCTTTTTTACATCGACCAATCAAAATCATATTTTGCGGTGACGTCAGATGCTCTGGAACTTTCAAAAATCAAGAGGATACGGCCACGTGAAACCACAGAAGTCCGGGAAACATAAACAAGATCTAGTGGTTTTCACCACCTATCCTCAAAGTACTTAACTAATAATTTGATTCTTTCCTTCAGTTCTCAGCCAATTACATCTTCTAACTGTCACGTAATATGACATAATCTCTTATAGACTAATTACTGTGAATAACAATTATAAATACAACAACATTCCTTTATATTATATTACCAATTTATTAACGATTCTACCGTAAATAAGAGCTTGATAACGATACAAAGGTAGCGCCCTCTTGTGGATACAACTGTTATAGATGATTTCCTACAGTGACAATGTGACAGATGATAACTGCAATAGATTATTACGAAATGTTGTTTTACAACATTCGTGACAAACACCAGAGACCAGGAGATTGAAAGGAGATAGAAGTGTTTAAAGTATTGAATGGTTGTGAAAATATTCATAGAAATATTTTTTTCTCATTTAAGAAAGATAGAAGGACCAGAGGACATGAAGTTACATTAGCAAAGGAGCAGTGTAGATTAGATATAAGAAAGTTCTCATTCTCACAAAGAACTGTAAATGAATGGAACTGATTATCTGCTGATTGAGTGGGTACTAGTAGCGTTTATATGTTTAAAAATAAAATCGACATACCTCACAAGGGCAGGATACACGAAGATAAAAAGGGTTGGACTCTCAATAAGCCAAATGGCTTTTTGTCCACCTGCCATCTAGAGTTAATTCTCTGGGTGGCAATCTTGTTAAAAATCTTGTTAAATTTTCGAGTTGAATGTTTCTGTTAAGTGTTGCCAAGTATTGACAAAAGCTACACCTTGTATTGTTTTACTGATCTAAGTTTTGGTCAATTACAGAACATCTACTGGTTGCCGTTGCCGTTCCTGCTTTATGGAGTGGCTGCCCTAACGGCGGGATTAACCACCCTCTCACTTCCTGAAACCCTCAATAAAACCCTCCCTGAGACCCTGGAGGACGGAGAATTCTTCAGCAGGTTGGTAGACAGTTACTCGTTGCCACACTAAATGTACCCTAACACATGCACCAGAACAAAGTGGTCAAGGACAGTTACTCGTTGCTACACTAAATGTACCCTAACACATGCACCAGAACAAAGTGGTCAAGGACAGTTACTCGTTGCTACACTAAATGTACCCTAACACATGCACCAGAACAGAGTGGTCAAGGACAGTTACTCGTTGCCACACTAAATCTACCCTAACACATGCACCCGAACAGAGTGGTCAAGGATGGTTACTCGTTGCCACACTAAATGTACCCTAACACATGCACCTGAACAGAGTGGTCAAGGACGGTTACTCGTTGCCACACTAAATGTACCCTAACACATGCACCTGAACAGAGTGGTCAAGGACAGTTACTCGTTGCCACACTAAATGTACCCTAACACATGCATCTGAACAGAGTGGTCAAGGACAGTTACTCGTTGCCACACTAAATGTACCCTAACACATGCATCTGAACAGAGTGGTCAAGGACAGTTACTCGTTGCCACACTAAATGTACATTAACATATGCATCTTAACAGAGTGGTCAAGGACAGTTACTCATTGCCACAGTAAATGTACCCTAACACGTGCCTGAACAGAGTGGTCAAGGACAGTTACTCGTTGCCACACTAAATGTACCCTAACACATGCACCTGAACAGAGTGGTCAAGGACAGTTACTCGTTGCCACACTAAATGTACCCTAACACATGCACCTGAACAGAGTGGTCAAGAACAGTTACTCGTTGTCACAGTAAATGTACCCTAACACATGCACCTGAACAGAGTGGTCAAGGACAGTTACTCGTTGCCACACTAAATGTACCCTAACACATGCACCTGAACAGAGTGGTCAAGGACAGTTACTCGTTGTCACAGTAAATGTACCCTAACACATGCACCTGAACAGAGTGGTCAAGGACAGTTACTCGTTGCCACACTAAATGTAACCTAACACATGCACCTGAACAGAGTGGTCAAGGACAGTTACTCGTTGCCACACTAAATGTACCCTAACACTGAACAGAGAGGACAGTCTATTTTCTATATGCTGTAATAAATTATCAGTATGTTTAATTAAGTATTGATTGCACTTAATACACAACTATGAAGCTCGAAGTAACTTTAATGTTTCGACCGCCATTGGCAGTTTTCATCGGGAACTTTTTTCCTATTTTCACAAATATGTTTAATTAATTTGCAGCCTTTGCCCAAAACTAATCTGACAGTGAAGATACTGGTGTATTATAATTTTATGATTATTTAGTATTGAAGTAAGATTCTGTTCATGGAAGCTCGTGGATCTGTATAACTTACAGTGGTCATTTCATTACAGTGGTCATTTCATTATACTAGCCAAACTGTCCATCCTCTGCTAGCCCTACATACACATCGATACAGAAGATGGTTTCCCAAAGTGTCTGTACCTAAAGTTTGTTGTGATGTAATTCCGAACGTTTTTTTTTCACCATGGAAATTTTATAAAACTTTAATTATAACTCTAATTCATTTGTTATTCATTGAATGAATTTTTTTCAAACTTATGGAAATATCTGTTGTTACCTAGTACAAGCTTTCACCTCTTTAAACATGATGTCATCTTTTTGGCCTGCACAATCTTATGAACCAATTAATAATAAGTAAAATTGTATATGTCATAGAACAGTTCGGCGAGGTCCCATATTATGAGTGCCATATAGCACCGGTCCACTATAATTAATATATTTACCCAGTTTTTTTGCCACAGCTGTAACATCCAATGACTGAATGTTCAATTAAAATTTTCAATCGAAGTAACTTTCATTCTGTTAAGCATACAGGACACTAAACAAACATATGTTAAATTTTGCATTCCAAAAAACTACAGGGGTGTATACCCATTTTCTTTGACTCCTGATGTTCCTAAGTAAAATCATATCTGCAGTCGTGACAGGCAAGTGATATATGCATCCATATGTGAGCCAAAGGATCCCAGACCACTGTCGTCTGGTGATTTAAGGACCTTTCAATATTTTTATCACAGAGCTTTGGATCTAGAGTGATATCGGTAGAAATTAAATAGCAATGATTAATTCAACAATCAAAGTGGTCGCTGCCACGGTGTCAGATGCTGCTAAAAAGGGATGTACACTATTTAGGGCATGTATGCAGAACTAATACGGTATGTCCTAAACCTAATGTTGTCTTAATGTGTATTCTGTTTTCGTGCAGGAAACGCAAGTTTCATGAACAGGAGAAAGAACCCATGGAGAAACTATGCATCAACGACATCGACAACAACAAATTAATCACTCCTATGGTAGAGCCAGAGAATGGTGATGGATAGTAAGTGAGCAACCAAGTCATTTATTTCCGTCAACAACCAAGAATACACTTTCTAATATTACAGTGTACCCCAATTGCAACATGTGAACACTAAGGTAAACAAGCAGTAGTGGAAAGGGGGAGAACAGAAGCGCGATTCTTACCAAAGGTTCTCTCCCAACCAGTATAGGTACTGGGGATATAAATACAATATTTTACAATCAATATAAATTACAATTCCGAAACTAATGCTTACAAAATATAATGTCTGATTATAATTATATATTAATCAACTTATTTGAAAATTAATGTGATAAATTGTCTAAATAGATGTAATTGTATTCATTCTTTTTAAGAGTATTCATAATCGATTACATTCGTGACGTAATCATGTCGTCTTTGGTCACTGATGCAGGACGATCTGCTCAGATGCCAAATAGAGATATTTTATCGCTTGTCGATGGCGCAGCGTTTGTTTTTGCGTTCCACGTGGTGACGTTTGGAGGGTGTCTGTCGTACAAACCATGCATCCTTACTTTAAGGGTCTACTCAATAGCACCGAAATGTACGTGGCAGTGTGCCAGCATGCGTGTGTAGAATGCATTGGTCGAGGACAGAAATACACCTGCCTTATTAGTCAAGCAACATATCCAACGATGGAACTGAGTGTGTGGCGGGATTGGAATATGGAGATGAGGAGATTGCAGACACTATTGTCTGATGGTTTAGATAATCTTCTTGCGTTACCATTAATGTTGTATGCTATTATGTAGTAAATGTTATATTTTGTATTGAACGCCAGAATGTTATACTGACGAGAAGTATGTTAATACTGCCAGTATAAAACATTGTTCCGTACTTCAGCTACGTAGGTGACTGGTTTAGTTGTAGCTTTTGCCTCTTACTTTGCTATGGTTCAGAAAGCCTTGTGCCAATCTATTTTTGCAAACACCGTAAAAATGGTTTTCTGATTGTAATAATCTTAAATCTGTTATCGATTTCCTTGTCACTCATAATGTATCATCTTTTAATTGACGTTATTAAGAATAACATTGGATTGTATTCGCTGAACGAATTGGAAAGCGTGTATTAAATACTATAGGGACGTTGTGTACCTAAGCTCCACCTGTTACATTGAACTGTTGAAGTCTATTCTTGGTTAGTTTTCTGCCTCCAGCTGTGGATTATAGACGCAGGTTTGCTAGCAGCTAATTCTGCTTAAACGTTTGCCAAAGTTATGCTAATGCAAATTAGTATGGTGCATTTTGTAGTTGTAGGATTGTTGTTTTAATTAAATCTTGTTGATGTTGCCGCTGTTATATCGTGTTTAGTCTTGTTCATCCAACGTTAGTGTGTAGTTTTCATGTCTATAATATACTCTTCTGGAATATAAAGTAAAGGTAAGTTCTTATATAGCACAGTATCCTGTCCTCAGAACTGCTCAAAGTGCTTTACACTTTATTCCCTGACATACCTGTCTAATCGAATACCATCTCGACTTGTCTGAGAAGCATTCAGCCACGCTGCAATTAATGCGCGAAAAATATCCGTACACAAATATTCACCACTGTCTATAGCCAGGTACTCATTCATACAGCTGAGTGAACTGAAGCAATGTAGAGTAAACGAACCTGCCCAAGGTTAGACACCGCCGCACTGGATTCGAACCCGGCTTCTCTCAGTTGAGAGTCCGACGCTCTTACTGCTGCGTTACTGCAGAGTTTAGCATGGATAAGGGATAGTCGCATAAATTAACAAAGTCCCAAAACTATATAGCAATTTATCCGATGTATGAATGGTGGGTTCCATTAGCTCTGATAGTGAATAAGCGTCACGGGCGTCTTGTCTAGACGATTACTAACGTCCGTACATTATTATTCCTATCCGCAACGATTAGCGTCAGTTGGCAGACTGTTTAGACAGGGGATCGTTCGCTTAAATCAACACGCAACAGTTTCTTACATTACGGCACATTCACAGTGCACAGGTCGGTGCTGCATCTTGCTTATGGGTCATATACACAACCGCGCTCACTACATACATACACACACACACACACACACACACACACACACACACACACACACACACACACACACACACACACACACACACACACACACACACACACACACACACACACAGGGGACGATCGTAGGGGAGCCGTGTCCACTGTCAGGCTGCGGCCGGTCTTCTGTAGTGTGCGGCAGAGTCGGTTGGGGCAGACTCGGACTGGTCCACTCTATGATGTCATCCAGCCAATACGTCTCCTCAAATCCCTGTCTTCTCTTGCCCTCTAGGTATCCTTGCATGCATGGTCGCTTTAGCAATGGTGGTCTGGCGGGTGACGTGATACACCAGGAGAGCTCATGTCGTGTTACTTTTGACAACAGCGGCTCTCTTGGGGGCCCGGCTCTCTTCTTCCAGTCAACTTCCTATGTGACAGATTAATGCAGGGCCGTCGGGTGCGACAAGGCCAGTCCCGCCACGACCTCACCAATATTTTGCTAAGCAGTTTATAATTACAGGCGTCATTTGTTGATCCATACACATTTCGTAATGAGTAAAAACGTTATGGTCGTCGGTATTATTGGATACATGCGTATATACATAATGCCATCATAAATTGTGTACGTAAACAACTATTACCGAAATGAATTAATCCAACCAGTTAAGCCATCTGGCGGTAACAGTGGGACGATATACGTTTCGCCAGAACATCACAAGTGCTGTAGGATACGCTTGTGTGTTTGAATTTAGTTATTCACAAATGTCTAGGTGAATGGCAGGTGCTATGACGGATGTAGCACCATGACAGGTGCTATGACGGATGTAGCACCATGGCAGGTGCTATGACGGATGTAGCACCATGGCAGTTGCTATGACGGATGTAGCACCATGGCAGGTGCTATGACGGATGTAGCACCATGGCAGGTGCTATGACGGATGTAGCACCATGGCAGGTGCTATGACGGATGTAGCACCATGGCAGGTGCTATGACGGATGTAGCACCATGGCAGGTGCTATGACGGATGTAGCACCATGGCAGGTGCCATGACGGATCTGGCACCATGGCAGGTGCAACGAATGCAGTTATCGCCGCCATAAGAAGGAAAGACCCGGCTCCCTGTATACTCACCGCCATGGTCATGCACTGAATCTAGCCTATGCAGACAGCATAACAAGTGCAAGATTATGAAAGATGCCATCGATACGATGTGTCAAATTACAAAACTGGTCACAGTCTCCAAAGAAGGGTGCAAATCTGAGTAAAATACAAAAAGCAATGACAGCACATGACAACAATCAATGCTAAAGCATAGACTGCTGAGTGGAGTGGACGATAAGAAGCTTTTCAAATCAAAAACGTTCATTTTGCATATCCAGAACGTATTTTATTTGGTAAAGGCTTTCGTCGAACGTATCACGTTGACTTCACCAGTACCGATGACTCTGAATGACGTCATCGTACACGCGAGGCAGTTCGTAATCGCCCTCGTCTATGTTATGGGTGTTCTGGTCTTCCTGATCCAGATGGCTTCCTTGATTGTTGACTATGCCTTCATGTGCCGGATTCTTCGGTTGGGCCCACCTGCCCAATGTACGAGGTCAGACGGGCCATTGGTACCAACTTGTATTTTTGGCGCTGTTCTTCATAACCATGCGTCCAAAACGTAATGCCTTTCACAATATGTTGGACAAGACATCAAATATTGATAGAAACATTTTTTTCTCAGTTAAGAAAGATAGAAGGACCAGAGGACATGAAGCTACATTAGTAAAGGAGCAGTGTAGATTAGATATAAGAAAGTTCTCATTCTCACAAAGGACTGTAAATGAATGGAACAGATTATCTCCTGATTGTGTTGGTGCTAGTAGCGTGAATATGTTTAAAAATAAAATCGACGCACACCTTAAAAAGGCGGGATACATGTAGATAAAAAGTATTGGACTCTCGATAAGCCAAAAGGCTTCCTTGTCCAACTGTCATCCAGAGTAATTTTCTGGATGGCAATCTTGTTAAATCTTGTTAAAGACCCATCCGCACATATCTCATTAAAAACGTTCAAACCAATTAGTATTACAGGAACAAACGTACCATTCGTCCTTAAGGAGCCCATCCGACCCTACCCTACTCTACTTGTGTAAGTCCCATCAGTAGCTAAATTAATAAGATATCTCCATCAACAAGCTTGCACGGAATGTTTTCAGGCGCTAGACTTCACCCATGTACAATCGAACCAGAGGTGCGTGCGTGTGTTTCTCACGACATTGTTTAATGTTTATTTTATTCTAACATATAGGAGAGAGAACTAATGGCGATAACGAATAAATGACACCAAACCCCGATCCACCGATCCAATACACGCACGCCGATCAAATATCGCTCTATGCATAATCTGATATAGGAACCAAAATGACCCACTTCGCCCACAGTCGTCAGAGTCTAGTTCGGTCACACGGCGCGACGCAGTTTGGCTGACGAAATCAGAGGTGAGTGGTTGGATTGAACGCAAAATTAGTACATGTTGGTTCGAGTCACGTGTCCAAATTATGGAATAATACACCAGTTGTGATCCACCAGAATATATGACATAGCGGAGGCACAGTCTAAAGCTCGCCCTTCCACGCAGCAGACGTTTCAGGACAATGCACTATTAAGCGTAGAATGTGTTATGTATTTGGGTTAATGGTGACGAGGTATCTAACGTACTTTTTTTCCAAACCTGCATGCATAATTCAACGACTTTCCTGTCTGTTTGATGACGAGATTCACAATGAACGAATTTGGAAGGTTATATCCTACTTAAAATGATGCTTAATTGGGGCTCTTTTGGCGTTTCATAAACGTGATGTTGTTCACTACAAACGATTATTGATGGTGTGTTAGGATGGTTGACTGTGCGTCATCTACGACTCTACATAGAGCGAATACAGGGACCAGCACATTACCTTTGGTCTGAGTGGTACATTGCGCACGACGATTGTTAACCGCCATATAGTTATATATATATATAAATGTCGGTCCCTAAATGAGATATTGTGGTAGTTCGTATGTTGCAGTCGTGATAGCTATATTAACCAAAATGTTATGTTAGACAACGCACAACATCGTATGTATGTATATTGTACTTATGTATAATATAACGCGTTCACATGTTGTATGCGATAGTCAGCGTGTATACGTATGCTTGTATGTGTGTGTGTGTGTGTGTGTGTGTGTGTGTGTGTGTGTGTGTGTGTGTGTGTGTGTGTGTGTGTGTGTGTGTGTGTGTGTGTGTGTGTGTACGCGTGTGTGTGTGTGTACGCATGTGTGTGTGTGTACGCATGTGTGTGTGTGTACGCATGTGTGTGTGTGTGTGTGTGTGTGTGTGTGTACGCATGTGTGTGTGCACGCATGTAGGTATGTAAACAACCGCGTCACGCACGTATATGCGATGGTTACAATTAGTTAAGCAATCTACTTTGTTATGCACATGAAACTAATATATTTCGGCATCTACATATGTAGTGTGGTGGCAACGTATTGGGAATTCCAACGAGGACAGTGTTGACGTTAGAATGGGACCATTCTGAACAATTACATAGTTGTTAAAGTGATGCATGCATGCATGTAGATATGTGTGTGTGTGTGTGAATGTGTGTATGTATGTAGGTATGCATGCATATATGTGTATGTGTGTTTGTAGGTATGTAGGTATGCATGTAACGTTTCCCTCTTAGACGGCTAGCACCTCGGACACCAACTTTCAGAGATTAATCTTCGAACCCACGAGTGTAACGTAACACCTCTATTTTTGTATGCAATAACTCCATATATGTAGAGGTTTCTCCCTTTTATTATAGCGTAAATCCAATGTTCGGAACGTTAAACGTAATGCGTGCGTAAAACATAAAACGTCACAAAACAATCGCAGGAACCATGCACGCACGGCAGATACTTCGGGAAACCGGTGTAGAACGCTGAAACACTAGCCGGTGAAGACACTACGGAAGTTTATTGAGCGGACCCTCAAAACACTACTGTTAAGTTCAAAACATTACCCCCACATTTTCCATAAAGTACGTCTTGCTTGGTAGGAGATCGGGGGTATCCGGGCAAGGGTCACTAAGTTTTATACACAATCACAGGCTTCTGACGAGGGTTCGAACATACTACACCGCCAATATTTCCACAATTTCGTTAGAATAAATTCGCTGATTTGGTGAGGATTCGTGAACTTCAAGTCCATCTCTGTAGTTATTAAAAATGGCGATATTAATAATTTTACTAACTACAGACCTATATCTATATTATATCAGTTTTCAGAAACCCTAATAAAAGATCTTGCACAACAGGATGATGTCATTTATTGATGACAAACAAATATTGTGCGAAAGCCAATATGGGTTTAGGAAAAATAAATCAACATCACTGGCATTAGTGGAACTCGTGGAAGAAATTACTACTTCTACTGATGATTGTAAATTTACTGTCGGTGTCTTCAATGACCTGGAAAAGGCCTTTGATGCGGTGGATCACAACATTCTCGTAAAATAACTTGAGCATTATGGAATAAGAGGAATAGCTAATATGTGGATCTGTAGCTATCTTAATAACAGAAGCCAATATGTTTGTATTGATGATACAACTTCAGAATGCATGAATGTTACATGTCGGGTTCCACAGGGATCTATATTGGGTCCTGCGTTGTATATCTCAGCTCTCTCAGCATATTATATTAATGATAATGTGTAATGTGTCATTGTTAAATAAATCACTTGTCTTTGCTGATGATACTAATTTCTTTTACTCAGGTGACAATCTGCCACAAGTGTGTGAAACAGTATCAACAGAATTAAACAAATTATACAGATGCTTTCAAGTTAATAAGCTTTCCATAAATATAGCCAAAACAAATGTTATGATCTTTGGTAATAGACAAAGTGAAAACAACCACTTGGTCAGTATCAATGGTAAGAACATTAATAACATCTATGTTATCAAATTTCTTGGTGTACCCGTTGCTTCCCATTTAAATTGGAATGAACACATTAGCCACATCAAAATTATGATCTAAAAAAATGTATCTGTAATGAATAGAGTGAAACATTTATTGAATAAGCCTTCATTATACTCATTATACTCTACTCTTATCATGCCGAATTTAAATTACTGTTGTGGCATTTGGGGCAACACCTATAAGACTTACATACAACCCTTGCATATTACTTAAAAAAACTATTTTGATTTGTCAAAAGGCCGACTTCAAGGCTCATAAAAGACCAATCTGTTATCAACTCAAAACTGTAACTGTACAGGACATGGTGGATTTCAATAGCATGGTGTTTATGTACAAGGTTTATACTAACCTTTTACCAGCAAACATAATGCTGTACTTCCAGGGAGTTAATGACAGTCATCATAACACCCGTATGAAAAATTACAATTTAAGAATAAGAATGTGTCAGTAGAAAGCGGAATGTGTCAGTAGAAAGGGACCTAAGATGTGGAATTATGTACACAACTTTACTCCTGCAAAGATATGATGAATTCATGTTTTGATTTTATGTTTGTTATTATGTATCAACTACCAAACATTCAGGTAGATTAAATATAGCTTAAGTTTAAGTTATCTATTGTGTATGTATTGTATCAGTGCAACTGTATAGCGAGAGGAATGCTATTTATAACTTCTTGCATTTCCCTTCAACATTTTCGTATTTTTCTATGCTTAACTATATGTTTCATTGTTCCACTGTTTATGGTGGATTAGTTTACACCTTACTTGAAATTACACTTTGTATTTATGTTGAATAAATGTTATTCATTCATTCATTCATTATTAACTTTTCCTACCGTTCAACCCGGACGTTTCCCCCGACGTTCCCACAACCGACGCTTAAACAATTTAAACGAATAGAATGACGCTGTTCGCACTCCGTGAACTTATCGTTGACACGACGAGGTTAATTAATACCACCACTCTGGTTGACCTTCATCATTTTGCACAAGTATTGCAGCAGGTGCGTGACGCATTTGTCTACATACCTACATACCTGCATGCGTATACGCGTACACGCGTACATTACATTCATGCATACATACATACATACATACGTACATACGTACGTACATGATTACATGCGTACACGCGTACACCCGTACACGCGCGCACGCCTGCACGCCTACACACACACCCACATCCACCCACACACACACAAACACACATACACACACATACATACAAGCATATGTACACACGCTGACTTGATTATAGTAAGATTGCTTTACGTGAATGTACTTCTCATATTTGCCATGAAGCGTGCTCTCTCAGCACTAAGTTGTACGAGAAGCGTGCTCTCTCAGTACTAAGTATCACGAGAAGCGTGCTCTCTCAGCACTACGTTGCACGAGAAGAGTGCTCTCTCAGCACTAAGTTGCACGAGAAGCGTGCACTCTCAGCACTAAGTTGCGCGAGAAAGGTGCTCTCTCAGCACTAAGTTGCGCGAGAATGGTGCTTCTCAGATTTAAGTTGCGCGAGAAGGGTGCTCTCTCAACACTAAGTTGCACGTGTAGCGTGCTCTCTCAGCACTAAGTTGCACGAGAAGCGTGCCATCTCAGCACTAAGTTGCACGAGAAGCGTGCCCTCTCAGGACTAAGTTGCCCGAGAAGTGTGCCATCTCAGCACAAAGTTGCATAAGAAGCGTGCTCTCTCAGCACTAAGTTGCACGAGAAGCGTGCTGTCTCAGCACTAAGTTGCTCGAGAATTTGTGCTCTCTCAGCACTAAGTTACGTGCTCTCTCTCAGCACTAAGGTACGTGCTCTCTCTCTGTACTAAATTTAGTGCTCTCTCAGCAGTAAGTGATGTGCTCTCTCTCAGTGATAAATTTAGTGCTCTCCCAGCACTAAGTTACGTGCTCTCTCAGTACTAAATTATTATTATTATTTTTTTTATAGCCCAGTCATTTGTAAGGGTCACGCTAGTGCGTCATATCGGTATGTCGAGACCAGAGTCCACAGTATGTGTTGTCATTACAGCAGAATACTGATACATCTTAAATATATTCTTTCTTCTTCCATTCTTGGCCCTATGTTGGGTGGGGGCCACATCACCTGCATGGTTCGTTCCTCGCTTCTCACGAGGCTTTTCCGTCTTCAGCCTATCAAGAACTCTCTTGACATTATTTCTCCGTCTTAATTCATGTCTTCCTCGTTCATAGGCCTCATAATCGTCGTGGAAGGGGACGTGGGGAAGAGACCCCAATAGCTTAGGTGGAGGAGCAGGAGATAAGATCTGTCTCCCAATATTTAGAGCCTAAAGGTGTTTTTTGGTGAGCCTAAAGGGGTGCAATTTGAGATTTTTGGAGAGCCACAAGAAGTTTTGGGAAGCCTCGAGTGCAATTGTGTTTTGGATAGGGTAATGTTTGGCGAGCCTGAAGGGGGATGCAATGCAAAATGTACTTCCTCCTACATAACTTTTAAACAGTCGCCCAAACTACGATAGCGTACTTCGTTCCCAAAGGACATATAGTGCTATCTAATAAATACAACATTATAAAGAAACGATCCACTCACATAGGTCCTACGGTTCATATTGCGTTAAAGTCGAGTAAACTTTGACCAAACTTAACACTGGTATCGGCGTGAACGTATCGGTAATGACGTCTCGCTGCATAGTAAATATACATTTGCATACAGGCTGCGTGTCGCGTTGTTTAATGGGGTCTCCGTACGAAAGGTTCGCTCGTGTGCATTCGGGTAGTTTAACGTGACGAATTGGTGTTGTGGCGGAGTTATGACTACCATTGGCCTAAGTTAATAAGTAAAGTTAATTTCTAGCGACTCCTTTCTACAATATTATCAAAATAAAGTATAAATAAGTTCTCCTAGAGCAACGTATCCAAGTTCTTATGACTGCACAAAGGGCTTGACACTTGCAGACTTGGCTCACCAGACTATGCGTACATAAATGTCCGCCACTATCTACTGCCTGGCAATGATTCATACAGATGATTGAACTGGGTCCGACACGTCAGCAAGAGGATTCGGACCTAGGATCTCTCGATTGAGAGGACACCGCTCTCAGGCAACGTCACCGCGCTCTACAAACCCTACATACTGGCACCACCCACATCACTTCTCATGCTACGTCACAGCGCTGAACAAACCCTTCATACTGGTATCACCCACCACATTTATCATGCTACGTCACAGCGCTCCACAAACCCTTTATACTGGTATCACCCACAACACTTCTCATGCTACTTCACCGCGTTCCACAAACCTTTCATACTGGTATCACCCACCACACTTCTCATGCTACGTCACCACGTTCTACAAACTCTTCATACTGGTATCACCCACCACACTTCTCATGCTACGTCACCACGTTCTACAAACTTTTCATACAGGTATCACCCACCACACTTCTCATGCTACGTCACCGTGCTCCACAAACCCTTCATACTGGTATCACCCACCACACTTCTCATGCTACGTCACCACGTTCTACATCTCTTCATACTGGTATCACCCACCACACTTCACATGCTACGTCACCGCGCTCCACAAACTCTTCATACTGGTATCACCCACCACACTTCTCATGCTACGTCACCGCGTTCTACAAACTCTTCATACTGGTATCACCCACCACACTTCTCATGCTACGTCACCGCGTTCTACAAACTCTTCATACTGGTATCACCCACCACACTTCTCATGCTACGTCACCGCGTTCTACAAACTCTTCATACTGGTATCACCCACCACACTTCTCATGCTACGTCACCACGTTCTACAAACTCTTCATACTGGTATCACCCACCACACTTCTCATGCTACGTCACCGCGTTCTACAAACTCTTCATACTGGTATCACCCACCACACTTCTCATGCTACGTCACCGCGTTCTACAAACTCTTCATACTGGTATCACCCACCACACTTCTCATGCTACGTCACCGCGTTCTACAAACTCTTCATACTGGTATCACCCACCACACTTCTCATGCTACGTCACCGCGTTCTACAAACTCTTCATACTGGTATCACCCACCACACTTCTCATGCTACGTCACCACGTTCTACAAACTCTTCATACTGGTATCACCCACCACACTTCTCATGCTACGTCACCGCGTTCTACAAACTCTTCATACTGGTATCACCCACCACACTTCTCATGCTACGTCACCGCGCTCCACAAACTCTTCATACTGGTATCACCCAACACACTTCTCATGCTACGTCACCGCGCTCCATAAACTCTTCATACTGGTATCACCCAACACACTTCTCATGCAACGTCACCGCGCTCCACAAACTCTTCATACTGGTATCACCCAACACACTTCTCATGCTACGTCAACGCGCTCCACAAACCCTTCATACTGGTATCACCCATCACACCTCTCATGCTACGTCATCACGTTCTACAAACTCTTCATACTGGTATCACCCATCACACCTCTCATGCTACGCCATCACGTTCTACAAACTCTTCATACTGGTATCACCCATCACACCTCTCATGCTACGTCATCACGTTCTACAAACTCTTCATACTGGTATCACCCATCACACCTCTCATGCTACGTCACCACGTTCTACAATCTCATCATACTGGTATCACCCATCACACCTCTCATGCTACGTCATCACGTTCTACAAACTCTTCATACTGGTATCACCCATCACACCTCTTATGCTACGTCATCACGTTCTACAAACTCTTCATACTGGTATCACCCACCACACTTCTCATGCTACGTCACCACGTTCTAAAACTCTACATATTGGTATCACCCACCACACTTCTCATGCTACGTCACCGCGCTCCACAAACTCTTCATACTGGTATCACCTAACACACTTCTCATGCTACGTCACCGCGCTCCACAAACCCTTCATACTGGTATCACCCATCACACTTCTCATGCTACGTCACCGCTCTCCGCAAACCCTTCATACTGGTATCACCCACCACACTTATCATGCTACGTCACCGTGCTCCACAAACTCATCATACTGGTATCACCCACCACACTTCTCATGCCACGTCACCGCGCTCCACAAACTCTTCATACTGGTATCACCCAACACACTTCTCATGCTACGTCATCACGTTCTACAAACTCTTCATACTGGTATCACCCAACACACTTTTCATGCTACGTCATCACGTTCTACAAACTCTTCATACTGGTATCACCCATCACACCTCTCATGCTACGTCATCACGCTCCACAAACTCTTCATACTGGTATCACCCAACACACTTCTCATGCTACGTCACCACGTTTTACAAACTCTTCATACTGGTATCACCCAACACACTTCTCATGCTACGTCACCACGTTCTACAAACTCTTCATACTGGTATCACCCACCACACCTCTCATGCTACGTCACCACATTCTACAAACTCTTCATACTGGTATCACCCATCACACCTCTCATGCTACGTCATCACGTTCTACAAACTCTTCATACTGGTATCACCCATCACACCTCTCATGCTACGTCACCGCGCTCCACAAACTCTTCATACTGGTATCACCCAACACACTTCTCATGCTACGTCACAGCTCTCCACAAACCCTTCATACTGGTATCACCCATCACACTTCTCATGCTACGTCACCGCGCTCCACAAACCCTTCATACTGGTATCACCCATCACACCTCTCATGCTACGTCATCACGTTCTACAAACTCTTCATACTGGTATCACCCACCACACTTCTCATGCTACGTCACCGCGCTCCACAAACTCTTCATACTGGTATCACCCAACACACTTCTCATGCTACGTCACAGCTCTCCACAAACCCTTCATACTGGTATCACCCATCACACTTCTCATGCTACGTCACCGCGCTCCACAAACCCTTCATACTGGTATCACCCAAAACACTTCTCATGCTACGTTACCGCGCTCCACAAACTCTTCATACTGGTATCACCCACCACACTTATCATGCTACGTCACAGCGCTCCACAAACCCTTCATACTGGTATCACCAATCACACTTCTCATGCTACGTCACCACGCTCCACAAACCCTTCATACTGGTATCACCCATCACACTTCTCATGCTACGTCACCACGCTCCAGAAACTCTTTATACTGGTATCACCAATCACACTTCTCATGCTACGTCACAGCGCTCCACAAACTCTTCATACTGGTATCACCCACCACACTTATCATGCTACGTCACAGCGCTCCACAAACCCTTCATACTGGTATCACCCATCACACTTCTCATGCTACGTCACCGCGCTCCACAAACCCTTCATAATGGTATCACCCAAAACACTTCTCATGCTACGTCACCGTGCTCCACAAACCCTTCATACTGGTATCACCAATCACACTTCTCATGCTACGTCACAGCGCTCCACAAACTCTTCATACTGGTATCACCCACCACACTTCTCATGCTACGTCACAGCGCTCCACAAACTCTTCATACCGGTATCACCCACCACACTTCTCATGCTACGTCACAGCGCTCCACAAACCCTTCATACCGGTATCACCCACCACACTTCTCATGCTACGTCACCGCGCTCCACAAACCCTTCATACTGGTATCACCCACCACACTTCTCATGCTACGTCACAGCGCTCCACAAACCCTTCATACTGGTATCACCCACCACACTTCTTGTGCATTTCTTCCTTGTTTTCGCATGCGATCAGTATATTTTGTCCTAGGCGTCATTTTGGAATTTCGTATATGTATCCGTTCAACAGAATCCAGTCCTGTCTGGTAAAGCGGTTTACACCGCAGTAAGCTGCGAGGTCAGTCGCTCTGTCGAGTACACCGGATACCTGGCTGACGTCACTATCCAGATCGTTCCAGATTTACCGGCAAAACAGGAATTCTAGGCGCTGAATTAATTCTATAGGTACGCGTGTATCTACACTTGACAAAATGTCCCACGGGAACTGGTGGCTTAGTTTTACTTAATATGTTAGATGATTAGTTAAGATTAGTTAGAAACTACTCGGCAACGGATTTAAGAAGCAATTCGAATTTTAGAAATCCTCTCCGTAAAAGTCATACTTTGGATATGTGTCATATCAAGGTATGTTACACTGATATACAAAAACTTCTAATGTAGCATGTTGTTAAAACATTAATTATGCTTAACGAAACAATTTTGGTATCGCAGTTTTTATCCATTTCTGTATGTAATTATTTGCCGTGGATATATTAAGCTACATAATTTCACATTATCAAAGCACCCTCATTTCGTGACAACCAACCCTATAGCTTGTGACAACAA
Organism: Escarpia spicata; assembly: GCA_963995525.1. NCBI lineage: Eukaryota > Metazoa > Annelida > Polychaeta > Sabellida > Siboglinidae > Escarpia > Escarpia spicata. The sequence goes on along the minus strand of OZ023209.1, from coordinate 66,957,927 downwards.
ATCCGGGCATGGGGCAGGTCTTTACAAGAAAGACAGTCTTTTTAAATTATCCAAATATAATATTTTAAAAGAGCTACGTCGACAATACCCTGTGTTTGCATCGTGGATAGTTTGTCATGTAATTTAATTCTGTCTTAACTTGTGTTTACGTTCTATATAATATTATATGCATTAATTTATAGATCCAAAGTTAATATTAGCGAAACAAAACTTTTGGAACTGTTATTACAAAGAGAAAAATAAGAAAACACTAAAAAGTGTGACTACATGGAATAGTTCTTGGATGTTTAGAATTCCACTGTTTTTATGTAGTTTGGAAAAAACTATTACCAGTTATGATGAATGATTGATTTACATGAACATCTAATGTTCTCTTTGATTTGTTTGTCTAGTTGGATGTCTGTTCCATTTTGTATAATTAAGAAACATACCCGTCCAAAGAATACACGCATCATCCTTACATAAACACCATATCGCGCTCACTAAGGTGTGCAATGGTTTCAGCGCACGTCAAAAGTAGACAATAGACGCCATTAGCTAACGCAATAAGCACAAACCTGTCGCCAAAACATACGCCAACCGCAAAGTTAACTGAGTTCTATGTCAAAACTTTTGCGATCCAATCAGAGGTTTACGCGGGATCTGCAGTTCGACTTCGCGTATGAACGCCAAACATGTATATTTCGCGTAAGTACAAACGCCGACTTATTTCGTACATAAATAGTTATGGTAATTTAAATGTACCTATACAGAGTAATAGCTACACCTTTTAGGAACACATGCTTATAAAGAAAGTTGATTACATGTAAGCATGTTTGACGGCTTTTAGAAAGACCTACGACTTGCTTGTTTTCATCTACACTGACTACAGCGACGCAGTGAGGCGCAATAACAGTGCAATACACATTTGTTTATTGGACCCCACATGTTTAGCTTAGACTTATGCATGGCCTTGCGCACCTATATACCATAATATTATTGTAACACGTGTCTGTCCAATGTTTATTAAGCCCACGCAGATAGCTATATGGGCCTACTATCTATATTAACCTAAACTTATTTATTTATTTTATAAACGTAGTTGAGTCGTTGGTTGCATTATGTCTACTTTGGCTATGTTGCAATGCAGGCATGTCACGTTTTTGTGCAACTACGAAAATAGGCACCTTTAAGTCTAAACCTACGCATTGTACTTGGCGGTTTATATGACATGTAGATTGATGGCCTATTTATTTTGCCGACTGGATTAGATGCAGACAGTTTTTTATTGAGCAAAGTGCGCTGACCAGCTGTCAATCAGTGTCAGTTGTGGCGTTTTGTTGTAAACACATTTATTTTGATGTAAAGATTTGTTCCATAAATTGAACAAATCTGTAATATTATAAATCGAGTTGAAACTTCACCACATGGTTAAGTTTCAACTCGATTTGTAATGTTACAACTCAGAAGGTCGATTGTATTTATCTGAGGACATTTTTGAGACCTCCCATCCCTTTCTCGCTTTTACTAACGCAGGCGTGTATACCTCCTAAAATATGATCGGTTTGACAAATGCCCGCCATGATGTATATTCTATAAAAATTATTCTAGGCCTAATATTTGCATGGTTGTATTGATTGCTTATTTACATGTAAACATAAAAGTCTGTGAAAGTATTGTAAAACATGGTAGGCCAACATTGTTGGTTTTTTGCTGGAATGATATTTATTAGTCTACCCCAAAACTGGCTGAACAAAAACACTGTATCTGTCTGATATAAATAGTTCGACAAAGCAACGTTTCACAAATGGTAACGTAACAATTACACCGACACCTCTCCCATTCCATGTAACGTATGGTTACATACACCCGCCACGCCTAATCTTGACATACTTTATGGTTGTCCCCTAATACCTTAAACCAATTAAAGAAAGTATTGCCCATTGCGGTACCCCACGCTGTGTTATACAAACATCATGATTAGGCTAGGTTAGTGCATAACAGGACTCGAAACACAATGTTTTGTTTGCTTAGTCTAATCATACGAGCCGGAATGATTGCACTGGGGTTCGCGTTTGCCGTTGTTGCGTCTTGAATTCTACCTTCCTGCGATGATCGATTGCGAAAAGGTTAAATTGTTCCGTTAACACATTTATACATATATCTATATATTTCGTACATGCATTTTACTGTTAGTAACACACATAAAATTAGGAGAGCGGCTAATCCCCCAAAAGTGCTTTATTTTAGGTATTTAAATGCCCCCCTACACACACCCAAATGTTATATCCCTTGAAAGGTCTACATCTCCCGTCCCAAAGAGGTCTGTCGTAGAGCTGTCAAGTTGTACAGTAAGCGTGAATCGAAGTTAAAACAAGGTCACCGTCAAATGATGAATTTTCGAAATTGTGCGCTTCCGCAATCGTCTTAACATTACAATGGTTGCATATCTACTTTATTTAATTACAAGATGGGCAAGTCATATATTGTTGGAAAGCTTATTGTCTTCCCATCAAAATGAGGTATGATATGGAAGTTACCTGATATGGTACGAGTGTAGCTAAGGTCAAACAAGGTCACCGCGAAATGATGATCATTTGATTTATTTGCAATACCGCGAAAGTGATAAAGCTACAATGACCCTGCAACTGCTTCATTTATATGTACATACTTTGTGAAAGAACCATTTCTCACCGTCAAAATGAGATATGACATGGAGCTGACAGTTGATGGAGCAGGTGTGGAGCGACGATCAAACAGAGCCACCGTCAATTGATTAATGTTCGAAATTGTGTTATCATGCAAAAGTCATACAATATAAATGGTTGCGTATATCTACTTTACTTCTCTATTCATGGCAATGTCGTATACCGTTGGAAAGTCAACTATTTCCCCGTAAATATAGAATACGGCTGGGAGCTATCACGAAGTGCGGTAGGTGTGGAATGAAGGTTAAACAAGGTCACCATCATACGACGTATGTTCAAGACTACGGCCCTCGACAACAATTCTACACTTACAATGGTAGCGTAGCTACGCTATCTACACACACTAGGCCATGTTACATACCGTTTGAAAGCGTATTGTATCCCCGTCAAAATGAGCTATAGCATGGAGGAGTTGTGTTTCGAAATTATGCCTTTCCACAGATAGTAGGTTAGTTGACATGTGATGTTATATTAAACTGCATTTTTGTTAATGGCAGGAATTCTTGCAAGATCCATCACACAAGGGATAAGAAAATAGGTGTATGTGGAATCCACCCTCGATTTTGAAGGTTAGTTGAATGTCATAAACTCAAACCTGTGTCAAAATATTTTTATTAATTCATTGACATTGACACACCGTTGCATAAAACCAGACATTCTATTATCTGTGCACGTATTGTCTGTGTTATCTGTACACGTATCGTCTGTGTTATCTGTATACGTATCGTCTGTGTTATCTGTACACGTATTGTCTCTGTTATCTGTACACGTATTGTCTCTGTTATCTGTACACGTATTGTCTGTGTTATCTGTACTCGTATTGTCTGTGTTATCTGTGCACGTATTGTCTGTGTTATATGTGCACGTATTGTCTGTGTTATATGTACACGTATTGTCTGTGTTATCTGTACACGTATTGTCTGTGTTATCTGTACACGTATTGTCTGTGTTATCTGTGCACGTATTGTCTGTGTTATCTGTGCACGTATTGTCTGTGTTATCTGTACTCGTATTGTCTGTGTTATATGTACACGTATTGTCTGTGTTATCTGTACACGTATTGTCTGTGTTATCTGTGCACGTATTGTCTGTGTTATATGTACACGTATTGTCTGTGTTATCTGTGCACGTATTGTCTGTGTTATCTGTACTCGTATTGTCTGTGTTATATGTACACGTATTGTCTGTGTTATCTGTGCACGTATTGTTTGTGTTATATGTACACGTATTGTCTGTGTTATCTGTACACGTATTGTCTGTGTTATCTGTATACGTATTGTCTGTGTTATATGTACACGTATTGTCTGTGTTATCTGTGCACGTATTGTTTGTGTTATATGTGCACGTATTGTCTGTGTTATCTGTACACGTATTGTCTGTGTTATCTGTATACGTATTGTCTGTGTTATATGTACACGTATTGTCTGTGTTATCTGTATACGTATTGTCTGTGTTATATGTACACGTATTGTCTGTGTTATCTGTACACGTATTGTCTGTGTTATCTGTATACGTATTGTCTGTGTTATCTGTATACGTATTGTCTGTGTTATCTGTACACGTATTGTCTGTGTTATCTGTACACGTATTGTCTGTGTTATCGGGGGTTGAACTTTTTATTTACTCATAGATATATAGGATAATCTATCATAAAAACGTGAACTTCTAAAATGTGTTTATCGCGTACACCAACGTTGTTTATACACCCAACTAGTCTTTGTAGGCCTGTTTGTATATATTTTTGTTGATGTAAAGTACATATTATTTTTTACTACACATGCATTTGGACATTATCATGACGTGAAAGGCAAAGAACTTGCCCAAAACGTAGTTAGGGTGTTGAAGAAGATGGCAATCGCATATTAGAACTCTACTCGCAACACAGTCGACCAACTGTCAGATGTTTAGAGGAACAAGATAATTCAATATTATCTCATGGAGGAATCAAAATTCAGGATGTGATTGGCATACGTGGAAACTATGGAGATCATGCTGGACATCACCAGGGCTGAGATGATTGGCAACTATATAGAACCTTTCGCTGCAATTATACATTGGCTAACCATCTATGATCATACAAGCTATGCCCTTCCGATGGAGAATAGGCTCTCTGGCAGATGTGAAACACCCCGAGAAAATAGCACCAGAGGCTCGTGCAGTATTCATTAAAGGATACTTCAAACAAGTGCCTGCTGATCAGGCAACTGTGCCAATTACTAGCACGTGCAGGATGCATAATGGAATCACCGGCATTACAAAAAACGACCGAGCCAGTTCGCCGAGCCGCCCTGTATTTTGAGTGGCATCCACAGACTTCTACAACACAGGCATTACGGAACCTTCTTCCTCGTATATGTGTCGATATGAGATGATATAGCTATACATTCGCAATCTGTCTGTAACCATGATCAGCGTGTGCAATATGAAGTTGTAGGGTGGAGGGTGGGTTAGCAACGTCAGACCCAAAGAGTAGGATCCTGGCAGGATCGACGGTTTGTTACTCACGAGCGAGTGCTATAAAATAGGTGACACACAACATATCCACCAAGTGCAAGTTACCCATCGTGACCATTTCTCTTGACAAGGAGCTGGTTGGTTGTGGACATTTTGCAAGCTCGATGTCTTCACTTGACCACAAAAGGCTGATGTTGAATTCCTGTCAGTGCGTAAAAGCTGAGCAGGTTATCAGTCGCAGGTTGTGTAAGTCTTTCAGATTGTTTCTGGAAGTTCCAATGGTGTACGGAGTCCAGCCGTACCAAGACTGGACAGCTATACCTTTGGTGTTGAGTTTATGTCATCTCCAAATGTGGACAAGGGGTAGCTAAAGCTTCATGGTATTCACAAGTCCCACCATTCGTACAGTAGTGACACTGTTGACTTATTGCTTTAAAAGCTTTCTTTCAACTTTGGTAGTGTTTTGTATATTGTGTAGCCGCAAAGGTTTTTGAACGTTGCTTCCTCGGTGCATCATGACACCATGTAGTTTCTTCAACCAGTCGTTGCTTCACGGTGAGGTTAACCTACTATGTTTCTTGGTCTTTAGCTGTTAGATGAGTTGACTATTGACCACGTCCCTTCAAGAAGAGTATTTCGCTGCCATAGGTACTAAAGGCATGTCGTTATTCTGTGGGTCAATCCAGTTTCTGTTGTTGGTCCCTGTATGGAGTCAGCGACGATATTGCTGACATACACACGCTTGACAGGAAAGCAATTGCGTTGACAGGGAACAAAAACAGTGGTTAAAAAGCCACCACTCTTGCGTCTGTAACCATCGCTCCCATATATAAGTCAGTGTTTCCATATTCATCGTCAGTTCCTCTGAACACACCAAGAACTTTGTGACAAGCTTCTTAAAGTCACCAGCGTCACGCTTGCATGCTTCATCCGTGGCTGATAACATTAGAGCAGTTGAACGTGGTCTCTTCCTCGTCGTCTTCCATATTGAAGAAGGGGATCTTGAGTACTGTAACATTCGTAATCGTTCTGACCATGTAACACAAAACGTATCCGTGGCTTGATCGTCCCTTGTAAGGCCGATGATGCCATTGTGCATCTTGTACACATCAATTTAGTTGGCTAATCAGCTGGAATTTGTTTGAAGGGCCTTTTTGTTTTCGTCAAAATAAAGTTTCCTTTAATGATTACTGCATGAACCTCTGGTGCTGTCTTCTCGGGGGTTTTACATGTGCCCGAGAGACTGTTCTCCACCTGGAGGGCACAGTTTGTATGATCGTAGATTATTAGCCAATGCATAATTGCTGCGAAAGATTTTATGTAGCTGCCAATTATCTCAGCCATGATGATGTCCAGCATAATCTCATTAGTTTAAATAAATAATGGTACTAAACAGTATGCTTATTAAATAAGTAATAAATAGTATGCATATTATATCAATAGGACAAATATACAAACAGGATTACAAAGAATAATTTAGTGTGAAAACAACTTTGGTGTACGCGAGAAGATAACGTTTTTATGTTAAATTATCCCACATATTCGTGAGTATAGGCAAAGTTCAACACCTGATAACAGTACATGTATTAATCATAAAATATTTGGTTTTATGTAGCGGTGTGTACAAGAAGATGTCAACTAATTAATTAAAATATTGTAGTGCGGACTAGCATTGTAAATAGTTCACACCCCCAAGATAAGTACGCATAACCGCATTGCACCCCAACAACACGCACACACACCCTATAAATAACCATGTAACACAATAGCCACCAGTCTGAACTACCGCAGCCGTGGTCGCCCGTCCCCTGAGACCCGCAGTCTCGTCGGCCCTTCGGCATCGTTGATCTGCGACGTCGTCTTCGCCGGTCTGTACATTGTGCCTGCCCAAATAAGTGCTGCGCACAACATTGGCGTTGCGAGCAGTGTATGATTTACTTATCTTTAAATTTAATTTAAAAATAATTAGCCAGGAGGAACCTGTCGGTTCTCGGGTGTTTACAATTTAGATTTAACAAGATTGCCATCCAGAAAATTAACTCTAGATGGCAGGTGGACAAGGAAGACTTTTGGCTTATCGAGAGTCCAATACTTTTTATCTACGTGTATCCCGCCCTTTTAAGGTATGTATCGATTTTATCTTTAAACATATTCACGCTACTAGCACCAATACAATCAGGAGATAATCTGTTCCATTCATTTACAGTCCTTTGTGAGAATGAGAACTTTCTTATATATAATCTACACTGCTCCTTTACTAATGTTACTTTATGTCCTCTGGTCCTTCTATCTTTCTTAACTGAGAAAAAAAATATTTCTATCAATATTTTCATAACCATTCAATATTTTAAACACTTCTATCTGATCTCCTCTCAATCTTCTGGTCTCTAATGTTGTTAAACCACAGGCGTATTTCGTAACTAAGATCTTTCAGTTTTGGTATCATTTTAGTTGCTCTCCTCTGTACTCTTTCTAGCATATCTATGTCCTTCCTTCGATATGACATCCACGCTTGAATACAATATTCTAAATGAGGCCTAACTATTGTTTTGTACAGCGGTATTATTAGCTCTTTTTCGTTATATGTTATGTTTCGCCTAATTAATCCAAGGATTTTATTTCCCTTTGAAGCGACAATACCGCTCTGCTCTGAAACCTTCATATCAGCACTAACGGTTAACCCTAAGTCCGTTTCTTTTACAGTAATACTTAGTACAGAACCTCCAATTGTATATTGTACATCTTCGTTCCCATGCCCTGTGTGGAGGCATTTACATTTCCCAAAACTGAACAACATTTGCCATTTTCAGACCATTTTATCGACCTGTCAAGATCATCTTGTAAATGCTGACTATCTTCGTCAAGTTTAATCATTCTAAGCAATTTTGTATCATCTGCAAATTTCAACGCTTTGCTTGCTATATCATCGTCCAAATCGTTGATATATATTAAGAATAATATAGTTCCCAGTACTGATCCCACTCAAAACTAATTTCCAGTTTGAAGCCCCCTCCCCCCGTCAACTACTACCCGTTGTCTTCTGACAATTAGCCATTTTATGGGCCTTTAGTGTAAGCAGTAATTTTAAGAAGTTATGTTTAACAAGAAAATCCACCATGTGATCTTTAATTAGTCTTTCTAATAATTTGCAAATCACTGACGTTAAACACACTGGTCTGTAGTTCACTGACTTGTTTCTGGAACCTTTTTTAAATAACGGTATACTGTTTGCTTCTTTCCATTCTAAAGGAACCACTCCCTCTTCTGATGACAAGTTGAAAACTGTTGCAAGTGGTATGCTAATTTGTTCTACAATTTCCAATAGTAGTTTGGGCGGAATCCCATCCACTCCAGGTGATTTATTATCCTTCATAGCCCTTATTTTCTTAGCTACCATTTCCGGGGCTACAATTAACTGTCCCAAATAGACTGATTCTGCCCCCTCGAACTTAGCCTCTGGTACTGGCAGTGAACTAATATCTTCCCTGGTAAACATTGAACTAAAATACTCATTCAGGTCTTCTGCTATTAAGAATCCCTCTGATATTATATTTCCAGCACTACCTTCTAGAGGACCAATCTTATCCTGAACTTTCTGTTTGCTCTGAACATATGCATAAAAACTCTTGCTGTCTTGTTTTATATTACAAGCTAATTTTTGTTCGTAGCTTCTCTTCAATTGTCGAATTTCAGTTGTAGCTTGGTTTAGTGCTTCTTTATAAATGTTGTAGTCTTCGTCATTTCCAGTACGTTTATATGACTTCAACATCGTATGTTTATACTTAATTTTTCTAATGGCTTCTTTCGATAAGTATTTCTTTCTGGACCGTTTCCCTTGTTTTTTCAAGGGAACATATTTATCGACGATGCACTCTAATTCACTCTCTAAGATATTCCAGCATTCTGTTGCTGACTTATTTTTCAGTGTGTTGTTCCAGTCTATCTTTGCTAAATATTTCCTCGTTTCCTTATATCTTCCTTTGTGAACATTTCTCCTGAACTGCTTTTTATTATTTCTTTTTTACTTTGATGATAACATGTATCTGGTTGTGATCACTACTTCCCAGAGGCTCACATAATTTGACATTGTCAACTAATTCATTCTGTGAGGACAAAACACATACTCACCCATGTTTGGCTCTAGCACATGTTGTGAAAGGAAACTGTCTTGTACTAAAACTAAAAACTTGTGGTCCTCACTCCCCGTACTCTGTAGAGATTTCCATTGTATATGACCATGGTTAAAATGTCCCATAATAATACGGTCCCGTTTGCTAACTTCTTATAGCGTTTTGTACTTTTTCATTCTCTTCTACACTTATGTTTGGACTTCGATAAACTAAACGTTTGGGATAACTTGCTGGAAACAGGACGGATCAGTCTGGAGAAACCCCAGACAGGAGGAGCTACTTCGACAGATTAGAGTAGCAATGAGGTAGAGATGTTAAAAGAAAAACTGGAAAGGAGTTGAAGCACAGTATCAAGCGCCACTTCATGAGAAGGATTGCAAAATCCATGAGAGGGATTGCAAAATCAAGAATATGAGAGAGAGAGAGAGAGAGAGAGAGAGAGAGAGAGAGAGAGAGAGAGAGAGAGAGAGAAGAGAGAGAGAGAGAGAGAGGAGAGAGAGAGAGAGAGAGAGAGAGAGAGAGAGAGAGAGAGAGAGAGAGAGAGAGAGAGAGAGAGAGAGAGAGAGAGAGAGAGAGAGAGAAGAGAGAGAGAGAGAGAGAGAGAGAGAGAGAGAGAGAGAGAGAGAGAGAGAGAGAGAGAGAGAGAGAGAGAGAGAGAGAGAGAGAGAGAGAGAGAGAGAGAGAGAGAGAGAGAGAGAAGAGAGAGAGAGAGAGAGAGAGAGGAGAGAGAGAGAGAGAGAGAGAGAGAGAGAGAGAGAGAGAGAGAGAGAGAGAGAGAGAGAGAGAGGAGAGAGAGAGAGAGAGAGAGAGAGAAGAGGAGAGAGAGAGAGAGAGAGAGAGAGGAGAGAGAGAGATCGAACCAGGACCAGGTTTCATAATGACGAGGATGAATTCATGAGGGTGAGGGAAGTAACGAGAAGAGAACTGGAAGAAAGAATGAGAAGAGAGATGGAAGAATGTGATCACAGAATGGTGATCACACAATGAGGAGAGAGATAGAAAAATGAGATGGGAAATGTATGAGAGTGAGAACATGGAGTACAAGAGCCCTCCCAAATCAATGGGTCATCCTTTTGATGATAAACCCCTCCTTGATGCGCATTCCAAGGATGGCATATACAGCTCCGGTCCCTCGCGGTTGTTGGGACAAGAAGCACGCAGGAAAGATAACCCACTACAACCTACAAGCAACACAAAGCCTCCAGTCGGAAACGAACCAGTGGGAGGACTAGACACCACACCACAAACCGATGGGCATCACACACATGACAAAACACATAATCATCACACACACAACACAACCGATGGGCATCACACACATGAAAAAACACATGGTCACCACACACACGACACAACCGATGGGCATCACACACATGACAAAACACATAATCATCACACACACGACACAACCGATGGGCATCACACAAAAACGATGGTCATTACAAACATGACAAAAACGATGGTCATTACACACATGACAAAAACGATGGTCATTACACACACGACAAACACTATGGCCATTACACACATGACAAAACCCATGGTAATATCAGACTACACCAGAAAAGAGGAATAAAGAAGAGATATGGCAATAGAGCAAAATCGCCAGGATATTCGAGCGAAGATTCGTCCTCAATGTCTTCGTCCTCTACTTCGTCCGACCCTTTTGACATTAATTCTGATTCGGTATCATCTGACGAATCCATAGAAAGGAATAGACGACAACGTCGACGAAACAGTCTCCCAGGACCCAACTTACCAACATTTTCAGGGAACGCTGTAGAATGGGAAACATTTCTGTACCTGTTTAACGGTACCGCCAAGCACTATCGTTGGGGTAGTCATCGGAAACTACAGAGACTAAAGGAATGCCTCCATGACAAAGCCATTGATTATGTACGAACACGCTCCCGCAAGGATCGGAATGATTACCGTAGGCTTATAAAATGCCTGAAGAGCAGATTTGAAAAGAAGGAAGACCCGAGCGTGGTGCGACGGAATCTCCACGATATCCAACAGGAAGTCAACGAATCTCTGGAAGATTTTGCAGACCAGGTCCAACATGCCGTCTCGTTGGGGTACAAAGGAGCAGGAGACAAAGCCATAGACAAAAGGGCCACAGAGCTATTCCCGAAAGGTGTTAGGGAGAAAGGAGCAGCGTTAGCAGCCATTGAGAGACAGCCAATGTCAATTAGGAAAGCCCTAAAAGAGATGAAAACTAGCATCAGCAATTAGAAGGCTGTCCTTGGTAGAACACGGTCAGTATTAACGAGACAGGTTGCATCTGAGGACTACTTAATAGTAGTCGCTACGTATTCTTCACTTCAGGCTGTCGGTCGTCATGCAACAACGCCGTCAGAGAATGGTAACTGTCAGGAACCAGTCGGTTCCTCCAGCATTAAAAACAAAGAGGAAAGCAAGATTGACGAAACATCGAGAAGGCTAATCCAAGTGGAGCAACGTCTATATCAAGAACGACAGACGCCACCCACTAACAGTCAACCTCAATTTAAGAGATACAGTCGATCACCAAGCAGATACCAATCACCACATTGCATGCAATCACCAGGCCGTGGACAGTCACCATCTTTCACTGGCAGGTGTTACAACTGCGGGGAAACAGGGCATCTGAGTCACAATTGTCCTAGAAATAGGACTAGGTCCCCACCAAACAATACAATACAATAACTTTGTCTGTTGGGTTACAGAAAATTTCCTTTAGGCTTGTTCATATAATGAGTAAAAACAAAGAGTAAGAAGTTTATATGTATGTATACAAGGTTAAGATAAATATTAAGAGCGAGGTTATCACATAATATTCATATCACATGCACAATAGGATATAGTGATAGATCACGTACACATAGATAAGTAAACCACAATAGATAAGTAAATAAGTAAACAGGTAAACAAGTAAACCACAGGAGGAAAATGTCTATCATACAAGTAGTACTGTAAAAAATCAAGCTAATACATGGGGTCAGAGTAAATACATAATAATATAAATACATTCTAAAATGGTAAACATACTATCACAGATTATAATTATTCAATTAAACACATATATATTGCAAGATATTATTATGAAGTCACAGTCATGCCTAAAATTGCTAAGATTCATTTACACGTGCACTCTTTTATCATGGGCATTCAGTCCTTGACTTAAATAATAATCCAGATAAAAGACAAACGCTTCTATTAATGGTAATAATAGAACAAGGGCTAGACTAGACGGTCAGAGTCTATCCCCAGGAAAGCAAGGCCTGACTCTTGGCAAACACGATACTGAAATTATATTTTTTGTTGCCATTGATTCGAGCTGATCACACGTGTCAGTACCTCTGTAAAGCACTTGGAGAATGGAACGGACTGTAAAATTAACAAAAAAATAAGAACAGATACACCAGAAAATGGCACAGTATATGAGGCTAAACTTACACGCTTAAGGGGTTGTTGGCGTGTGCCGCTGTATTGTCAGGTCAGTCTGAGGATGTATCGTCAAACATAGTCCCAAATCATGATATTGACGTACATAGCGAAGAGGGAAGTAAAACAGATACGGTAACCGATCAACCATTTATGCTATCAGCTTCTCATACCGTTCCATCAAATTCAGGAAATTCTGTCGACAATCAGGCGCTATGTCAGAGGTGGCTGTCAACAGAAATAACTGATTGTTTATTGGATATGCCCAATGATGAAACAGAACTAACAAAGCTCGATACTGTGCTAATGCCAAGTCTCAGTCAGAGCCGGCTAACACAACACCCCAGTATCGGAACACCTTTGTCAAGAACGACAGCGGACATTGCTAAACACGTGCTAGAGAAAGACGACTGTTGGAAAACAACTCCACTGAAGGAGTGAAGGAGGGGGAGGAGGCGGTGTATAGGCTGGAACTCAAAAAGATCAAGCTGGAGCCAGATGCGCATTACCTTCCACCACCAGATACAACTGGCCCGAACCACCCATGGAATATATTACCATAGCAGAGAGGGAGGCCTCGTTGAATGGGTTAACCACAGGTATGGTGGTGGAAGCGAGCCGTCTGAATGCGTGCCAATTCTATGGTCTAGTTGCACGCCTCCTGTATACCATGGATTAAGGTCAAAATGGGCAACGCACACCACACCATACACACACACACGCGCGCGCGCACACACACACACACAGACGCACAGACGCACAGACGCACAGACGCACAGACGCGCAGACGCACAGACGCACAGGCGCACACACGCATAGACGCACACACGCACAGACGCACATACGCACATACACAATCTAGTAGTTTAGGACGCTTGTCGGTGCCCGGGTTCTAGGACATACATATTTTCGTGTAGGTAAATTTTTTGTATATATATATATATATAATTATTGGAAATTACATTTCATTTTCAATAAGTTCGTTTTGCTTTATTATACAAGTGTTAAGATAATTATGGTTGGGAACAATAAAATGTATTAATTTTTGTACAAGGCAACAACATACATGAAATAGAAAATGCTCTGACCTCTGAAGTAAAAAGAATATCCCTATAGCTTAAAATTAATAAACTTTCTTTAAATATACAGAAATGTCACACAATGACCTTTAGTAATATGAACATTATAAGAGAGAGGGATAGTAGTATTTACATACACAGGCGGCATAAAAGTTGACTCTGTAAACCAAATAGTTTTTGGGTCTACTTATAAATAACACATTGCCCTGGAGCACTCACATTAGATATATATCAAATAAAATATATAAGAATATTGGCATTATTGACAAAGTTACGAACAAATTAGATAAAAGCTTATTGTATTTCTAAGGTGACATGAACATCATTTTTTTATTTTAACCACGTAAATAACATACTAACATGATGCTATTTAGACAGGTGTAATACCTGACAGGTTCCTTAGTTAATATATACACGCAGTTTAATGTGTAAAAATCAGCCTATCTGACCGATTTCCGAATGAAATCCCGAATTAAATAATGTGCCTGATTGCCGCTTGGTAAAGTACGGTGACGTAATATGTGCCATAGCCCAAATCTGTCTCACCGCTGGAAACATGGAAGACACGACGTAAGATTCTTGTGATTCGGAGTTGAAGAGTTGTGGCGCAAATGTAAGGACTTGTAGGACTGTTGCCGCATACAGCGATGAACCATTGGCAATAGACGTCACTCAGGAAAGTTTATGACATGTACGATGATGACGACGATATAAAAAGGAACATTTTGAGACTGTCGTTGTCGCCGGTGACAAACGACAATTTCAGATTCACGGACCTAACATCGAGTTTTATTGGAAACAGACAATACATTCATGACATTATACAGAATCACATGGATTATTTTCAACGTCAAATACAACGTCTATACGTATAACTGTATAATATTGTAATAGTATTAATATGATGCGCGCAACTGACAGAATTGTGCTAGCCCGCCATTCATTGATTCAATGATTTCACTGTCGCTGTCAATGTCATTGAGTGATTAAGAGATTTCAGTTACTTTCGACGACAATGCGGCTCTATTTTTTCAAATACTAAATCAATTGGTTGGGCTGCAGCGATGATGTCATCCAGAGATGATAAAGCGACCCCATGTTCGGTAACAGCAACCTCAATTCATCACAAGAGCCGCAGTGCAACGTGTATTTTGACAAACGGGACCGAAGCGCTCGAGTCGACATTTCGCCGCTGACAGCTTCGGGAGCAGACATATCTTTTGTCCGACTGTAATTTGTGTATGTTCATAATCCGTAGTACACTTGTGAAATATGCAGTCTCTGTGTAATTAATCACACCATTTTGCTCATCAATGGCTATATCTATCAAAATGGTTCGTAAATGTGCTAGGTTGTTTACAAGTCATATTTAATGTGATGATTTACATAAAAAATCCAAAATATACATGATGTCAGTGCAGTTACAATTGTTCAAGAACATTTCTCAAAAGACCCACACCACGATTTAGCATAACAGCTATACAGCATGATGATGTATAATGTATTATTGAACAGAATTGGAGGTAATTTCAAATGTTTGACTACAATATTATTCATAGAATTGTGTAAACACAACATCTTTTTTTACTATACAATATATGCAAGGTATTTTGTAATATAGCAGTCGAATGATGCATGCAATATTATTAGGCATGTTGGCATTTTCCATTTAATTTTTCAGCACTGTCTGGTGCACAGTGTTCTATGCACAATGGAGAATGTGAAAGGGTTCACATGTAAGAGTTGAAGACAATAGTGTTTCCTCATTCCTTGATTTGTCAGCAATAGCAATACTGAAATACAAACCAACTATACATCAGTATAATAAAAACATGTAACCTTATCTATTTGTTGGTATTACTAAAATCTGAGCACACAGAGGTATACAACATAATAACTGTTGTTGGATTGAAATAAGTATCCCCTTACCGTACTATGTTGCAGTCAAGAAATACATAATTAAAATAAATTTATCTTAATATCATTTGATAGTTTAATTGCAGCGCAGAAAGTAACTATTCAATGTAATAGTTCAGTTGCACCTTCTTATTTATGTAATTACGACGATGTAGTGAATATAGTCAAAGCATATATTCCCATAACACTGTTACACTGAATTATGACATGCCAACCAGGTTTATTAAGAATGGTAGTTGCCAGTTCAACATAGACATTTACCGAAGCAGTCAGACGGAAGACAAAACGACACAATACAAAATAGCCATGGAATTAAGCATTGCCATTAGACGCGATGTTTTGACACGCAAAGTTCTACACATTTATAATATACCCACACTCCAAATATCAAACAAAACAAGAAGTAACAGTCCAGGTTATAGAAAATATAAATATCCAGGAATTTAACAACATTCTTCCGAGGAATTTAACAACATTCTTTGAAGCGAAGACGAAGTGCTCAGTTTCAGTTAACGAACGGTCCCTTTCGATTTGCAGATGTGCGCTCCAAAAAGAGAGGTAGTTGCTGGTATTGAAATATTCTAAGTAATTTTGTATACGGTTAACAACGTATAACATATCTATGAAGTACAACTGATAAATACAAATGCAAGAGGTGTAGCAAATAAATCGCAGCTACGCCTACGTTTTGTCTTCTTGGATTTGGTTTACCTCGACTCAAATTTAAAAATCAAGTTGATCGCTTTCGCAGCTCTCTTCGTTGTTTTGGGAACGTCAAACTTCGTCTCTTTTTGTTGGTTCTCTCGACAGTAGTCAGGATGATGGGTACTCTCACTGGTACTTGTATTATTCGAATTCACAAACTGCTGTGTCCTTCACGAAACAACTACTGTCAACATGATCACACTGGCAAAGACGTAGCAGATGCGAGTCCAACTTTCAAGTTCCGATATCGATGGCGATGAGATGGTCATCCTTGAGATGATGAACTGCCTCTTTCCTCAAAACATCTTACAGTTGGTCGACTGTGTTGCGACTAGAGTTCTAATCTGCGATTGCCAACTTTTAACTTCAACATCCTAACTACATTCACGTCATGTTAATGAATAATAAATAATATGCATATTATATCAACAGGACTATATACAAACAGCCTTACAAAGAATAATTTAATGTGTAAACACATTTGAGGAGATCACGTTTTTTTATGTTAGATTATCCCATATATTTATGAATAAGTTCAACACCTGAAAACACAGGCAATACGTGTACACATCAAAAAATGTATGCAACGGTGTGTACAACACGATGTCAATTAATTAATACAAATATTTTGAGTTTGTGACATTCAAATAACCTTCAAAATCGAGGGTGGATTCCACATACACCTATTTTCTTATCCCTTGTGTGATGGATCTTACAAGAATTCCTGCCATTAACAAAAATGCAGTTAAAAGTATAACATCACATGTTGGCTCACCTACTAACTGCCGAAAGGCATAATTTCCAAAATTCTTCTTTTGACGGTGACCTTGTTTAAACTGCACTCCACAGTTAGAGCACCACTTTACCACTCCACGGCATACCTCATTTTGACGGGGATACAATATGCTATCAAACGGTATATAACATGGCCTAGTTATATTATATTATTATACTTTCATTGTAAGTGTAGAACTTTTTTGTGGAGTGGCGTAGTTTTGAACATTCGTCGTTTGATGGTGACCATGTTTAACCTTCACTCCACATCTACCGCACTACTTGATAGTTCCCCGTCGTATTCCATATTTACGGAGCGATAGTTGGCTTTCCAACGGTATACGACATTGCCATGAATATGTACGTAAAGTAGATATACGCAACCATTTACATTGTATGACGTTTGTCTGGTGACACAATTTTGAACAGTTATCACTTGACGGTGACTCTGTTTGATCGTCACTCCACACCTACTCCATCAACTGACAGCTCCATGTTATATCTCATTTTGACGGGGAGAAATGGTTGTTCTTTAACGCAGTATATGACTCGTACATATGAATGAAGTAGTTGGAGGGTCATTGTAACTTTATTACTTTCGCAGTGTTGCAAAAAAATCGAATGTTCATCATTTCGCGGTGACCTTGTTTGACATTAGCTCCAGTCGTACCATATCAGATGACACCTCCATATCGTACCTGATTTTGACAGGGAGACAATAAGCTTTCCAACAGCGTATCATGTGGCCATCTTTTAATTACGTAAAGTAGATATGCGACCAGTATAATGTTAAGACGATTGTGGAAGCGCACAATTTCGAAAAGTCGTCATTTGATGGTGACCTTGTTTGACCTTGGATTCACGCTTACTGCATCACTTGGCAGCTCTACGGCAGGTCTCATTGGGACGGGGAGATGTAGAGCTTTCAAATGATATAACATTTGTGTGGGTGGGGGGGGGGGCATTTTTACTCCTAAAATAAAGCATTTTTGGGGATTTGCCGCTCGTATAATTTGTTCGCTGACACGTTTTCACTGGTGTTATATCATCCTTTGGCCATGTCATTGAAACCCTATCTACTTTATAAATTATGCAAGATAGTCAGATAACCTCGGGTTATGGAATGTAAATTATTGATTGTTTTAGGAAACATAAAATGATAACGTAGAATACGTGTTTTTGGATAACACCCACGCACGCTAGCTCAGACGCAATAATCTATATTTAGTGCGCCTTCCGAATTTTTTCTGCACGAAACGTAATACTTCGACTCTTGAGACGGTATAATAGGTTGTGTATTATGTATGGTCAAAGGTAACAAAAAGTATTAGCGGCTAATAAGTTACCGTTGTCCTCGCTATGTTAAGCTCGTCTTCTCGTTGGGCAGTATGCCAGCTAGTGGACTTCCAACGAACGGATTTGGACTTGCTTACATCCGACTTACGTAGAGCGATCTACATCCTTTGAACAGAATCCGGTTATTTCCGGTAGAGTAGTTTCAAGGCGAAGGGAGAGATCGGGTTACTCGCGCGGCCTCTAGCAGCAAACGCCGGGAACGAGTATGTCCTGATCTATCCAGAATTTACCGGAGCACCACGAATGCTAGGCTGAGAATGAATGATGCATTTATTGTTTCTGCTTCTTCTTGGACAGCGCTCCTTCCGAGTGTACGACCACAAGACACACGCCGGACTATTTCTCAACAAATAAGCCAATGTAGAACCTAAGCCAGCATCGTAGGTGTTTGTTGAGAAGTCGTTACGGCGTGACGTTGTCGTAGTCGTAACCTACCACACCAGTTTACCTTGTCAATGTAACCAGATATGCGGTCTTCTCGTTAGCGTGGTAACGTCTAGTTAAACGGCTGTTGTTGTCCGTGCGTGGAGTTGGGAACGTTGTGATGTATCGAAGCCTTTGGTAGAGTTGTGATTCTTCTAGCAGGCAGAGACAACGACAAGCGTGCTCCAGCAGGGACCTGACGGCAACCCGGTAGGTCTTACCAAAGACAAAGAAATTACTTGTTATATATGTCTTTGTGAAATATCTTACAGTAGCTGCTAGAACTTGCTACTGTCAACGCTTATGACAGTTGCCATATTATGATTAATTTGTGTAAATGCAAGTTATTATATTGCGCGGTAGCACGTCCATTAGATTGCTGTTCATTAGAAGCATTCAGCCATGCTGTAATTACCCCGCGAAAACATCGTACTCATATATAGTCACTCCGGGCTATAGCCTGGTTACCATTAATATAGCTGAATGAACTTAGACAAACTTGAGTGAACAAAATTACTTCGCTTCAGAACGGCAGAAAGAGGACATGAATCCGTGTTCTCTCGGAACCCGGATTTTCTCGATGTAAAGCCGGACGTTTTCTTTCTCCAGGTAACCGTGGCCCACCTTCCTGTGTTGTCACACTCCGCCTGCATTGCTTTGTGTGCGCGCAGGTATAGGGAACAATCTTTGTGCACTTAGGTCCCAAAAAAATCACTGAGTCTAACGGTGTACTTTTACGCATACTTTTTGCACAGCTGTGAAATATTTATTCAGCGCACACTTAAAATGCTTAGCTGCCGTTGCTCAACATATGCGCTGTATCATTCTGTTGTCGGTGTGACAGTAGATATATATATCTCCATCATTCTATTGTCCGTGTGACAGTAGATATATATATCTCCATCATTATATTGTCCGTGTGACAGTAGATATATATCTCTCCATCATTCTATTGTCCGTGTGACAGTAGATATATATATCTCCACCATTCTATTGTCCGTGTGACAGTAGATATATATATCTCCATCATTCTATTGTCCGTGTGACAGTAGATATATATATATCTCCATAATTCTATTGTCCGTGTGAAAGTATATATATATATATATATATATATATCTCCATCTTTCTATTGTCCGTGTGACAGTAGATATATATATATCTCCATAATTCTATTGTCCGTGGTACAGTAGATATATATCTCTCCATCATTCTAGTGTCCGTGTGACAGTAGATATATATATATATCTCCATCATTCTATTGTTGGTGTGACAGTAGATATATATATCTCCATAATTCTGTTGTCCGTGTGACAGTAGATATATCTCTCTCCATCTTTCTATTGTCCGTGTGACAGTATATATATATATCTCCTTCTTTCTATTGTCCGTGTGACAGTAGATATATATATCTCCATATTTCTATTGTCCTTGTGACAGTAGATATATATATATCTCCATCTGGCAACTTATCTACTGTCACACGGACAGTAGAAAGATGGAGATATATATATATATACTGTCACACGGACAGTAGAAAGATGGAGATATATATATATATTGTCACATGGACAATAAAATGATAGAGATATATATATCTACTGCCACACGAACAATAGAATGATGATGAGATATATATCTACTGTCATACGGACAATAGAATCTTTCTATTGTCCGTGTGACAGTAGATTTATATATATATCTCCATCTTTCTATTGTTCGTTTGACAGTAGATATATATATATCCATCTTTCTATTGTCCGTGTGACAGTAGATATATATATATATCTCCATCTGGCAACATACCTTAGAGTGTAACAGCCAAACTGTCTTCACTCCACTAACCACTACACTGAAATTGACATTATACTCATACTTGTTAAATCATGATGACAGCACCTTGTCATTAAAATTGGTTATTGACATGGAAATATCCTCGGATATCTTCCCCGAGCGAGACACGTAGGCTTTCTGTAACACCGACATGACCCAAAATGCAGTCATCGTCTATACTCTAGATCAGGGGTAAATAGCATTTAGATCAAAACAGGTGTGTTAGCGCGTATAAAACAAAGGGGTGAAGTATTTGTTGGATGTGATTAGATGAGATCCAGCGACACAAACGTGGGAATGGAATAGCGCCTGTCAGGACGAATACTCCTAGGTCATTCTGTAAACATTACGGCATGTTGTTAGATCACTGTTGTATTGGTTATTTGTGGCTGGTGATATCAGCCGCAACTGACAACTTAAAACCACCTTCACAGGTGATTCAGCTCGTGGCGACACGGGTTAGCTGAAGCTCAAATACGTATCGGGTGTAGAGTTTAATTGTAAGTAATGTACTTTGTTGGTTTAATAAATGAGTGCGTACGTCCATCCACGGAGCAACAAGCCACTCCTTTACTGTGGCGCCGTCTGGCGAATTGATCGCCACTCAATTATCCAAAGTAGGAGAAAGGTCATCTAACAAAGAAATCATATAAAAACAAAATAACTCTAAATAGTTTTCGTTGTGTTCTCTGAAATATATCACCAGTTGGTAGACCAGAGGTCAATGACGCAAGGAAGCAAATGAACGTAGAAAGAAACGCGTGGGCCCTGGCGCCTCGGAGGAGATGTCTTTACAGTTATCCAAAAGCATTTTTTATTCAGTCTGCCCGTTCACGTGTGGTGTACACGCGTCGCAGAAAAAAATTAAGGGTTACGTTATTCATTCGATCAAATTTAGACCCCATGTAATTAATTGTTATGACAAACGCACACAGAATCCTAGCAGCGGGCGGCGTACAAAACTACCAAGACATGTTGCACCCAGTTGTTTTGCATTTAACGTTTTTCTACTACGTTTCCTAACATTGCAAGTTGCGCTTATCTTAAATGTAATTGAATTTCACACAAGAAGATGCTAAAT
This sequence comes from Escarpia spicata, assembly GCA_963995525.1. NCBI lineage: Eukaryota > Metazoa > Annelida > Polychaeta > Sabellida > Siboglinidae > Escarpia > Escarpia spicata. The sequence goes on along the minus strand of OZ023209.1, from coordinate 66,936,062 downwards.
TATACTAATCAACTTTTTAATTAAACGTACAAAACGCGATACACTATGTCTGCATAGAATATTACGTATATCTACGAATTCTTTGTCAGTTGACATTTTCAACCAGCGCTCATTCAAGAACTTCCAATGCAAAGCCATATAATATAAAAATATGAACAATACCCCTAACGTAGAGCAGCTACACAAACGAATCCAGTTACACAACCTAACATCACTCAGTATCCAGATGATGACGCTACCTCGACGCGGGGTCAAAGCTAAAGCCGGCGCTACACGGTACGATTGTCTGGGATCAGTGGCGTAGCCAGAGAGGGGGCCAAGGGGGCCATGGCCCCGCCCCCAATCCCGGAAATTTAGGAGGGTAGGGGACTGAAGATATATAACTAGTTGCCTGATTTATAGAGTGACAAGGTGCAGAGGTTATAGGGGTGCCTGTGTAGGACTCCCAAGTCTTTGGCAGATAAATTTGTCATCATGCAGATGGGATTGAGTTACCCAAAGTGGAGGAATCCGACGCTTCTGCGGTAGGTGATAAGCGTCCAGCAGGCTGCAGCCCAAGAGGTGACAGGGCAACGAAAATGTCATAATTTACAATGTGCTTTACTGCTAATGCCTATTTATATATCAACATAAGGATGCAAAATGATAGTTGCCCGGCAAGATGATTAGTTACTGGACTAAGATAAAGTTGCACGTTACGGCCAAAGCAATTTATTTAGATTTTCCACTGGGTAGTCGGAACTTCGCATCGTGAATTAATTAATTTTAGTAAGCGACAACGTTATACATGACATGGACATTTTTGTGAAGCTCACTCGACGCCGCCGCCGCCGCGGTAGGGGTTTGTTGTGAAGTCACTGGTTGAATGCCAGCGTCTCATCACACACACATACGCACGCACGCACACACACAACAACACACATGTATATATACATACATACGTGTGTGTGTGTGCGTGCGTGTGTGCGTGTGTGCGTGTGTGCGTGCGTGCGTGTGTCATATTCCGCTACTCATTGCTTGCTTGAATGCCGGATGGCCCCCTCCAATACAAAATCCAGCCTACGCCACTGTCTCGGATGAATCCGTCCGATTATCAAATAAACGATGAAATCGTATCGTGTGACTATCTGACCGAGTTGTTCGGATCCGAATATCTCGTAAACGATTAAATCGTGTCGTGTGACTGCGAGAGAATCTCATACGATTTTTTTACAGCATGTCCTGTTTCTCGTACGATTCCATCGGACGTTCGGTGATATTGACCAATCAGAGAACAGCAACAAGGTTGAAGTTCGACCTCCTTCAAAACAATGGTCGACTTCGGTAAAACCTCACCTTAAGTGTGTGTGTGGGTGTGTTTGTGTGCGTATGGATGGGTGTATGTGGGGGGGGGGGATATATGTGTGTGTGGGGGGTGTGGGTGTGAGTGTGTGTGTGTGTGTCTGTCTGTCTGTCTGTCTGTCTGTCTGTCTGTCTGTCTGTCTGTGTGTGTGTGTGTGTGTGTGTGTGTGTGCGTGTGTGTGGGTGTGTGGGTGGGTGTGTGGGTGTGTGGGTGTGTGGGTGTGTGGGTGTGTGGGTGTGTGTGCGTGCGTGTGTGGGTGTGCGTGCGTGGGTGTGTGGGTGTATGTGTAGGGGGTGTATGTGCGTGTGGGTGTGTGTGGGTATGTGGGGGGCGCACTATCGCTCGTCAATTTCGCTTGTCTTACCTTGAGCAATTGTCTAAAGTTTAGACATAATCCACTCCATTAAACATCATACGTCAATGACTGACTGACTGACTGACTGACTGATTGACTGACTGACTGTCTGACTGACTGACTGACTGAATGAATGACTGAATGACTGACTGACTGGCACATCCACTCACGCACTCACTCACCCACTCACCCACTCACTAAGTAACTCACTCAAGCACTTACTCAAGCATTCACGCACTCACTAACTCATACACTCACTCACTCTTCCTTTCACTGAGACAGAGCATATCTGGATGGCTTAGTAGCTATTCCCTCTGCCAACATAAACTCCATAACTTGTGCAATTATTTGCAGGAAGAATTTGTAAACAAACTAGAAGATGAAGAACGCAGATACTAAAACTCCCGACACGGCAGCTAAATTAATGGGGTAACGGCAGGTCACGCTGTTCACGGCACGGCAGGTCACGCTGTTCACGGCGCCAGCGCGCGCGTGCGCAGTACGCATTTTTACCTACTTCTGACACGGGATACTCTCGGGTCGTGACACCGACTTATCTCGGTGAGATCTCTGAGCGCTACAGCTGCCCTTATGTTATCAAGACGCATCCTTATTCCCCATCCTCTTTTACATCTACCTTCTCTGTTCCAAAACTTGTAATGTAATGTTCTAATAAATAATTATTTTGAAGAATCCAGCCCGCCAAAATGTGTTTAATAAACTCGAAACAGTGTTCGCTGTCTGAATGTTGCTCCTGCTAAGTATTCAAATTGTAACCAAAGACATTCAAATTGTAAAAACCGTGCGAGTCAATGATTGAGTGGGTCAGTGTATGTCAAGTACCGTTATACAAAGCAGAATATCGTACAAGAAAACAAAATTATAATTGCGTAAAAAGTAGGCTATCATTTTTCCCGCCGAAGGCTGAGTGACAACGGTGTGCAGTGTTCACTCCATTGCGTTTTATCTATGGTCTATGTTGTGCTTCAGATACAAAAAAAACGTACCAGTCTGCATATGCACAACAGGGTATTATTCCAAGCTATACATCGCTAAGATGATTGAGTGCTCACGGCTTACAGGCGACACTCCTATGTTGACAGAGATCGTTTCAAGTCGAGCGGTAAAGACACCTTTAAAGTGTACCTCTCCAAAGAGAAGCCAGCACAAATCGCTGCTTCACACCGCCGCGATGTTGTTTGATGCAATCCTGAAGGAGATCGGAGAGTTTGGACCGTGGCAGATCGTACTCTACGGCCTGTTAGGTCTCGTTGGCATACCAACAGGTAAGGTAACGGTCACTCGCAACAAAGGAAACCAAATAGCAGACTGGGAACTGCACACTACAGGACGATGATTTCTAGACAATTTGTTGGTCACGTTAATGCTTAGGAACAGTTATTTTTACTATCTAACTGCACGTGGTGCATGAGAAGTGTCCGGCGGATGTTCCTTAAAGTGAAGGTTAAATCGTCATGATTCCGTACTTATATTGTTTAAGCCCAGATCCTCACGCATACAAAATTTGAATTTAACAAGATTGCCACCCAGAGAATTAACTCTAGGTAGCAGGTGGACAAGGAAGCCCTTGGCTTATCGAGAGTCCGACCCTTTTATCTATGTGTATCCCGCCCGTCTGAGGTATGTGTCGATTTTATTTTTAAACATATTCACGCTACTAGCACCCACACAATCAGCAGGTAATCTGTTCCATTCATTTACAGTCCTTTGTGAAAATGAAAACTTTCTTATATCCAATCTACTCTGCTCTTTTGCTAATGCAAGATCATGTCCTCTAGTCCTTCTATCTTTCTTAACTGAGAAAAACATATTTATATCAATATTTTCATAACCCTTCAATATTTTAAACACTTCTATCTGATCTCCTCTCAATCTCCTGGTCTCTAGTGTTGTTAAACCGCATTTTTTTAGGCGTATTTCGTAACTAAGATCCCTCAGATTTTGTATCATTTTAGTTGCTCTCCTCTGCACTCTTTCTAGCATATCTATGTCCTTCCTGCGATATGGCCTCCACGCTTGAATACAATATTCTAAATGAGGCCTAACTATTGTTTTGTACAGCGGTATTATTAGCTCTTTTTCCTTATACGTTATGTTTCGCCTAATTAATCCAAGGATTTGATTTCCCTTTCCCTGCAATTCCGCACTGCTCTGAAATCTTCATATCAGCACTAACGGTTAACCCTAAGTCCTTTTCTTTTACAGTAGTATTTAGTACAGTACCCCCCATTGTATATTCTACTTCTTCGTTCCCATGTCCTATGTGGAGGCATTTACATTTCCCAAAATTGAACATCATTTGCCAATTTTCAGACCATTTGATCAACCTGTCAAGATCATCTTGTAAATGCTGTCTATCTCCATCACTTTTAATTCTTCTAAACACTTTTGTATCATACGCAAATTTCAACACCTTGCTTGTTATTTACATTCACCCGTGAATACTCGCCACTAATAATTTACACACACACACACACACACACATACACACACACACACACACACACACACACACACACACATACATATACACACACACACACACACACACACACACACACATATAAGCACTCACACACGCATAGACAAATTTGTTGGCAAAACGAGGACATTTAAAAAAAAATGAATAAGTATATATTATATACACATGTCCATGTAATTCATGGTGAATTATATGAGTCATTCATATGAGGTCCGCTGAGTTTGGTTTGTATAAGTTTTAACATCCATGTCTTAGCGCATC
>OZ023209.1:66829101-66929101 GCA_963995525.1 Escarpia spicata | reverse complement strand
CATGGTTTGATTGTGATACCTTGAGTTTAAGGCGTAAGCGACGAGAACTTGAGAGAAAATGGCACCTAACCGGACTCGAAATCTACAAGCAGATCTACTTGTCGCAAATAAACAACGTTAAACACCCTGTCCGAAACGCGAAAATCGCCTACTACGGTGCAGCACTGAACAACGCTGACACAAAAACAACATTCCAAATGTTACATACACTAACCAAATGCAGTGACCGGAAATTACCTGATCGCGAGAACGATGAATCGATGTGTCGTGCCTTTGTCGAGTTCTTTGAAGAAAACATAAAAAGTCGTCGATGTTACGCGTGCGAAAGTGACAACAGGATCTATCGTGATGCCACTCCTGCCTGCTGTTCCACCTGTATTGCAAGGTCTAAACAATCTCTGTTCAACTGATGATGAAGAGCTGCAGGTGATCATCACGTCCAGACCAACGAAATGCTGTCCACTTGATGTGCTACCTACATGGCTACTTAAAACTACTTTAACCGTTACGCTACCAACACTCGTCAACATTGTAAATGCGTCGCTAAATACAGGAGTGTTTCCCAGTGAACTGAAAACTGCCCTACTGACACCGTTACTGAAGAAAGCCTCTCTTGACCAGAACGAACTGGACAACTATCGTCCCATCTACAACCTCGCTTTCATAGGAAAGGTGATAGAGCAAGTCATCCTCAAACGCCTGAATCTGCACATGGCAACGAATAAGCTGCATGATGAAATGCATTCGGCTTATAGACAACATCATTCTACAGAAACAGCTCTGATGAAAGTACAACACGACATCGTGCGCAACCTTTATTCGGGATGTAGTGTCATGCTGGTTCTTCTTGGAGTATTCGACACGATTAACATTGACGAATTGTTGAACACTCTGGTTTCACAATTCAACATCGGCGGTATGGCACTTGACTGGTTTAGATCATACTTGACCGTCAGATCTCAGTGTGTCACGATTGGTTCGTCTTCTTCAAACGCAATCCCCATCTACTACGGTGTACCTCAGCGTTCAGTACTTGGACCAGTGATGTTCAACGCATATACGACACCCATTGCTGACACCTGCAAGAAACATCATATGTTTTACCACCGATTCGCTTATGACATCCAGCTATATGTCAGCTATAACGTGTCTGACGAACTGGAAACGCTAAACAGCTGCTCATCCAGTGCATCGCCGAGATTAGAGCCTGGATGCTGATGCATCAACTTAAACTCAACAATGACAAACCTTAGTTTATTGTGCTGCAGTCATCTCACAATCTACGTGTTTGTAGCAGCCCCAGCTTGGAAATACCTGGACTTACCTTACAATCAACATATGCAGCGAGAAATCTAGGCTGCTACTTCGACCGATACATGCAGTTAGACCGCCTCGTCTCCAGCTACTGTTCTTCGGCCTACTACCATCTACGCCTGGTCGGCTGAATTCGTCACCTGCTGACGCGAGACACGCTGCCTTGTGCTCAGATCAAAATTTAATAGCTTTTAAAATACTGAATGGTTATGAAGATATTCGATAGAAACGTTTTCTTCAAACTTAAAGAAGGCAGTAGAACCAGAGGGCACAATGCGGCATTAGTCAAAGAACAGTGTAGGTTAGATGTGAGAAAATATTCATTCTCTCAGAGGACAATAAATGACTGGAACAAATTATCTCATGACTGTGTTAACGCTAGCAATGTGAATATGCTCAAAAATAAAATTGACAGCTATCTGGGGAGGGCGGGCTATACGTAGTTGGAAAATTGTTGGACGCTCGATAAGCCAAAGGCTTCCTTGTCCGCATGCTGTCTGGTGCTTGTAGCTCTGGACGGCAATCTTGTTAAATCTAGTTAAGTCGCCTCGACAACTGCAATGCGCTACTCGGTGGATTGAACAATGGACAGACCAACCGACTTCAACGAGCACAGAACACCGCCGCTCGCCTCATCAACCGTGTCAGACGGCGATATCATATCATGCCGATTCTGCAATCACTGCATTGGCTGCCGATCAGAATGAGAATCACCTTCAAGATATGTACTTACATATTTAACTCAACTATGCGGTAGTTTGCAACGCGCCCACACGTGCATTGCGATCGGCGGGTGACTCAACGCATCTCGCGGTGACGGTGTCTAAGAGAACTATCGGACGGGGCAGCTTTACACTGACAGGCCCACATATGTGGCATAGCTTGCCAAAGTGTGTGCGATCGGTTGGAACATTGGCGGCTTTCCGGAAACAGCTTAAAGCCCATATATTTCGTCTGCACTACATGCCTTGATGCAAGCACTGCTGCCACATCTAAATGACCATGGTTTCTATTTTATATATTGATTGGTTTTTAATTTCATTGTTTGAAATTGTATTTTGATACCGTAATTTATTTATTTTTTATCTTAGCATATTTATTTAATTAATTTATATTTTAGCATTTAGTCAACACGTCATTTTAATATGTGAAGCGCTTTGATTGGTATTTACTTACTTAAAAAGCGCTATATTAAGAAACGTAATTATTATTATTATTATTTACGAATCCCACTTGGTAGGGTAAATGTTGCGGCCGAATCAGAGACCTGAGGTTTGTTTGTCTGTCTATCTGTATGTATGTTTGTCAGTGTGTTTGTTTATGTGTATGTTCGCTTGTGGACCCACAGCTCAGTTAGGTTTGCACGTATGGGGCTGACATGTTGTTGTTATCTAGCGTATGACTGCCTTTTTTATTGGGCAACGCCAGGTGACTCGGCTAATATATGTTTAATGTCCAGTTGTATGAAAGCTAAGATTCGTCGTTACTTTTACAGAATTGGCCGACGGAAGACGTTGGTCATATCGCTGGCGTGTGAAGTCGTCTTTGCGACGGCCGGTATATTTGCCTCCAACTATGTGCTGTGTGTCATATTCCGGTACCTTGTCGGAGCGGCGGCAGCCGGAGCCTTTACCACAATGTTTGTCTTCTGTAAGTTGTTCGTATCTCTGGTCCATCTACGACGTCCAAGTTTAAAGCCGTTTCCTCGACCTGTTTAGCTCATCGCGTTTACGGTTCTTTGACGTCCAACTATGTAATATGTGAATACTGTTTGTAATATCCACAGTCGGTTTAACAAAAATGCGTACTTTTGTTTATATGAATGAAAGAATCTACATTTGTTGTTAAATTTGGTACCTTACTAAAAACAATTGGCGGGCCGACATTTAATTTTCACCCAACAGAATGTGCTGGTTACGTGGTTGTATCTAGAGAGAACATATCGAGAACAGATCAACAATCAACACAGAAGCACGTCCATAATCCTATCGCGCATTCACTTAAAGATTATATTTTAATTCTACTGTTCTGCAATTTTTGTTGCATCCAACACCAAATGTGTCTGATGATTTTGCCAAAACTGCAACCAAAAAGTTGCACAAAATGTGTTAACATATCATAGTTGATACTAAATAGGTTTACTCTTTAGTAACACAAATTTGAAATGAGATAACTGAAATAATAATAATATTTTATTATGTTAAGCGCAATATCCAATGTTGTTCAAAGCGCTTTACAACAATATACAAATGTATGTTAAAAATAATGCATTTGAATACAAACAATAGTTGTTATATCATAGATAAAATGAACTAATAATAGTTGTAATTGAGACAATAAATATAGTAGAAGTAGAAAAGAAATGTGATGTAAAATAGCATAATATTATAATACAAAATTAAGATCATATTATTATTATTAGTTTAATAAATAAACTAAGATTAATGTAAACATCAATAAATTAGGCTAAAATGTATGTGAAAAATAAATAAATAGATAAAAAATAAACGTTAGTAATCGTCCGAGTTACATATACGCTGCAGTGAACAGATGAGTCTTCAACCCAGATTTAAATGAGTCCAGTGATGTTTTGCTGATAACAGCGTTACACACTCCTGCCGCTGCTTGAACAAATGTATAGTCACCGGCTCTGCTGCGTGTTCTCGGGACAACTAGAGCGTTGGAGTCAGCAGACCGAAGCCGTCTGGCTGGTGTGTAGACAGTGTACTAGACACCCACAAGCTTCTGCATGTAGACAGGCGAGAGGTCTTCGTGCAGCGCCTTGTACGTAAGCACAGCGATCTTGAATGTAATGCGTTGTTGAATAGGTAGCCAGTGCAATTGGCGAAGAATAGGGGTCGCACTTTCACAACGAGCCTGAGTAAAAAAGGCGAGCGGCGGCATTCTGGAGTCGCAGCAATCGACCGATGTTATTGATTGAGGTACCGAACAGTAAAGAGTTGCAGTAGTCCAAACGGGATGTAATCATGGCATTGACTACCCGTTCCGCTGTCGGTTGAGTTAGGTAACGATGAATTAGTAAATATAAATAAAAGTACTTATATAGCGCCCGATCAATTAAAATTGCTCTCGGGCGCTTTACTTACATGCAGACGTATCTAATAGTATTTTACATAAAAAGAAATGCTAACTAAAAAATAAATATGTAAAAAATATAGCATTACCTTAAATAAAAATAAAAAATAAAATTAAAAGAGAGATTATTAAAAAACCTTTTAATTTAAATACACATATTAAGACATTCTTAAAAACTACTATAAATACATTCATTTATACAAGAAGAATAACCATAAATATGTTAAGAAACTAATAAAACAAAAATATATTTATCAATAGAAAAAGCACATAAAATGTTCTCGTCGGTGAATTAAAAAAACGCTTGTTTAAAAAGGTGAGTCTTCAAAAGTGTTTTAAACACTTGTAATGATGTTGCTGTCCTGAGCGTAGGAGGCAGATTGTTCTATAGAACCGCCGAGCAAACCGCGAAACGGTGATCACCATGAATGACAGTTTGTGAGGCCGGTACGAACAAAAGGCGAGGCTGCGAGGTAGATCGTAGAGTTCTGTTGATGGGACGGTAGCCAATTAACTCACTCAAGTAGTCCGGCGCTAGACCATTCAAGGCACAATACGTAAACCAGCACTTTGTAGGTCGGTCTCAAATGAACGGGTAGCCAGAGTGTAAACGCTGCAACACGGGCGTGATGTGTTCGTATTTCCTCGAGCGAGTAATTAGGCGGGCGCTGCACCCTTTGTAGACGTTGCATCACCGTGTGTGGGAGACCATAAAGAAGTGCATTCCCATAATCTAAACGGGATGTAACTAGTGCGTGAACAAGTGTCTTGCATGATTCTTCCGTCAGGTGTGGCCGAATTCGCCCAATGTTTCTAATATGATAGTAGCAGCTTTTCACAGTGTTGGCAATCTGCTGTTCCATTTTCAGGTTGCTATCAAATAGCACACCCAAACTGCGCACGCACGATGATGGTTGAATTCGATGGCCGGCTACTGTAATGTATGCATTGGCAGGCAGACTGTCGCGTTTCTTCGCTGGAGAAAAAAACGATCGCCTCGGATTTAACTGGTTTCTAGTCAACCATGCGGCCACTTCCACAACACACAATTCCACCTTAGCCAGTGTCGCCACAATTGATTCATCTCGTTCAACCGTGAGGTAGTTTTGAATGTCGTCAGCATAACAGTGATGCTCCGTGCCGTATTTAGCAACAATAACTCCGATAGGTTTGGTGTACATGCAATACAAAGTAGGGCCCAACACCGACCCTTGAGGGACGCCACACGCCAAGATTGAATCAACCGACTCGGCACTTCCCACTGCCACTTTCTGATACCGTTCGTTAATGTATGATTTCAACCACGCAAGCGCCTTATTGGTGATACCGAATGAGTGTTCAAGTCGAGTCATCAACAACTCATGATCGACTGTATCAAACGCGGACGACAAATGAAGCATCACGAGAATTGTTGTACATTTCATATCCAGTGTCGCGGCAATGTCATTCTTGACACGGAGTAGAGCTGTTTCTGTGGAGTGTCGACGACGGTATGCAGACTGAAAAGGGTCGTGCAGAGCATGTTCATCAACGTGCGTGCTAATTTGTTTTGCAACGACTTTTTCAACCAATTTCGACACAAAATGGCAAGTTCGACACTGGCCGATAGTTGCTCAAAATGTCAAAATTAATCAACCCGATGTTACACAGGTGCAGCGAGTAAGTGCTGATAGTACGTGACTCTTGCACAGTCATATGCCGGTGTCTATCAAGGTGGACGCCGAGATTTCTAGCATGATCAGTTGCACTGATTTCATCAGTCCCGACGCGCACACAGAGCCCACTTACGATAGCTGATGCCGATTTGGGGACAACCGGTAGAATTTCGGTTTTGGTATCATTCAAGAACAGATAATTCCAAGTCATCCACTCTTCACGTCTTCAATACATCGGTCGATCCGACGCACGGAGGTCACCAGAGAAGATGCATCCAGGTCGAAGTGACAGAACAGTTGTATATCATCGGCGTAGTGGTGATATTTTAAGTCGTGTTTGTGAATGATATCACCGATCGGCTGCACGAATAGTGAAAATTGTCCCATTAGTCCCAACACTGACCCTTGCGGCATTCCCATGAACAAAGTCGTCTCGCTGGATAATACGCGGTCGATGAAGACATTCTGCCTGCGATCACTTAGGTAAGAGTCCAGCCAAGTAGAACCACTCCGGCGATGCTTTGGCCTCGTTGTAGGCGACCCATTAGTATTGCGTGATCTACCGTGTCAAATGCAGCGCTTAGATCGATGAGTACAACGATAGTACCTTGTCTACTATCCAGCGCAGTCCTGATCTCGTTGAGTACCCACAGTAGGGCTGTCTCGGTCGAGTGATTTCGCTTGTATCCGGACTGAAATGTGTCCGTAAATGATTCATTGTCTAGGCGAATGTTCAATATGTTGGCCACAACCTTTTCAATTACTTTCGAAAGTTGAGACAGATTGCTAACTGGGCGGTAATTACTTAAGGTATCCTTACATAGCGACGGCTTCTTCAGAAGTGGATGCACAAGTGCTCGCTTCAGTTCACCCGGCATTGTTCCTTCGGCCAAATACGCATTTGTTATGTCGGCAACAATGATTGCAAGTGCGTCAGTTTTCTGTTTTATACGATCGGATGGTAGCGGTTCGCGTGTACAAGACGTACACATTCTAGCAATGATAGCCATTATTTCACGTGTTGTTGTAGGTGGAAATGTGTCAATCGGTGTGACAAAGCGAAGGGTTTCACGCGGCCGGTGTGATGCGATGTCTGGCAGCATGTAAACCGAGTGGAATTCCAGCTATTTTGTTCTTCAAATAGTCCAAAAATGAATCAATCGCAACAGGCAACGACGGAGTCATATTCGGGATACGGACGTGATGGCTTCCCACTCAGCGATTTCATGATGTTGAACATGCTTCTGTTATCAGCGTTCTGAAGTTGATCTCGATAGTAGTTTATTCTCGAGAGTGCATTGAGCGTGTTGCATTTATCGCGTCATCAACGTTCATTTGTTGATGGATCTCGAGCTTTGTGCGCCTCCACAACGACTCGTTCTTTCGCCGTTGTCTCCTCGCGTCATCGATGTTGCTGTTGTACCACGGGTTTGGTTTATTACGCCGCACAGCAGGCCGTCGCTCTGGCGCATGTTTGTCGATACAAGTTCGTAGTGAAGCATTGTAGCCAGTGATGACTCTGACGAGTTCCGCTGCGCTGGAAGTTGACACCATGGCTGATAGTGACTCACAAGTTGATCGAATGTCATTGTTGACAGAATCGGCGTCTAATGAGCGGTAATTGAGTTTTAATATGTGTGTCGATATCTTAGCTCACATGTGGATGCTCATGACGCAGCGCACCACGTGGTGATCTGATATAGACATCGGAATAACGTCAACAGAAGGAGCGATATTGTCATTTTGGGGGTTATCACAAAGTCCAATGTGTGGCCTGCAGAATGTGTAGCTTCTGTGACGTGATGAGTGAAGATGTACGGGTCCAGTAGTTACACGAGCGACCGGGCCTCTGCCTCAACGTCGTATCTGATGTTGAAGTCACTAACAATCCACGTTGGTGCTACACATGTCGACACCTCTCGGAACAGGTGTTCTAGTTTAAGGTAGAACTCCACCATCATCAATGTCAGCAATGTCAGTGATGATGTTGGGCCTCCTTGCCCTGGGCCCAACATGGTTCCAATGATTCACTGCAGATGATGGATCAAACTGGTCCACAGATGACTCCACATCAGAGTCATCATCAATGTCAGCAATGTCAGTGATGATGTTGGGCCTCCTTGCCCTGGGCCCAGCATGGTTCCAATGATTCACTGCAGATGACGGATCAAACTGGTCCACAGATGACTCCACATCAGAGTCATCATCAATGTCAGCAATGTCAGTGATGATGTTGGGCCTCCTTGCCCTGGGCCCAGCATGGTTCCAATGATTCACTGCAGATGACGGATCAAACTGGTCCACAGATGACTCCACATCAGAGTCATCATCAATGTCAGCAATGTCAGTGATGATGTTGGGCCTCCTTGCCCTGGGCCCAGCATGGTTCCAATGATTCACTGCAGATGACGGATCAAACTGGTCCACAGATGACTCCACATCAGAGTCATTAGCAATGTCAGTGATGATGTTGGGCCTCCTTGCCCTGGGCCCAGCATGGTTCCAATGATTCACTGCAGATGACGGATCAAACTGGTACACAGATGACTCCACATCAGAGTCATTAGCAATGTCAGTGATGATGTTGGGCCTCCTTGCCCTGGGCCCAGCATGGTTCCAATGATTCACTGCAGATGACGGATCAAACTGGTCCACAGATGACTCCACATCAGAGTCATTAGCAATGTCAGCAATGTCAGTGATGATGTTGGGCCTCCTTGCCCTGGGCCCAGCATGGTTCCAATGATTCACTGCAGATGACGGATTAAACTGGTCCATAGATGACTCCACATCACGGGTTTCCAGCAAGACTGGCATGTGCGTTCCTGAAAAACTTACACATTTTGTCAAATGTCGCTTTTTGCCAGTTGGTCAATCGTCTTGTCCGACACACTTAGCCCTGGGTTGTCTCTTCTTTCTCTCTTAAAGCCTATTTCATATGGCTTGCAGAACTATTGAGAGCTATGATACTTTCCAATTTAAATACTGGGGAGCCGACGACAAAACTGCCTGCTTTCTCACACTTGCAGCAGTACTTGCAAAACATTCTCATGCTTAGTTCAGTCTCAGTGTTCTTCGCCGTCCCTTCACTTTCCCCACCTTCAACGTCGACGACTTCGTCGTCGTCACGCCGGTCAGCGTTGTCGTCACACCGGTCAGCGGCAGCTCCAACGCCAGCCTGAGCGGCATCGCCAGCGCCAGCGCCAGCGCCAGCGCCAGCGCCTGCGCCTGCGCCTGCGCCAGCAGACAAACTTTCGTAATCGAGCCATGAGAATTGCTTTAGCCAGTGCGGCTGAAATTCTCGTTTCCTCTCACACGCATCGTACCTACGCTTATGCGCAACTTTATCGTCGGCGCTCGGTTTTCTTTTGGGGATTGGACCCTTTTATGAAATTCCACACGATTTCGAAAGGAAACGTAGAAGATCGACGGATAAAAGTTAGTACTGTTCAGTGTACTATATTTGTACCCGTGTGCACGGATTTTCGACTACGTTGCAACGTGTAGTGGCTGCTCGCTTACGAAATCGGATATATCGGGAACGAAGATTTAACTTTTTTGTCGATACAATGTGTTACGTTTATATATGTACGCCTAATTCAAATTGCTTGCATTTATATTGTTACAAAACGAGTGGAAGATAGCTACTCGCCCGGCGGACTAGTGCAGGCCAAAGGTTACTCATCCCCAGGAAGGTCTACTCGCCTCGGGTGAGGGGGCGAGCGTTAAGTTCGATCCCTGGGTATGTGTCTTGGCAGTTACGATCACATATATCGCTTGACCTGACAGTGAGGCCGATTGCACAGCAGGTGCAGTGTGTATTGAACAAACGGTCAGGTGCAGTATGTATTGAAATATGTTTGTGTCTAACCAAATTGGGGAAGCACCTTTAAAAAAAGACCTGGAGTAGATTCTCGTAAGTTATGACTCTTTGTGTAAGGAACATCAGCATAACAGGAAAAACTTTAAAAACTCCGTTCTGGCCTTCACTCAGTTATTTATATAAAGTTTGTATTAATTTGAGCGAGTACTAACGTGTTATATGTAGCGTGTATTCACTTTGTTCCTTGTGTACCAATATTGGATATAATTATCTCGAAAATATTTGTAACATATTAAAACGCCAACGCGCATCGGCCGAAAAGAATTAGAAATCTAGCATAGCAAAATTTTAAACAGGTAAATCTGTAGCGGCAAATAACACATTCAGTTACATTTATGACACAAAACACGTCATTCCAAAACTAACCTAACAATCCGGGAGTACCAGCTAAGATCATTTAATAAGGTCACGTACGAACTAAACAGAAACTAAGCTAAAGAGGTGTAGCAGAACCGACTTGTGTGAACAAAAAAGCCACAGAATCACATGACGATGCAGAACTAAAGAGGTATCTCCGTCCGCCCGCTCTCTGTGTTGAAGGTATGGAGATTATAGGCCCCAAGTTCCGCGTGACGACTGGAATCATGGTGCAGCTGTGGTTTGCCCTCGGACTCATGATCCTACCTCTCGCCGCGTACTTCATCCGAGATCACGTCCACTTGCAGTGGCTCATGGCGATGACGCCGGTCGTAATGTTGCTGTATGCATTGTAAGTGGCGTAATCCGCATTTGATTTATATTATTATCATCGTCGTCGTCGTCGTCGTACATAGTTTGTCGGCAGGGACCGCATCATTGACACCAAGGTCTTCACTGCTTGGTGTTATTCTTAATTTCCCTCTATTTTGTTTTCTTGTCACGAGTGAGAGTGTATGAGATGAATCTAGACACTGTTTTGTCTGTGTGAATTTGTAAAAGTGATATTATAATGCATTATGTGATTTACTTTCTTGACTTAAATGCATAGGCCAGACTCTTCGCTGTCCACCTCAATGACACGCCCCACCATCTAAATGTATCCAGAGTACATAGTTCTGTCGTTAACAGCGGGAGTGCGGTGTCATGTTTGGTTTGGTTGCTCCACCTCTTCCATGGCCTTCTTCGTTTTCTTTGTCCTTTAAGTCTTGCTTAACCATTTCAGTGCGAGATCCCGCTGTACCGGTCTGGAAGAAGGTTCCGGTCTGAGTGTAAGTTCCGGTTCCGTTTTGCGTATTGCGCATACTCGCGCAAGCGCAGTACATCAAATACGACCCGCTGTGAGCAACGTGACCCCAGCTGACCGATAAACTTTGACCCCGTGCCAGAAGTATGCGGCGACTGAGTTACATCGCGATGAGCAACGTGACCTCAGGTGACCGATCGACTTTAACCCTTGCTCGACGCACGCGGCGACTGAGTTACATAATTAATCTTTTTTTGCTGTAGCAACCGTACGTTACTCTACTGACCTACTTGCCCCCTACGGTGCTGAACAGTGAACGTACATCTGCGCGTGACTACACTATCTACAGGAACATCTGATTTACATGTAGATAACATACACATTTTCAGCTTCATACATGCCAAATTGATAGAGATATGTGTCATTTATAAATTGTTACCACCCAGGATCCTCACCCCCGACGAATTTATAAAAATCTAAATTTTCGAACCACGACCTGGGCCTGCTAGATTACATACAAAATTCCAGCTTCATACATGCCAAACTGACGGAGATATGTATCATTTAAAATGCGGAGATTTGTGTTTACCACAAAACCCGCTGTGCGTATAAACAGCGCTGAAAACTGCAGCTCTGTGTGACGAAGTCGTAAGATACACAACGCTCTGATACAATGACATCAAAATAAAACACAATTTTGTTTCAAAGGTATGCTAATTATTAGTTTTTGTTATGTATACTAACAGTTACAAAAGTAACCGTATCATTAACGTAAGCTGTAATATAATTGGGTCAGGCATAGTTTCGGCAAACACCGTATTTAAGCTGTCCAAAAATAAGCGCTAACCTTTGACATGTAAAGTGTGTACCCAAAACGGAACCGGAACTTACTCTTAGACCGGAACTTACTTCCAGACCGTACATTTGCGGGCCGAAAGTAGGCGCTAACCTTTCACATGTACAAGGGCATGCGCAATACACAAAACGGAAACGGAACTTACTCTCAGACCGGAACCTCCTTTCAGACCGGTACACCGCTATAGCGGGCTACCGATTTATGACGCTTGAATGCATAGCCCTCTGCAGCAGGATTAGCGCCGCAGCGGCTTATACCCTCACTAGTTCAAATTAACGTTAACAGTAGGCGCCACCAAACGACTATCATTGGAACAGCAAAATCTTGCGCTTTCCGTTGACATTAATATCGTAGGATGTTTCTATGCCAAAAAATCAAAATATTTCTGATTTTTTTACTTCATAGATGAACACGCCAGCACGGGCCTGTTTCGCCTGTAATTGTTTTATTGCGCAATGGAATTAGTGGTCTTCATAAACAACGAGGTCGAATCGAGGTGGACGATGATAGGGGTAAATACATGATTTCGATAAGAGATAATATTACAAATATCATTCCAGTTTTGGTGTATTATGTTTACGTGGTGAGTATGTAGCAAGTTTGTGAGGCACTAATTATGATAGTGCACTCACACAGCGGCATCATTAATGTAATTAGTGCACTCCTGATAATTTATGCACGGTTGCTATATTACTGTTTTGTTGGCACTGTCTGTATTTTAACAAATTCTTCAATATGATTTAGCATTGTTGTAAAAACCAAGTATAGCGGAAGCAAGTGACAATATTCGAGATTATGTTCTCAATCAGTTATTTGAAAGTTTACCGGAATCACCTGAAGAAAATAGACTTCTATTTTGCTGGACATTTTGGATTTTCGTGGTTCCCATGGCAACCAATATCAGAAATTCCATAGTCAAAGTATTCCTTGAACGCTCAAGTTTCATAATGTGTCAGGTGTTCCTATTAAAAAAATGCATATTTGTAGGTAAAAATAACAAAACAACTAAGCATGGTCGGCCATCTTGGATTTCCTTGGTTCCCATGACAACTAATCTCAGTAATTCCATAGTCACAGTATTTCTTGATGGCTCAGGTTTCATAATGTATCAGGTGTTCCTATTTAAAAAAATGCATCTTTGTAGGTAAAAATAGCAAAACAACTAAGCATGGTTGGCCATCTTGGATTTACCCGTTCCCATGGCAACCAATCTCATACATTTCATTCTCGCAATATTCCTCGATGGGTCAAGTTTCATAATATATCGGGTGTTCCTATTCAAGAAATGCATCTTTGTACATTAAAAATGAAGATGAAGTCTTTCATACAATTTCACTGAATCCTCACAAGAAACTCAGTATTCAGTGTTAACTGGCTGTCCAGAAACTCAGCACTGAAATGGTTAAAGGCTACATAAATGATATTTTTTGTTTGGTATTTGGCAAACATGTCCAAATCCCAGATGTCGTCTATGTCTAATTACACCTGTGGTGGATTCAGGGGTGATTGTCTTCTCTCTAACTTGGCTATTTCGTAGTCTGTCTGCCCTTGTAGCACCTCTGACAGCCGAAGGACAAGGCATCCCAAACACTCAAATAGACTGCATCTCTTGTGATCGTACTGTCCAAGTTCCTGCACCATAGGTTGCCATAGGCAATATAAGGGCTCCATATAGTCTGGATTGCTATCTTATTGCCATTATAATATTTATGTTACGTGCGTAGCTTCATCCCCGAGTCTGCGCGCTGGCTGGTGAGTCAAGGGCGGGACGACGAGGCGATGGAAGTGCTACAGAGGACGGCGAAGTTCAACAAGAAACAGTTGCCTTGTCCCCTCGACCTGCACGACAACCGGGCCGAGGTACCTCAATGCTGCACGGGGGAGGGTATGTCATAGGGGTATACGTAACAGAAGCATTGGAATGACGTATTAATGAGACCGCCAGTGTGTGTGTGTGTGTGCGTGCGTGTGTGCATGCGTGTGTCCATATGTGTGTATGCGTGACCGCCAGTCTGTGCGTGTGTGCATGCGTGTGTCCATATGTGTCTATGTGTGAGTGTGTGCTCCCGCGTGCGCATGTGCGTGTGCATGTGTATGCCTGTGTAACTTTACCCTACTTCATCATTGCTATGTTTCTTGGTGTACAAATATTACGTTATCATTCTACGTTGAGAGCAGGCTTATCCTCCTTTGGCTGCGACTCGCTCTTGGTATCAATGTGTGTTTCGTGTCCTCAGGAAAAGGTAGAAGACAAGACGTCCAATCCTTCTCTACTCAATCTGATCCAAACTCCGAACCTGCGCAAAATCACCCTTGCTATGTGGTGGGCGTGGTACGTTGGTTTTCTTGAATTGTTTACGATGTGGCATATGTCTACATTGTTTTGGTCGGTCTGTCGGTCGATGAGTCGGTATGTATGTCAGTTTGATGTTTGGGTTTGCCTCTATGTCTAGCTTTCTATTTATCTATAATATCCTTCTTCCATTTCTCCGTCTTTCTCCTCCTCCTCTCTCTCTCTCTCTATATATATCTCTCTCCGTCTGGACCTCTCTCCGACTCATCCTCTCTCACCATCTCTCTCCGTCCCTCATCGTTCCTCTCCATCTCCCTCCCTTCCCTCAACCCTCCTTCTCTCCATCCGCCCTCCAGCCCTCCCTCCTTCCCTTTCTATATCCCTTCCTCACCCTCGCTCCCTTCGTCCCTCCATATCTCTCCTCTATCTCCCTCTATCTCTCCCGCCCTCCCCCGAATCTCTCTACCTCTCTCTCCGTCTCTTTCACTCTCCCTCTAGTAATTGACCAATTATTATGATTTGCTATCGTAAATTAATTGCACCAGTGTCAAACTTAGACTCATACTCGACCCGTCCTTCTCAACTTCCCGTCTACGCTGCATCATACGAGAGCGCGCGACACAACATTACACACAGCACGCTGCCATCCAACCACTCAGTGACACGGTATAATAACTAACAATCAAATTGACCACATAAACTCTTCTGACACAGGTTCGTTACGAGCATGGTGTACTACGGCCTGTCCCTCGGAGTGAACCTCATCGGCGGCAATATTTTCTTCAACTCGTTCCTGTCAGGCGCCATCGAGATCCCGTCCTATATCGTTGTGATCCCCATCATGAACAGACTCGGTCGACGCTGGACGACAATCGGGTCGCTCGTGGCCGCTGCTCTGTCGTGCTTCGTCTGCACCGCGCTCTTCGATAAGACAGGTCTGTCCTGTATGCTTGTGTAATGGTAAAGGATCATGTCAGCGCGTTGGATATTACTGGCTTAATTGCATTAAACTTACGCTCGCATGCACGTACGTACGGCACACGCATGTACACACGCAGATACTCACATATAACGTGTGACTTTTTACCGCGTGCACACTGGTAAGCATGTCATATATATGAACGAGTGCACGCATGCACACACAACATACAAAACATATACATACACGACATACACGTACGCACGCGCGCGCACACGCACACACACATACACACAACAGACACAGACACACACACGCACACATACACACATACAAACACACACAGACACAGACACACACACACGCTCAGACGCACACACGTTCATACGCACACTCTCACAGACACACACACACACACACACACACACACACACACACACACACACACACACACACACACACACACACACACACACACACACACACACACACACACACACACACACACACACACACACACACACACACACACACAGACACACTCACACACTCACACACAGACACACAGACACACACACAGGCAGACACACTCACACACACACAGGCGCACGCACACACTCACACGCACAATTTCATCCCTTGATGGGGATGATGGGAGGGTGTGGTGTCCGCTGTCAGGCTGTGGTTTTGTCTTCTTAAGATAGCTTAAGATTCGAATTTATCTCTATATATTTCGTTATTTATCTGTATATTTACTGGTCCTTTCAGGTCTCTACACAGTTCTGGTGGTCTTTAGCATGTGTGGCAAGTTCTTCATCGCGGCCACGTTTGCCGTCATCTACGTATACTCGGCAGAACTGTTCCCAACCGTCGTCAGACAAGTCGGGGTTGGATCCTCGTCGATGTGTGCCCGTGTCGGTGGACTGATACAACCGCAGTTCGGCCGTCTAGTAAGTAGTTCCGGTATACCCTTTGCCTTGTTCTTATGGGCTGATAAGTTAACGAACATTGTTTAATGTATTGATCGTTGTCCGGTTTCATCTGGTGTGTGCGACAGAACATTTTTCCTTTATGTGTTGCAATATAGGAAGTCTTTAATCGACAATAAACGGGTTGGCTGTTCACGTCAACGCAAGAACCAGGATAAGATCGTGCATGATATGTAATAGCCAGAACTATTTCAAAATATAATATTGAATGCAGCAATGCCTGCTATCTCTAAGTGGCCTTGAATGACCGTACTTTCTATTGAGCGAAAACAGCGCCGACAGCGCTATCAGATAGAGATTGTTTACGAGATCATACGACAGAACTAGTCTCTACTGCAACACTTCATTACCTCGTATTCTTGCACATTCTGACGACTCTGTATATTAGGCCCAGTAGTGACAGTCCGTATTTGGATTGCAAATCACTGTTGCATCGCGTCTTCTTCAGACTACCTACTGGGGTCCGACGCCATTCCTGCTGTACGGGGTCGTAGCCGCCACTGCCAGTCTCTCATCCATCATCCTCCCTGAAACACTCAACAAAGCACTTCCCGACACCCTGGAGGACGGGGAGGACTTCGGAAAGTGCGTATTTAAATAACAAAGAATATGTGTGTGTGTGCGTGCGTGATTGTTTGCGTGCGTGTGTCTGTGTGCGCGCGTGTGTGTGTGGTTGTCTGTGCGTGTGTATGTGGTTGTGTGTTTGTGCGTGTGTGTGTGTGTGTGTGTGTGTGTATGAGTGTGGGAGTGTGTGTGTATGTGCGCGCGTGTCTGTGTGTGAGTGTGTGTGCGTGTCTGTGTGTGTCTCTCTGTGTGTGTATGTGTGTCTGTGCGTGTGGGTGTGTGTGTGACTGTCTGTGTGTGCGTGTGTCTGTGTGTGTGTGTGTCTCAGTCTGTGTGTGTGTGTGTGTGTGTGTGTGTGTGTGTGTGTGTGTGTGTGTGTGTGTGTGTGTGTGTGTGTGTGTGTGTGTGTGTGTGTGTGTGTGTGTGTGTGTGTGTGTGTGTGTGTGTGTGTGTGTGTGTGCGTGTGCGGGTGTTCCTGAGTGGATGTATGTTGTGAGTGTGTGTTTGTGTATGTTTGAGTGTGTGTGTGCACGCGCGCGTTCGTGTATGTGTTGTGTGTGTGTATGTTATTTGTCTACGTGTAGGTGCATGTGTGAGTTCGGATGTTCACTGCCTAAAAATAAAACGCCTTCATATTGCTCGCCAATGGTGGTGAATCTGATCAGTGGAAAGATATCGGAGCAGGAAGAACTTAAGAAGATACTGTATGCAGACGACCTAGCAGTGGTGGTTTATAAAAAAGAGGAACTACAGAAAGCATTGCAAGAATGGAGTGACACCTTCAGAAAACACGGCCTCCGAATGAATCTGGAGAAGACTGAAGTAATGTGGATAGGTGAGCAGGAGGTAGATCTGCATGTGGTTTTTGACGGAAATACCATTAAACAAGTGAACAGCTTTGATTACCTGGGCGGTACAGTGTATGAGGATGGAAGGAGTGGTAAAGAAATACAGAGGCTGGTGCAAGCAGGAGCAGCAGCATGGAAGAGGGTAGAAGGCATTATGTGGGACAGAAAACTGAAGAAACAACTGAAAGGAAAAGTGTTGGAAATCTGCGTTATACCAGCCTGTATATATGGGTTGGGAACACTGCCACTGACAGAGAGACAGGAGGAGAAACTACATGTAGCAGAAACAACTGGGTCAGAAGAATATGTAGAGTAACACGAGAGGATAGAAGGAAGATGAAGGAATTGAGAGAGGAGATTGGAATGAAAAAACACCTAAAGAGGAAAGTAGCCGGTAACAGAATGAGATGGGTGGGACATGTACATAGAATGGATGAAGACAGACTGGCGAAAAGAGCATGGAAAGTAGAAGCGGGTGGCAGGCAAAGGAGAGGAAGACTAAGACTGAGATGGAACGACAGCATAAAAAGAGACCTGGGGAGGGCTGGCGTGAACAGCCATGAATGGACGGCCATTGCGGATGAGAGAGGGAGGTGGAAAGAACTGATAAGAGAAGTAGAAGAAGCTACCAAGTGACGTGGACCCCACCCCGCAAGGGAGCAAGGGGAAGAATAAGATATTGCATGCCAATGCGATAACGTCAATACTTAATATACCACTTTTCCAGCCGATTACAAACACCACCTATGCAGCGTTAAATTGTAAGTTGCTGTTCCATTAGCCTGTATCCCACGAATAGATATGGCGCGTTTTCTGAACACGGTGATTTGGTAGTAACCTCCCCTATACCATAGACGTCAGAGTGCAGGACAGATTACGCCCGCAAGAAACATTGCGTTGTCTTACTCTTTCAGGAAACCGAGCAAAGGGCAAGCAGACGACGTTGCCATGGACACGTACAAGACAAACTTCGACAACAACACTCGCTTGTAACGTCCGTGATGTGTAGGTCGTTGAAGACGTACCAGTTTGTAACGGCCGTGACGTGTAGGTCATATAAGACAACTCCTGCCTTATAACGTCCGTCACGTGAAGACCGTTTAAGATATATCCTGCCTGTGACGTCCGTGACGAGTATGTAGTTTTAGACAATGCAACAAGTACCAGTGCGCGCCCTGGAAGGCCCAGTGTTTGTGATGCGCAGACATGGTTACAAAGTTGGACTCTCACCTGAGAGTGCTGGTATTTAAATCTATTAACTGCAGCCTCGAAGCTTCGGGAATTGTGATGTAGATTTATAGCTTTCTTCAGTTACTTCTTGCAGTAATTTTAGCACTGATGTAAACATTTCCATAAGCACGCGTCAGTAGTTCTGAGTAAATAAATAAAGATTGAATATCGTTGCATCTTTGTAGACACGACTACTCATAATCATACTCAATTTGATATCAGAAGTTGTATAAGGTCTTTATGTTTGAATTGCTGCATGGCTGAATGCTTCCCAGAGAAGTCGAGATGGTGTTCGATTGAACAAGTCTGCGAGGGAGTGAATTGTAAAGAGCTTTGAGTAGTCCCAAAGACTGGATACCGCATAGGCGGATCCAGGGGGACTGGAGGACACGTGCCCTCTACACCTTTGGGATTTGGCGTTCCCGTAGACCTTTTTGAATCGGCCCACTTGACTGTGCCCCCTAGACCCTTGGAAATGTGCCCCCGTTCAGGTTACAATAAGGTGAAGTTACGCCGACTGAGGCGTTGACAAATTTTCAACAGTACCGTCTTCTGATGTCACAGCAGTCGAGCCAGCCGAGCCAGCGAAGAAGCTGAAGTTACGGCGGCTTGTTAGCGAAACATTTTGTACACCATTTGGTTCGATCGCCAGGGGAGGTTTTTGTTCTAAAATGTGATATCTGACATATACACAAAATGTGACCAGTCACAGCAAACTAGATATTAAGTTGAAAAATTGAGTTTTGTACGGTTTTTGATTTCTCAGATCATGTGGTTTCTTACCACATGGGTTCGTAAATGGAGGCACTTTCTTAGTTTGAGATTATTTGTCCAGGAAACTAAATTGGACGTTCACAGATGAGTATTAATTATTTATTTCTGCCAGAATCACAAAATTAATGGGACCTGACCTAAACAGCTATTTTTAGCCCGTGTGCAGAATAGGCCTGGACAACTTAATACCCGGTTCACTGAGGCTCGTCACAAGTGTGTATAATAAGAACAACAAAACATGCTAGTGACCTATCCACAAACATTAGGAGAATGGCTGAGATAGGGTCAACTACGGTAAACGTTCTACGTGAACATGTGTTTTAAGTGTGGGATAATGTATTGAAATTACATGTATTTGCAAACAATAAAATGCAGTGTATTCTTTTTAGTGTCGTGTTTATTCGAAATTATATATATTTGCAAACAATAAAATACAGTGTGTTCTTTTTATTAGTGTCGTATTTTTTCGAAATTATATATATTTGCAAACAATAAAATACAGCGTATTATTTTTAGTGACGTGTTTGTTCGAAATTATACATATTTGCAGACAATAAAATACAGTGTATTATTTTTATTAGTGTCGTATTTGTTCGAAAATATACGTATTTGCAAAAAATAAAATACAGCGTATTATTTTTAGTGTCGTGTTTGTTCGAAATTATATATATTTGCTTTTTAGTGTCGTATTTGTTCGACTTCCAAAATGTTTACGAACAACAACCACATGTTTTATTGCTAACATTTTAATACGGCAAATATCTCACAAAGCCAACATGCATACAATGCATATATACACACATGCATGTAAAGCCAACATATTTATTTTAACGTATTTGCTGACATAATAGATTCTTCATTAGAAGTTCATATGTATATCGTTTTCTGCTTTCGTCATAACCCAAATTTGACCATGGTGCTACGTTGCTACGTTACAATCCAAGCTGTCTATATTGAACACATATTTCAATATAGTTATAACGTTAACCCAATAGAGAGCACGCATGGGAGACGTGAAAGCAAACAGGTCTACGTAATACGCAACTTTCGTATTAATTACACTACTTCCTACACGTGGAATGAGCACATATTTTACATAATACGTACAATTATATTGCAACGCAGCAGTGCAGAAAAGGAACAGTGCAGCAACCTTCTCAACTAAAATACTAAATGATGAGAAACGGTCTCATTTCACTTCAAAGTATCCGATCCAGAGACAATATATATGCTTAATAACTGTGTATACCCGTGTGTCGCAGATATACGTGTTAATAATACCAACGTAGACGAATATAATGCTAACAAAACTAGAATAGTGAGATACTTGGTATATACTGTGGTTAATCGCCAGTTCACATGTGTCGTAACACAGAAACACAGAAATAATGTCTCATTATAGATGCAAACTTCAAGCCACATGTATGTACATGTCCGTAGCCAGCTTTTCACAATGGGGGTTCACATTTCATAAATCCAGACTCCAGAGGGCGCCACAAGTTCATGTGGGGTTATATTTGTTCACAATGCAGAAGGCCCCACATATTTACGTGGGGAGTTCATCTTATGTTTAAGACGGTTTCGTTTCGTCTTATATTCTTTCATCTTATATACAAACACCACATTAGTATCCCCTGGAGGCCCATAACGAGGTCGTTTTGGGGTTGCGTTTTCAAACAAAGTGGGACTCATATGTGGTCTGTGTAGATTGGATCCATTTTGTTGACTGATTAAGCCTAATTTATACCTAATTGTATTCATAAAAGCCAACAAGCAGCGATAGAATATTGTTAATATAATTGAATTATTTACTCGAAACCCATCGCCGTGTGTGCAGTTGTGTTGTTTTGTATGTGTTCATATTAATATTATAAACGAGGCAACGAGACGTGTGGGTGTACCCAATTTATTTTTCAGAATAAACAGTTAAAGTATGACATTTTCAATCTGGTTTTCACTCAATTAATACATTATATTTATTTGATCTGATGTACAAAAGTTATTATTTATATTGAACTTAATTAAGTTAGTAAATTAACAACCTTTATAAAACATGAATTAGTACTATATGAACAAGGTGGAGGCTCGCCCCGCCCCTTTTTGACATACTTTAGGCCTAAGGTCCTTATCTTTTTCGGGAACCTACTTATAAAAAACGTGATTGATGACCTGTCACTTTTGATTGATTACCCTCCCCCTTAGAGGTGCCACCTAGCGGTTATCCCAGTGATTAATTTAGCCCTAGCGATCAACGTAGGACCTACCGTTGTGCTTACGTAAGCATTTATATAGCGTCCCTAGTTACGTAAGCAGCGTCCCCTAGCGATCAACCTCGTAAGCATAGCGGTATGCTGCGTAATATAACCGCGATAAAACCACTCATAAGCGCCGGCGCCGGATTAGCTCTCCTGGGAGAGCGTTCGACTACGGATCGCAAGATTCCGGGTCCGAATCCGTACGACGGCCCTCTTTTTAGAGGCTCCATCTAGCGGCGGCGGCGGTTCTATATAAGCCGTGCCGGTAGCGGGTTATCGGTAGTCATGTTGTCGGATCCTATAAAGTTTGGCGGATCGCGCTCGTTCTTGTCGAATATGTACGCGTGCCGAATGACGGTGTACGGTCGGGGCTTCCGATCCGTCGAGCAAGCCTATCAGTATAGGAAAGCGATATTCAACGATAGCGTACGGCTATCTCTTCGTGGATCTGAAACAGGAAACGGAAGAGTACATGCGCCTGCGTACGTGTATATTTCCAGACGACCACCTTCAGTATGTCTACGTACGGAACGGTGGCCAACTATAAGTAGAGAGGGACGTCGCCGCGTACGCTTATTAGTCGTTATGACGGGACGACGCGCGGTGGTAGCGGCGAAGCGACGACCAAAGGTGGCGCCGACGGTGTCGGAGCAACGCGTGAAGAGACACATTTTCGCCCTGCAGCTGTTGGATAGACATGAGCGGAACATCGATCTGCGAAAAGCCGTGCTCGCCCACTCGGAGGTCGGTCTCATATGTAGTCTGTGCGATTGCGCGTACAATATTCTGAGAGGGAACGTGAAGGTGTCGCCGAAGCAGAAACGCATGTTGACGAAATACAGAGATCACCTGCGTGACCTGGTCAACAAACGAATTCCGGTGAAGCGGAAGCGAGCCATCTTGCAAACGGGGGCGGGTGGGTTTCTGGCGGCCCTGCTAGCGCCGTTAGCGAGCACCGTTCTCCTGCCACTACTTAAACAGGTCATCGGGGGGTAATTGATGCAGTACGCAAAGAAGATGGCGTTGGTCGACCCGCGATTGGTGGAACGCCTCCTTCCACCACAGCCGTCGAGCAGCACGCCCCGATCACGTGTGCTGAGTAGCCTGGACAGCGACATGAAGGGCATTCTAGAGCGATCGGATTTATCCGAACGCGATAAGGTGGCGTCGTACAATCAACTGCTGAGTCGCTACAACACTATAGAGGCGGCTCGAGCGGCGCAACCGGTACGCGTGTCGATGGTTAACGCCGACGGCGGCGAGATACAGCCGCAGCCCGCGGCGGTGGTGGCGCCATAGTCGGAGGACGTAGAGCGCGAAATCGTAGCCAGCATGCCGAAAACGCTGAAAGGGAAGGCGAGTCTGCTTATCGCGAACATGAAAGCCGATCCGTTGTGTCGATGGAACGACCGCGGCAAATTCGTGTACGACGGTAAAACGTTCGCGGGGAGTAACACGGTCGATCTAATGAACAATCTCATGCGAACGAGAACGAAGACGACACAGCCCCTAGGATGGCGAGAGTTCGGGTTGCGCATGAAGGGTATGAACATTCCTATGGAGTTCGTCGGCAACCCGCGCTATCGGGAGTACATGGAGCGGCGGCGGCGACAAAAAGAAGAGGAGTCGGAGGAGTCGGCGGTCAGTTCAGCGGGGAAGGCGGAACGAAGACGACGTGGGTCTAGAAAGAGACAACGAGCGTTGGACGTCGTGACGTGGGAATCGGTGTGACGATGCCGACACAACGAACGGCCATCGTCGTCGGCCTCGTCATCACGGTTATCGCTCTCTATATGTGTATAATATTCGTTGTTCATTGGTCGTCGTCGTCGTCGTCATCATGGTGTCCGGGTGGAGTCGTCGTCGTCGTCCAAAACGAAAGCTTCGACAACGAACCGTTGACGACGACGACGACGACGAACTGAAAGAACTCTACTTCGATCCGAAACGGGCGGGAAGTTACGGAGGCGTCGACGCGTTGCATCGGGCGTCTACCCGACGACGACCGGCCGTCGAGCGGTGGTTGCGGCGCAGGACGCCTATACCCTACACAAACCGGTTAAACGACGTTTCAAACGACGTTGCGTCATCGTGGGAGGTCAAAACCAGCAATGGCAAGCCGATCTGGTCGACTTTACTAGGCTGAAAAAACACAACGACGGTATAACATTCCTATTGACGGTCATCGACGTGTTTTCGAAGCGGGCGTGGTGCGTTCCGTTGAAGAGTAAGTCCGGCGCGTCGCTCGTCGCGGCCTTCGAGCGTCGCGCAGCCGCCGCCGAACGCGCTGCAGACCGATAAGGGGACCGAGTTTCTGAACCGACCCCTGCAAACGTTCCTAAAGAGTCGCGGCGTTCATCATTTCGTGACGCATAACGAGGAGACTAACGCTTCAATCGGACTTTGAAGACGCGTATGTGGCGTTATTTTACGAAACACGAGACACTGCGCTACGTAGAGGCGTTACCGGATTTCGTGCATTCGTACAACAACGCCTACCATCGAAGCATCGGTAGGACGCCGGCGAGCGTTGACGCGACGAATCAGGAGGTCGTATGCAACGCCTATACGGCGGCGGCGGTGGCCGGCGGCAAAAACCGAAACTGCGCGAGGGAGATCGCGTGGGTATCAGTAAGACGAGGGGTCAATTCAAAAAAGGATACATGGCTAACTGGAGCGAGGATCTCTTCACCGTTGTAGAGGCGCACCCGTCCGAACCGCCCGTTTATCGCCTGAAGGACGACGCCGGGACGCCGGTAGAGGGCGCCTTCTACGAACCGGAACTACAACACGTAGTCGTTCCGAAGGACAAACTGTATCGCGTGGAGGCGGTACTACGGCGTCGCCGTCGGCGCGGCGGCGGCGGGTCGGAGGCGTTCGTAAAATGGAGCGGTTATCCGGCCTCCTTTAACAGCTGGATCGACGCCGAGTCGCTCGTGGACCTATAATAGCGCGGCGGCATGACGACTCGTTGGACGCGCCACGAGGAATGCTGGCGGCTGCACGAGTCGTGCTTATGCAGCGGAACTTCGTTCTTTCCGTATAAGGGGCCCTGCTGTAGCCGCAGACCGCAGTGGCGCAATGATGATCGACGAGGCGACGAGGCACGGCGACAAGCAGAAGAAGAAGACTACCAACGAGGACTCCGTCGACGCCGCTACCTCTTCAGGCGAGCAGACGAAGACTACCAACGAGGACTCCGTCGTCGCCGTCGAGAACTCCGACGACTCCACAGTCCACGGACCCGTTCCATGGCGGGTCTGCGGTAACGAATGCCCAAAGGCCGAAATCGTATTAATCTGTCAGGTCATCGTCCTGTATTTCGTCATCGCCTTTAGTATATATAATCTGACGCGGGGTCAAGGCGACTCCAACCTGTGGACGGCGCTGTTGAGCAGTTGTCTCGGTTACCTCCTCCCGAGTCCGTCTATGAGCGGCGGTCGACGACGACAAAACGGCGATGGCGGTATCGTCTGACTTTTACCTGACGCTACCGAGCAACGCGTCTATGAAGCGGCACCCCGAAAATACGTTGACGGACTACATCACGACGCTGCCGCCACGTTTCGACCTGCCTGGAGAATGGGAATGCGGACTGGTGACGCTACAGTACCCGCACACGTGGTACAACGTGAGAAAGGAGGACGCCTACTTCTACTTGTCGGCCCCGCTGGGCGACCCGGGTCTTTACACGACCATGGACGGTGTCATGCTATACCGACAGGGTACGATTACTCACGGTTTCTACAACAACGTTTACGTGCTGCTGCGCCAGATCAACGAGCAGCTAATGAAATTGTGCACCGATAAGGTCAAGGCGCGTCTAGAGTTCAGCGACGTCTCTAACCGAATGACGCTGCGTATGTCGTCGGGTGTCACCTTTACCCTACCCGATACGAGCCGTCTGAAGAGCGTGCTAGGTTTCCATAACAACGTTATCACGAGTCCCCCGATGAGCGGCCCCGAACCGGAAGGCTGCGTCGTTATCGAGACCAGCCCCGCCGCGTACATGTACGCGTACGAAGGTCACAATACGGTGGATATGAAGGCGGGCGTCGACACCCTGTACGTGTACACGGATCGCTTGGAATCGCGCGTCGTCGGTGACGTGTACGCGCCGCTCCTACGAAACATCGCCGTCTTCGGTACGAACGGTAGCGTTATTTCGGAAACGTTCGACCGCGTCCAATACGTGAAGCTGCTGCGGCATCAATTCGATACGATCGAGGTCGATATAAGAGACGATCGCGGTCAACCGATACCATTCGAGCGGGGAAAGCTAGTGGCGACGCTTCACATCAGACGCTGTAAATCGAGATTGTTTTAACCACGATGCCGACGACGAACCCGTTCGAGGCCTACTACGTTCGACAGGTCGGCGGTCAACTGCCGGTCTTCGTCGGTGGTCGGGGTCAACGAGGACACGGTCTGGGTAATATCTTCGGGAGCCTGTTTCGAAGCGTCATGCCGCTTTTTAAGAGAGGCGCCATGGCGTTGGGAAAACGCGCGCTCAAAACCGGCGTGCATGTGGCGCGGGACGTCGTCGCCGGCGACAATCTGAAAGCGTCGGTAAAACGACGCGCGAAGGAGGCCGGCGTCGATCTTCTCGACGGCCTATTGAAAGGGCCGGCGCCGAAGAGGAAAAAAGTGCAGCATATAAAGAAGCCGCGTCGAACGGCGACGACCGTCAGTAGACGGAAGAGAAGGCGTCGACCGGTCAATATATTCGACGCGTAACGATGGCGTTCGTGAATAGCTGCACAGCATGCGAGGGCGTGAAGGCCGAACTGGACCTGTTCACCGGACCGGTGACGCAGAGGAGCATCGAGAGTAGTCAGTGGACCGTCTACCAACCGCTGACGGCTCTCGACGCCGGCGGCCCTATCGAGTTCCTCATTCCGGGGTCGGGCAACGACTATACGGACCTGGCGAGACTTCAAACGTTCATCCGCTTCAAAGTGATTCAGGGGGACGGTACCAATCTGGGGGCCGGCGCCAACGTGGCGCCGGTCAACAATTTCCTGCATTCGATGTTCAGTCAAATCGACGTGTCGCTGAACGGCACGCTCGTGACGCCGTCGACCAATACGTACTCGTACCGGGCCTACACCGAGACCCTGCTGAGTTACGGTAGCGACGCGAAACGATAGCATCTCACGGGGTCGTTGTGGTACAAAGACAGCCCCGGACACATGAGCGCGCGCGGGGACGACAACACCGGGTTCGTAGCGCGGCGCAAACTGACGGCTTCCAGCGAAGAGGTGGAGATGAAGAGACGCCTGCACGTCGACGCGCTTATGCTAAACCACCTCCTACCGAACGGCATCGACACGAAAATACGCATGGTGCTCTCGAAGGACGACTTCGCGCTCAAGGGCCCGGCAGCTGCGCCTAGGTGGCGTATCGTGATACGCTCGATTTGCCTGTACGTACGAAAAGTGAAGTTGAACCCGGAAGTCCAGCTGGGCCACATCAAAGCGTGGGATTTGGGAACGGCTAAGTTTCCGATGCGCCGCGTCGACTGCAAGTCGTTCTCGATAACGGCGGGTACGCTGTCGCACACGCACGAGAACTTGTACATGGGTATGATTCCGAAACGCCTAATCCTGATGATGATCGACAACGCCGCCTATAACGGAGACTACACTAGAAAACCGTTCGACGCGCGGCACAACGACATAAACTTCCTCACGCTCATCGTCGACGGACGTCAGGTGCCCAGCAAGCCGCTGCAGCCGGACTTCCCGCGCCATCGGTGCATCCGAAGTTACATGAATCTCTTCGAGGCCACCGGAAAGGCGGGCGAGGACGAGGGGAACGACATATCGCGCTCGGACTTCGAAGCCGGCTACACCGTCTCCGCTTTCGACCTGACCCCCGACTGTTGCGACGGGGACCATTTCAACGTCGTGCGTCAGGGGACTGTGGGCGCTGAAATGCACTTCACGACGCCGCTACCCCGACCGATGAACGTCGTCGTGTACGCGGAATTCGAGACGGTGATGGAGATCAACAAGAGCCGGAACGTCCTGTACGACTGTACGTCGTAGTAACCATGGATACGTTCCAACTGATGCGTCGCCTGGAATGCGACGCGTACGCTAAAGACATCGTCGTCGGCGTCGTGCCTAAAGACGCGCTACTTACCACCCCCACAGCCGCCACTTACCCGATGGCCTTCGTGTGCAATACCGACGACGGCGGCGTGCCGGTGGAGCACTGGGTGGCCGTCTACGTCGACCGGCGAGGCGGCGGCGAGTACTTCGATTCGTACGGTCTGCCGCCGCTGCACGCCGACTTCCGCGCCTTCCTGCACCGTCACTGCGGTGACGCGTGGACGTACAACGACAAGCGGTTGCAGAGCGGCGTCTCTAACGTGTGCGGACAATATTGCGTCGCCTACCTACTCCTCCGATGTCGCGGTATGCCGTTGACGACGTTCCAGAACCTATTCGGCACAAATCGAGTGTCCAATGACTGTCTCGTATTCGATTGGCTAAAGCCATTGCATTAACGCTTCGCTTTTACGTGTATAGTAGTAGTAATAAAAAACGATGACAACAAATGTACGCATTTTTTGTTTTATTACCCTACCTACATACATACATACATACAGAACCCTACCTACCCCTAGGCGGCCCCCTCCCCCCACGAGTTAGACGAGTTAGTTATACGAATTAGACGAGTATCGGTGCCGTGGTGACACCGTCGTCGAGCACGCGGCGTTTAGCGTAGAAGTAGCTCAACGCCGCGCGCTCTTGAACGTACGTCAACACGGACGAGTCTTTCACCTGGAAGCCGCGGTTTCAGCCGACGCCGCGCAGTACGGTGAGGAAGGTGTTCTCGTCGATATCGTTCTGACGCTTGCTCAGACCCTTCGTGCTGTACTTCGCGCCGTTGTCGCCGCCGAAGCAGTAGTACGTCTTGCTGCACAGCGCCACGATTCCGTCGCCGCGCCACACTTCTTTGAAGAGACCCGGCATTCGACGATCGAACAGAAGCCGGCTCGCGCAGCAGTCGCCCCCCA
Source organism: Escarpia spicata (assembly GCA_963995525.1). NCBI lineage: Eukaryota > Metazoa > Annelida > Polychaeta > Sabellida > Siboglinidae > Escarpia > Escarpia spicata. The sequence goes on along the minus strand of OZ023209.1, from coordinate 66,900,236 downwards.
CCTCCCACGTAAGTCCGGCGACGCGGCGCCGTACGTACGCGTCCACGTGCGCGTCGCAACATTCGGCCGGAAACCAGAGCGAACGATTCCGGAAGAAGTGTTCGCGCCGCGCTTCCGGTACGAGCGCGTCGATGTCGTGACCCGCAAGGGCGATGTACGCCGAGTCGGTGTCCATAGCGCAGTACTGGAAGAGCGGGCGGGGGATGTAGGCGTCGACGAAATCGTAATAGAACTCGAGCATTCTCAATTTCGCGTACTGATACACGAAATAGCCGATTTGAATCGGCAGGCCGTAGACGACGGTGCGCTTATTCAGCGCCACCTCGTACAGCTCGTCGTCGACGACGACGTCGAGTTGCCGGAAGCGCCGGTTGTTGACGAGTTGCGAGGCGCCGACCGGTGTGGCGTACTTGATATCCCGGTGCCGATCGACGCGCGTAATCGTTTTCCCGTACGAACTGTTGCCGAGTAGTTTAAATGTATCGGCGATGATCGATTTGTCGGGGTCGACGTCGCCTTCGCGTTGCGCCGTCGACACCGTGTCGCCGAAGCGGCGAAAGAACGCGATCGGCGTGTACTCGATCACCTGGTAGATGCGCGCGACGACGAGCCCGTGCTCCAGATACCAGTGTAGGAGGGGCGTGGCGAGTACGATCGCCGTGCCGAAGTAGCTACCGACGAGCGTCCGTTGAGGTCGGGTGAGTAGGTCGTGCGACTCGGCGTAGCGGCGCATGAACGGGCTGAGATCGTCGCGCGTGATATCGACGTTCTTGAACACGGGCTGCATTTCGGCGAACTTAGCGCGCAGCGCTTCCGGCACGGCGATATCGCACTGCACGAGGCCGAACAGAGAGACGTCGCATACACCCTCGAGTATCGTCGAGCGCGTAAGAGGGCCCGGTGGTTGCCATCGTGACGCGTCGGGCTGCGTCGGAGCCGCGGGGGGTCGCACGGCTCGCCACTGGCACTCCAACATTTCGACGACGGCGTCGACTTGGCGGCGCAGGTAGGCCGTCACGTCGATCGTCGCGGCGTACAGCGTCGTCATCGGTCGACCGTTGACGGCGTTCGTCGTCACGTGCGTCTGGCATGTCGGGCAGCCGTGAAAGTAGCAGCCGTGAAATTGATACGCCGTTCGCGTGGCGGCGCATCAACCGTCGACTCGGTACTTGCCGACGCGCCTCTCGCGTCCGTTCAACTGGTGCCGTATACTAGTGCCGGTTCGTTCCGCCTCGTACGTCAACCACTCCACCGCCATACGACCGTAGCGGTGCACGCGTTCAGCTCGAAAGCCGTTCTCCTCGCGTCGGCGCATGTACCAACCCGTCGGCATCTCCCGCATCATCGCCGATAGATAGAGGCCGTTCGCGTCATAGCCGACTATCGAACGACACGGGTTGGTGCCTCGAATCGACATCACGCCGGCCTCTTGATGACTCGCGAAGATGATCGATGGGCCGCCGACGATCTGCGACTGCAGTAGGCGGTGCAGGTCTTTGTTGGGTTCGTTGAACAGCGAGAAATGGATTGACAGGGGGAGGTCGTTGAATAGGTACAACAACGTCAACCCCGGTACGCTGATGGCGTCCTTGAATATGTCGATGCGTTGAGAAACGGCGCTACATCTCGGTTATTATACCAGATTAGAAAATCGCGCATCGTCGTCATGCGCTCGTCACGCCACGCCGTCGCACAAATTTCGTACGCCTCCGCGGAGATTCCCTCGCGTTTCACGTGGCTGTAGAAAGTCTCGCGCGGCGGCAGGACGGTCTCGTCCAGGCGCGTCAACGCGTCTATATACTCGTACGGAAAGTACTCCTTCGTCGCCGCGCAGCCGTACGCTTTCAGATAGCGCTCGTAGCTGACACCGGGCGCGAGGTAATTAGTTATGCCGAGGAATTTCAACGTCGACGTCGTCAGGCACATGTAATTGTTCTGTCGTTTAATGGTGAACGCCGACGATATGCGCTGCGCGTCGTCTGTTATGAGCAGGGGGGTCAAGTACTTTTTGACGACATTCAAATCGTATTTACCGCTGTTGAAGCCCAGTACGGGCATTTGACGAAGGTGCGTCCAGAGGCGGTCGGCGAGAGCGGCGTACGGTGACGCATCGTTGTAGTCGTCGCCTCGTTGTCGCCGCCATTCGTCGTCGAGCGCGTCGAGCGCCTCGAAAAACGCGTTATAGCGGGGGCGCAGAGCCGCAAACGCCGCCGCGCACACGGTTTCCAGGTCATCGATGGGGCGGCGCGCTAGTTCGGCCGAATCACCGGTCGTGACGTAACAGCGCGCCGTTTCGTGTCCGGGCACGTTCGACGTGACGCTCACGCTGAGCAGTTCGTGTCGCGCTAGCCACCGGCATTTGTCGGTATCCGGCGGCAGCTCGTTGGCGCCAAAATAGCATTCAAAATCGAATGTAGCGCGGTACGGATAGTAGCGCAGGTCGTCGTCGTCGCCGACGTCGATGCCTTCGTCGTCGAGTCGCTGAAATACGGACGGCGTCGGTCGGTAGACGCCACCCGGAAATACGTGACGAACGCCACCTTCGCACGTCGTTTCGTGACGTCGTAAAGTCGACGGGTACCGCCAGAGGGAGTTGCCGCATTTCGAGCACTTGTACGTTTTCGTGTACGCGCGCAGGTCGATTATGTACGAGAAGTGCGTCTCGTACAGGTTGACGTTCAGGGTCGTGGGGTGCGTTTCGAGCGATCGACGGACTAGTTCGGCGGCGCCATCCGCCGTCAATCGATAGACGGCGATGTTGATGCCGAAAACCGACTCCACGCGTTCCAGGTCGTTCAGGCGCACGCCGTTCGTTGTGCCGTAGCGCGCGTGCAGTTGTTTAGCGACTCTCGTTAAACGGGTGGTATTTATTTTGCCCCCGTTCCGCGTTCCGCGACCGCCGCCTTGCAGGTGGAGGCCGATGCACCGGAAGAGGCATAGATAGTCGTCGTAGGGCGTGCCTCGACGATCGTTCGTCAACGTCACGACGTGCCTGTTGTTGCCCACGTAGGCGGGGAGCGTGGCGTCAACGCACCCGATAGGATGGTTTAGGATGGCGTTCACGAAGTAGTTGGCGTTAGTTACGAGCTCGACCACCCACCCCGAGTCGGGATGCTGCGCGATGACGTACTGTAGTACGTCGGTCGTGCGCACGACGTCGAGGAAGCGTTCGAACGAACGGCTATAGGTAACGAGGGCGGGCGTTTCGAGGAGGCGGCCGCAGCAGTTACAGGACGAATGAAAATAGCGGTAACGACACGACACCTTGTGGCGTAACACGAAACCATAGCTCACGTTAATTTTAAACGCATTCCTTTTTTCGCGAAACATAACCCTCAGACGCGGTTCGAGCACCCGCGTACTCGTACAGGCGGTCATGCGATAGTTGTAGCAAGACTGCACGGTACCGCGCGCTATCGACGTCTCTATGCTACGTCGATGCTCGTCCACGACGCGCTGTAGAGCGTCGGCTGGTGGCGGTGGATTGGAATCATCAGGAGGTGGCGACACCTGACGACGGCCGCACCGTTCCCTCAGGTGTCGTAGCATAATGGAGCGCGTACTGTACGTTGCGCCGCATTTCGGACACTCTCGTCGCTTTACGCATAGCGCGTTATCGCCGCATCGTTTGGAATTCTTTGCGTGTTGCTCTAACGTCGACTGTTTTGCGAAATAAGTACCGCATTTCGGACATTGCCACCTAGTAGGAGGAGGCATACTTTTTGTGCTGCTACTTTTTTGAGCACCCTATTTATAACAGGGGTGCCGTGGTGGTGGTGGGGTACGGACACGAGCAGTGGTGTGCTTTCGAACCCCTAGTGGGGGTGGTGGGTGCTTTCGAACACCTAGTGTTTTGTTACGTAACAGTGGTGAGTGCTTTCGAACATGTTGGAACAGTGGTGGGTGCTTTCGAATTTTGTAATTAACAGTGGCAGTGGACACCTAGTGTTTTGTTACGTTCAGTGGGGGTGGTGAGTGCTTTCGTGTTGTTAAGTAACTCGGAAATGGAAGGTACATTTTCAACGTTTTATTAAGCGTATCGTCGTACAACATAAAGCGAATTTATTAAAACGATATACCATATGTACATACGGGCAGCCTTCATTGGGTTCGCATGCGCCGCATCGATCGCGCGCCCTCTCCAGTATCAGCTCCCCGAGGTGTTCGGTGAGGAGGGACGTTGCGTGCCGCTCATAGCGACAGGCCAACTGGCCCCGGCCCGTCGCGACGACTTGTCTCACTTCCGGCCGTGTTGGGGACCAACACGTTGGCGCCAACTGGTACAGACTTTCGTAAGTCGGCGGTGGGGTTCGCACACCGAAGGCCTCCTCGATGATAACGTCCAACTCGTTATCGACACGCACGGACCCCTACAGCACAAAGCATGTCCTATACGTCAGCAAAGCGTCTACGAACATACACGCAGCGTTCTCACTGTTCCCTGTTCATCGATTTTAGTACGAACAGCTCGTGGTACAACTTTGCACACACCGCATTGTCGTAGTTCAGTAGTATTCTCTCGAACGCGGCAACCTCAGCGGCGTTTTCACGTTCGGCCCTCTACAAACACACATTATTATGATTAGTCCGCCTTATCAACCCGGGCCAGCAGCGCAGCGTCTTTCGCCTCACTATCAGCCACTCCCCGGTCCAGTAGTATTTGTACGAACGTGGTAACCTCCGCATACCTTGCACGCATCCTTTCGTTGTTCGCTAACATGTCCAGCAGTGCGCGACGCACATCATATAGAAAAAAGAAAAAAAAATGTCATGCTTTATTTAAGTTCGCTTCGTAATATGCGCACCATGCCATTATGTAATTTTCGGCTATCTCGGCTAGTAGGCGCGCAGCCTCGTCGCTTGTCGGTTTACGCGTCACCAACGCTACCAGCAGCGGGGACTCCTACACAAACAACACAAGAAACACATTAGTCATCAGCGTCGTCGTCGTATCTCTTCAGTATGCGCACCGTATAAGACGCCTCTCCTTGCCAAGTCGTCTTACGCACACTGAGCTCCACTTTCGTACCGGCTAACTCCGTACCGTCACTTAATTCCTCCAAGTAATCGGCCCGGTACTCAACGAGATTAGCCATGTGCGTATCAAACAGCGTAAGCCAAAGCTCATCTTCGTCGTCCTCACCATCTCGCACCATCACACGCATCGCAAAGAAATTCTTCCCCACATCCTGCTCACCGTGCGTTCGACATATCATAACACCATTTTTGACTTTCTGATACAACGTGCGCCGGCACCGAGAACACCCTCTATAAGTGCACTTGTCTTTGTACGATACCGCCTCAATAAGGACGGGCGTCTTAATTTTATACACGCCATTCTCGGCGCACGCCAGCTCCCTCACACTCACCAATGTAGCGCTTGTCGACGCTTCGGCGCTACACTCTCTTTCAAGCGACGCGCTCTGTGCCGGCTGCTCCAAAAGCTCCGCTTCATCGGCCCCATGCTTACGGCCTATCGCCGGCGCGATAACCACTACGGGCCTCTTAGCAGCAGGCGTTGCTCCGACCGGTGCTGAGGTTGTCGGCTGTGGGCCTCCGGTCGCCTTTGACGCCTGCTTGCGTATTGCCTTTAGCTTTTTCGGTGTCATCTCAGTAGCGTCTGCCATTCTCGCGGCTGGATGACGTCTGCTGCAGCTGTAATAGTCAGACTACTTGCGTTATACAACATAACAATTTTTCAACCGTTTTATATATGCACACCATACGGCGCATGCGCACTTAACATATAACTCGCTAATCTACAGTTCTATTACAACATTTCGCGCATGCGCGCTAACGCATAACTGACTAGTCGCCGGGGTATTTGCTTTAGGAAAAAAATTACCTGTCATGTTAGTGCATTCGTTGTCAAATGTGTATTTACATCGAATTTCTATAATATAAATACACCACATAATTCCCTACGACCGACTGATCCTATACAATACTTAATTTCGTGTTTTTAGAGTTTCATTTAGTGTTTTTGAAACGGCATTGTTCTCTCTTCACATTCCTATCGCGATAAGCTTATCAGTGTTTTGCGTCACCGCTCGGCTCCGAGATATTTGCTTTAGGAAAAAAATTACCGGTCATGTTAGTACGTTCGTTGTCAAATGTGTATTTACATCGAATTTCTATAATATAAAGGCACCACATAATTCCCTACGACCGACTGATCATATACAACGCTTCATTTCATGTTTTTAGCGTTTCGTTCTCTCTTTACATTCAGTGTTTCTGCGTCGCCTTCGCGCATGCGCTCTTAACGCATAACTGCGTAGTTTTGCTTTACGAAAAACTCAGCGGTCGTTGCTCAGTTTCACACAAAGTATGGCGTCGGGCACAACTACGAAAAAGCAGCGGTGAGTTATTTATTTTATTTATCATTTAGCAACAGAGCGGTAAGTTGGCTTTTACATGATATATATATATATATATAGCGGTATTTACATGAGTAATTACTTTTAATTAATAAGAACCTCATTATTGTGATTTAATTTGGGAGCCTCCTCTTTATTTACAACAATAGAGGTATTTACATGAGTCATTAATTACTATTCTTTATTAATTATATATATATATATATATATATTATTGTGATTTAATTTGGGAGCCTCCTCTTTATTCACAGCAATAGAGGTATTTACATGAGTCATTAATTACTATTCTTTATTAATTATATATATATATATATATATATATATATATCAGGCATGTTGTGATTTAGTTCTTGGGAGCCTCCTCATTATTCACATGCATTATTCATATTTCACAGAATCCACCTGCCTACACGGGGAACGCTAACCGACAAGCCTGTATGTATCGTCCGCCCGATACCACGCAGCCAGCCACCGACGACTGTCAGCAGCAAGCCGCCCGCCGACCTCCAGGCACCGACACCTGACATTTCCGACGACGACGACTACGACCCGGGTGGACTTACCTCGTCATTCCTCATACGAGGACATAACGGATTGTGGCATACACCAATTCCCCATGACGAACTGTATGAACGTCGCGGGTTTAACGCGCCTTTGATACCCGCTGCCGTTCTACCATGTTAGAGCGGGAGTTTGATGCTGCGAATTCCCGCGGGGCGCGTCTCCTGCAGCTCAGTAGGCTCAGAAGGGATTCTCGCGCTAACATTACAAAGGCCTGGCCGCACGCCCCTGGGCAGTTCTCACGCCACCGTGATTTATAATTTAATATACTAATAAAAAATAATCTATTACTTACACCGTGTTGCTTCCCATTCGTCTATATCCACCGCACATAAGCATCCAGCCTTACCAGGCCGATGAGTACAGATTTTAAACGTTTTCACCGCTGAATGCATGCATTTGGTTTCAGTTTGACAGCGCCCGCTAAGCTGCACGGCTGAAATTAACGCCGTTAAACGCACAGAGCCGGCTAGCCGCACAGCTATATTCAAACACCCACAACTAGGCCGCCAGATCATAGGTCACCTCTGCTGCAATCGCTCAGCGCGCTGCATAAGGGTACAGCGGGGTTATTCTCACACAATGGGTTTAGCGCCGTTATAACCACAGTGGTTTTAACTATAACCGTTGTGGTTATATAAAGGCTTACGTAAGCACACGCTATATAATATTATATATATATATATATATTACGTAAGCACAACGGTCGCTAGGTACGCTATATAAATGCTTACGTAAGCACAACGGTAGGTCCTACGTTGATCGCTAGGGCTAAATTAATCACTGGGATAACCGCTAGGTTGCACCTCAAAGGGGGAGGGTAATCAATCAAAACCCTTTGATCTTTTTTATAAGTAGGTTCCCGAAAAAGATAAGGACGTTTTTTATGCATAGAGTTAGGCCTAAAGTAGGTCAAAAAGGGGCGGGGCGAGCCTCCACCTTGTTAATATACTACTTGAATTGTAAATAGAAGTTTACAACATGTATTGTCCTTTTGTGGAATTTGAATTAAATTCTAGGTGTCAAACAGTCACGTACCATATCATTTACACGACACTGACTCCAGGGAATATTAACTGTATTTTACAACTATACGGAGCAAAAAGTGGCTATAACAATTGATAATAAAGGCCCTTCACACATTCCTGCCTCCTCGATCATCAGTGATAAGGCTCCCCTTTCTGAGATTCACAAACTTACAACTAGCAACCACAGTAATTCGGCTATCATACAGCCACACAATTACACCATTTCTCATCAGTACGCGCATTTTAAAATAGATGAAGCTAAACTTTATTGTGTATTGGTTAAATACAATTATTCGCGTTCCAGCGCAATAGTTGAAAATTCTGATTTGTGTTAAGCCAGATGAGTTTGTCTACCGGGTTTGCAGCTAGTAAGAAATACACTCGCTACACATCTTAAGTTGTTGATTGTTCAGAATAGCCTCTTTGACAGTCAGTAATAATAATAATAATAAGATAACTTCTATTGCGCCTAAATCCTTGGAAACCAAGCTCAGAGGCGCATCAAAACAAAAGGGTTGGTCAATCTTAAAATCCATAAGTAGTTTTCCAGTTGTCAACAGATGGGTCAAGGCGCTTGGGAGATACGGTGGATAAGCAAGGTTGTAAAGATACGTTTTTAAATGACGACGGAATTTTGTAATATTGTTAACTGATCTAACACTAAGAGCAAGTATATTCCAAAGAGTTGGTGCAGCAACAGAAAAAGCCCTAGTTGCAATGTTATAGGCCCCAAGTTCCGCGTGACGACTGGAATGATGGTGCAGCTGTGGTTTTCCCTCGGACTCATGATCCTACCTATCGCCGCGTACTTCATCCGAGATCACGTCCACTTGCAGTGGCTTATGGCGATGACGCCGGTCGTAATGATCCTGTATGCATTGTAAGTAGAGTGACAGAGAGCGTGCATGTGTGTTTGTGTCCATGTTCACGCACCGGTTCACAGTGGTGTGTCTGTTGACAGTTTCCTCCCAGAGACTGCCCGCTGGTTGATCAGTCGGGTCGGGACAAGGAGGCACTGAGAGTCTTGGAGACTATGGCGCGATTCAACAGACGAAAGCTGCCATATCCACTGAATCTGGAAGAAAACCGCATGCAGGTATGACCGTTGGCCCGTTGGTTCTTTGTGATGTGTGGTTACGTTACTTCATCTGTTTCATCCTTCCTCACATAACAGGGGGCGCCACTGTTGACATCACTCGTCTTGATACCTCATGGTGTATCACCTTGCTAAAACACTGAATTTAAGCTGAGCCAGTGAGGTTGTTATTCCCTTTCATGAATCGGCTGTTTGGGTTCGGGAAGGAGAAATAATTATTTGAATACACATTACCGCTCAGCCGCTCGTGAGCATGGTTGAATGGGTAATATATGATATGGGACATGAGTGTTGACACCATTGTCATGGGTGGCACATCCGCGACTGGCAGCGTCAATTACTAGGAAACAGCTGGCTCAGCTACCTTCCACACGTCGCTAAATAAACCAAAGTTATTCCGAAAGAAGTTAAACAGACCTAATCCAGAAATTATTATTATTGTAGAGTTTTTAATCAGATTAAAACGAGCAGCAAAAGTACTTATTACACAGACATGCTGGAGAAATGTAAGCACAATATCAAAGAAACATGGGCAGTATTATGACAGATGATGCATAAACAAAAAGAATTCTCCAAACTACCTACATATAAACAGACAAGAACATTATAATTTATACAAAATTGCAGAAGAATTTCATAATTTTTTGTTTGTATAGGTAAATCAATAAGTGACTCAGTAGCCCTTCCTGTTAAGCAATTTGACACACACCTTTGAGGAAATTATCCTCAAACAATTGTATGAAAACTTAAAACTAAATGCACTGAAGGATTTGACGGCTTATCCACTAAACTACTGCAAGCGACCATACGTGAAGTAGCCACTCCGTTTGAACATATATTAAATTAATCCTTTGTCACGGGCACTGTTCTTGAAAACTTAAAAACAGCAAAAGTAATTCCTGCTTTCAAATCAGGTAACAACAAAATGTTTAATCATTATAGACCTATAAGTATTCTACCTTCGATTTATAAAATAATGAAAATAAAATAAAATTTATTAAAAATGTGTAGGATAAACTGCTCACACTATCATGCTTAAAGACTAGGATAAACTGCTCACACTATCATGTTTAAAGACTAGGATAAACTGCTCACACTATCATGTTTAAAGACTAGGATAAACTGCTCACACTATCATGTTTAAAGACTAGGAAAAAGTGCTCACACTATCATGCTTAAAGACTAGGATAAACTGCTCACACTATCATGTTTAAAGACTAGGATAAACTGCTCACACTATCATGTTTAATGACTAGGATAAACTGCTCACACTATCATGTTTAAAGACTAGGATAAACTGCTCACACTATCATGCTTAAAGACTAGGATAAACTGCTCACACTATCATGTTTAAAGACTACGATAAACTGCTCACACTATCATGTTTAAAGACTAGGATAAACTGCTCACACTATCATGTTTAAAGACTAGGATAAACTGCTCACACTATCATGTTTAAAGACTAGGATAAACTGCTCACACTATCATGTTTAAAGACTAGGATAAACTGCTCACACTATCATGTTTAAAGACTAGGATAAACTGCTCGCACTATCATGTTTAAAGACTAGGATAAACTGCTCGCACTATCATGTTTAAAGACTAGGATAAACTGCTCGCACTATCATGTTTAAAGACTAGGATAAACTGCTCACACTATCATGTTTAAAGACTAGGATAAACTGCTCACACTATCATGTTTAAAGACTAGGATAAACTGCTCACACTATCATGTTTAAAGACTAGGATAAACTGCTCACACTATCATGCTTAAAGACTAGGATAAACTGCTCACACTATCATGTTTAAAGACTAGGATAAACTGCTCAGACTATCATGTTTAAAGACTAGGATAAACTGCTCACACTATCATGTTTAAAGACTAGGATAAACTGCTCACACTATCATGTTTAAAGACTAGGATAAACTGCTCACACTATCATGTTTAAAGACTAGGATAAACTGCTCACACTATCATGTTTAAAGACTAGGTTAAACTGCTCACACTATCATGTTTAAAGACTAGGATAAACTGCTCACACTATCATGTTTAAAGACTAGGATAAACTGCTCGCACCATCATGTTTAAAGACTAGGATAAACTGCTCGCACTATCATGTTTAAAGACTAGGATAAAATGCTCACACTATCATGTTTAAAGACAAAGGATAAACTGCTCACACTATCATGTTTAAAGACTAGGATAAACTGCTCACACTATCATGTTTAAAGACTAGGATAAACTGCTCACACTATCATGCTTAAAGACTAGGATAAACTGCTCGCACTATCATGTTTAAAGACTAGGATAAACTGCTCACACTATCATGTTTAAAGACTAGGATAAACTGCTCACACTATCATGTTTAAAGACTAGGATAAACTGCTCACACTATCATGTTTAAAGACTAGGATAAACTGCTCAGACTATCATGTTTAAAGACTAGGATAAACTGCTCAGACTATCATGTTTAAAGACTAGGATAAACTGCTCAGACTATCATGTTTAAAGACTAGGATAAACTGCTCACACTATCTTGTTTAAAGACTAGGATAAACTGCTCACACTATCATGTTTAAAGACTAGGATAAACTGCTCACACTATCATGTTTAAAGACTAGGATAAACTGCTCACACTATCTTGTTTAAAGACTAGGATAAACTGCTCACACTATCTTGTTTAAAGACTAGGATAAACTGCTCACACTATCATGTTTAAAGACTAGGATAAACTGCTCACACTATCATGTTTAAAGACTAGGATAAACTGCTCACACTATCATGTTTAAAGACTAGGATAAACTGCTCGCACTATCATGTTTAAAGACTAGGATAAACTGCTCACACTATCATGTTTAAAGACTAGGATAAACTGCTCACACTATCATGTTTAAAGACTAGGATAAACTGCTCACACTATCATGTTTAAAGACTAGGATAAACTGCTCACACTATCATGTTTAAAGACTAGGATAAACTGCTCACACTATCATGTTTAAAGACTAGGATAAACTGCTCAGACTATCATGTTTAAAGACTAGGATAAACTGCTCAGACTATCATGTTTAAAGACTAGGATAAACTGCTCAGACTATCATGTTTAAAGACTAGGATAAACTGCTCACACTATCATGTTTAAAGACTAGGATAAACTGCTCACACTATCATGTTTAAAGACTAGGATAAACTGCTCACACTATCATGTTTAAAGACTAGGATAAACTGCTCACACTATCTTGTTTAAAGACTAGGATAAACTGCTCACACTATCTTGTTTAAAGACTAGGATAAACTGCTCACACTATCATGTTTAAAGACTAGGATAAACTGCTCACACTATCATGTTTAAAGACTAGGATAAACTGCTCACACTATCATGTTTAAAGACTAGGATAAACTGCTCGCACTATCATGTTTAAAGACTAGGATAAACTGCTCACACTATCATGTTTAAAGACTAGGATAAACTGCTCACACTATCATGTTTAAAGACTAGGATAAACTGCTCACACTATCATGTTTAGAGACTAGGATAAACTGCTCACAGTATCATGTTTAAAGACTAGGATAAACTGCTCGCACTATCATGTTTAAAGACTATGATAAACTTGACCTTGTGTGTGGTCATGCTCCATTGATTCTTGTCCTACTTTCAGTTTGACCTTGTGTGTGGTCATGCTCCATTGACTCTTGTCCTACTTTCAGTTTGACCTTGTGTGTGGTCATGCTCCATTGACTCTTGTCCTACTTTCAGTTTGACCTGGTGTGTGGTCGCACTCCACTGCTCTCCATCCTCCAGACCATCTACATGACCGGCTGTCTGAGTGGGACCATCTTCTTTGGCCAGCTCTCGGACAGGTAATGTCCTTCTGTCTGAGGCAAACACTCATAGATACCCAACAGTTTTTAGTATTTCTATGGAAGTTCCGCATTATTATGATGAGGTCATTTTCTTTATATGAGTAATCAATGTATTCAAACAATTATACATAATGTCTATTTTGAGTGAGTGAGTGAGTGAGTGAGTGAGTGAGTGAGTGAGTGAGTGAGTGAGTGAGTGAGTGAGTGAGTGAGTGAGTGAGTGAACGAGTGAATGAATGAGCAAGTGCGTGTGTTTGTGTATTTCCATGTAAACATTAATTAATCATACATGCAAACAATATGGACTGACATAATAAAATGACATAAACATTTTCAAATTGAACAGCGGGATTTTGTAGTGTAACACATAAGATTGACTACTCCTCTTTCAGAATTGGCCGACGGAAGACGTTAATAATAACGCTTGCTTGTGAAGTCGTGTTTGCTACAGCTGCGACTGTTAGCAGCAACTACGTACTCACTGCTATCTTCCGGTTCCTCGTTGCAGCCTCTGGAATGGGAGTCTTCACCACGATGTTCGTTTATGGTAAGTTACTTTGTTTATGGTAAGTTACTTAGTTTATGGTAAGTGAACAAAATTGCCTATGAAAGAAAATTTCTGCCAATCCAGAGGCCCAAGAATGGTGACTTTTCAGTCTGACTGGCAACTCAGTGTGATCGCATGATCTTCCAAAACTTACATTGCAAACGTTGTTTATAAATGTCAACCACCAGCCGCTGAGAGGGACCTTGGACTCGCCAACATTTCAGCTCAGGTTTAGAAAATACCTGGAAGCTTCTACTCAAACATCAAGTCAGTGTTGTTTTATCAGTGCTTAGGGATCATCTCAAAACGTTGATGTCCGATATCAGACAGTGACGTCTGGGGGAGTGGGCCCAGAGGTATTTTCATCTGGCATCGGACATCAATATGTTATGCTTCTGACCGATACTGTTAATATATTGGTATCATTATATCAATGTTTACACACGTTTGTCTGAGGGGAGAGGGCGGCGGGATAAGGCCAGATGAAAGTAATTTTGTCAGACATCAGACATCAATGTTCTGAGATGATCCCTTTCCGCAGCTGTGTTCACTCAATATTAATCTTTTGGAATTAGTTTGATTTTCATAATTGGTCATCGGTTTTAGCCAAACTGATGGATGACCGATTACATAATCGGTATGTGTATGTAGCTGTTGTATGACATTTTGGACACTAGGTGGCTGTACTGGTGCGACTCATCGGTGACTGTTGACATTGTTCAACATATTTTATTTTCCCGGCTGAAGATGCACAAACTTATTCATAACAATCACCACAGAAGTCATCAAACATTTAATGTCTTGTATCTTCTTGTGCTGTGACATTTCCAAACATGCAGCAGGCATAGTAGTTTGAACAATGCCATCTTTGTGAAATGTGTATCGGTTGTTCGGTGACCGTATATATATTTCACGCAAAACAATTTTTTACCTAATAAAAACAGTCAACTGTCATAAAAGATTGTAATTAATAACTTGTCCAAAAGCATGAACCAAACAATCATAATTTTATATAATCGAAATGATCATTGATCACACATGTTTGACATTGATCATTTGATTGGAAACATGAACCAGTCAATCATAATTAATAATAAAATAACAATCAATCAAAATGATCATCGATCACACAAGATTGTGTTCAACTAATTGATCAACAGCATGAACCAACCAATCATTGACAAAACGACTAATCAGAACAACACTCCTGACTATGTTGAAGGTATGGAGATTATAGGGCCCAAGTTCCGCGTGACGACTGGAATTATGGTGCAGCTGTGGTTTGCCCTCGGACTCATGATCCTACCTCTCGCCGCGTACTTCATCCGAGATCATGTCCACTTGCAGTGGCTCATGGCGATGACGCCGGTCGTAATGATCCTGTATGCATTGTAAGTAGAGTGACAGAGAGCGTGCATGTGTGTTTGTGTCCATGTTCACGCACCGGTTCACAGTGGTGTGTCTGTTGACAGTTTCCTCCCAGAGACTGCCCGCTGGTTGATCAGTCGGGTCGGGACAAGGAGGCACTGAGAGTCTTGGAGACTATGGCGCGATTCAACAGACGAAAGCTGCCATATCCACTGAATCTGGAAGAAAACCGCATGCAGGTATGACCGTTGGCCCGTTGGTTCTTTGTGATGTGTGGTTACGTTACTTCATCTGTTTCATCCTTCCTCACATAACAGGGGGCGCCACTGTTGACATCACTCGTCTTGATACCTCATGGTGTATCACCTTGCTAAAACACTGAATTTAAGCTGAGCCAGTGAGGTTGTTATTCCCTTTCATGAATCGGCTGTTTGGGTTCGGGAAGGAGAAATAATTATTTGAATACACATTACCGCTCAGCCGCTCGTGAGAATGGTTGAATGGGTAATATATGATATGGGACATGAGTGTTGACACCATTGTCATGGGTGGCACATCCGCGACTGGCAGCGTCAATTACTAGGAAACAGCTGGCTCAGCTACCTTCCACACGTCGCTAAATAAACCAAAGTTATTCCGAAAGAAGTTAAACAGACCTAATCCAGAAATTATTATTATTGTAGAGTTTTTAATCAGATTAAAACGAGCAGCAAAAGTACTTATTACACAGACATGCTGGAGAAATGTAAGCACAATATCAAAGAAACATGGGCAGTATTATGACAGATGATGCATAAACAAAAAGAATTCTCCAAACTACCTACATATAAACAGACAAGAACATTATAATTTATACAAAATTGCAGAAGAATTTCATAATTTTTTGTTTGTATAGGTAAATCAATAAGTGACTCAGTAGCCCTTCCTGTTAAGCAATTTGACACACACCTTTGAGGAAATTATCTGGTAAAAAACTGAAATTGAAACAATTGTATAAAAACTTAAAACTAAATGCACCGAAGGATTTGACGGCTTATCCACTGAACTACTGCAAGCGACCATACATGAAGTAGCCACTCCGCTTGAACATAATTATATTAAATTAATCCTTTGTCACGGGCACTGTTCTTGAAAACTTAAAAACAGCAAAAGTAAGTCCTGCTTTCAAATCAGGTAACAACAAAATGTTTAATAATTATAGACCTATAAGTATTCTACCTGCGATATCTAAAATAATGAAAATAATTTTATAGATTAATCATGTTTTTAGACAAATATAACATTCTATATAAACACCAGTATGGATTTTGTACAAAACATTCTACTATTCACCCAATACTGCACATGCTCAAGGATATTGCAGATGCAAACAATAAAATAACAAAAGACCCTACATTGGCTGTAGTTACACTTGTAATTTTGCATATTTAGTCCACCAAATAGCAAATACCGAGTAAATAATTGTATTAAAATAAACAGGGAAGTTATTAATCAAGTTGGTAAACATAACAGAAGAACCAGTGAAGTTCTTAGGAATGCATATTGATAAACATTTAACATGGAATAAACATATTAATTAATACATTCTAAAATATCTAGGGCAATTTTTGCAAATAATTGAATGAAAATGTTTTGCCACATAATGCTTTAAAATCCTCTATTTTACCTTAATTCAAAGTCATTTAACTTACGGTGTACCAGTATGGGGAAATGGAAATAAATTAAGGAAGTTATACATTTTACAAAAACGCATTGTACGAATAATAAATAAAAAAGATACAGAAGTCACACAGATCCTATTTTTAAAACTGAAAATATACTTATATTTGGTGATATATACAGGTTGCATGTCTTACTATTTATGTATGACTATCAACATAACACACTGTCTAAATCTTTTAAAGATTATATACCAAAAAAGAACTTACCCACTAATATCAGACTTACCAGACAATATAACCTCTTACACTACTGCAACAGACAAATGGCCAAAGCTAAATCAAATTATTACACAAACATGGTCTCGAGTAACTCTGATAACCCACGTCAACTATGGAACTGAATAAATCGTATTTTACACAGACGGCCGCCTCCATCTCTGCCTAGTCATGTGTCAGTCAAATCTCTGTGTGACTCGTTTTCTAGTCATTTCAAAGATAAAATAAGTCTTATACGTTCTGCTTTTCCATGTCACACTTTAAGTACTGTAAATGTGGACTCCCCACAAGTAAATTATCCACTTGCATTGTTTGAGCCAGCCACAGTTGATGAAGTGAGGAAAATAATAATGTCCTCCCCAAATAAGTCATGCGATCTCGATCCGTTACCAATTATACTACTAAAAGCATGTCTTGACTCTTTACTTAGTGATAAATTTATGATATTCGTTATTGTACTGAGTTCGGATAAATTCCCAGATGATTTTAAACACGCACATGTAAATCCTGTTCTCAAGTAGACTTCTCTGCCAAAAGATGATTTCAAAAATTATAGGCCAATTTATAATCTTAGCTTTATTTCTAAGATACTTGGGAAAGTCGTAGCAAGCCGTCTAAGGTGTCATATCAGCTCAACTTTTTTATCCAGTGTGCTCCAATCAGCATACAAACAATTTCATTCTACAGAGACTGCTCTCCTAAAAGTACACAATGATGTTATATTAAACATTGATAAAGGCAAAGTAACTGCACTTACCTTGCTTGATCTGTCTGCCGCCTTTGATACCATTGATCACAACACTCTTGTCAAACGTTTATCAATGTGGTATGGCATATCTGGCACAGCTCTGACCTGGTTTTCTTCATATCTAACCAATAGATATCAATGTATAAAGATAGATAATTACTTTTCAACCTCACTCCCCACTTCATGTGGCATTCCCCAGGGTTCCGTTCTTGGGCCTTTGCTTTTCACTATCTACACTACGCCACTCAGCTCTGTAATCCAAAGTCATAACTTGGATCATCACCTTTATGCAGATGACACACATATCTACATTTCCATGGCCACGCCCGATTCAAGTCACTCTCTAAACCGACTCAACGATTGACTCCAAGATGTTTTCTCATGGATGACCGATAGCAAATTAAAGTTAAATGCAGACAAAACTGAATTCCTCATCATTGGTACTCCAATGCAGCCAGGTAAACTTAATGACTTTTTTCCAGCATGCATCCTGAGTCAAAATATCACACCAGCAGCATCAGTACGGAATCTAGGAGTGACCTTTGATTGCGACTTCAATTTCAGACAACACATATCCCAAACGTGCCGTTGCTGTTTTTATGATATCCGTGATCTTCGCCGCATTCGCCGACATATGTCGCTTTCTGTCGCTAAGACTATCGCAACAGCTCTTGTTAGCAGCAAATTAGATTATTGCAATTCCCTCCTTCATAATATTGCTATCAAGGATATTGCAAAACTACAACGTGTCCAAAATTGTTTAGTAAGGGTAGTCACACAATCTCCTCGATTCTCCCACTCAGTGCCACTTCTAAAATAACTACATTGGCTCCGCGTGCGATGTCGCATTATGTTTAAGATCTGCACAATCACCTACCAAGCCCTTTCATCGAAACAACCTAGTTATTTACACTGAATGCTCACACCAGCTAGACAAGCCAGACAACTTCGGTCGTCTAGTTCGAAGTTGCTATCTGTTCCTAGAGTTAAGACAAAGGCTGGAACTCGAGCTTTTTCAGTTGCCGCGCCAACTATATGGAATTCACTTCCCGTTAATGTTAAATCAGCAGAAAATATTATTACATTTCGTCGTCACCTCAAAGCCTATCCTCCCTAGTTTCCTAGCACATCCATCCATTTGTTGACGACTTTCGCCTATCACACGAGTACGAGAATGCTTAATCCTTTGGTTTTGGTGCGCCACTGAGCTCAGATTGTCTGAGGATATTGGCGCGTAAGAAGTTATTTATTTTTACTATTATTACATACAGAGAAATCCAGAACAAATTTTTCATCTAGGTTACCTAAACATAATTTTTATAAAATATGGAACAGTCTTGATTACAAGATACAAAACATTAAATCTAGATCAAAATTCAAAGTTTTATTATGCAAATAATATTTAGACAGCTATCTCAACTATGTACATTGCCTAAATCTTAGATGTGTGGAGTGCAGTTAGAGGTGTTTTATATCTACGTTGGATCCGAATAAATCTCGTACAATTATTTTCTATAATGTTTTTTATTATTATTCATTCCATCAAACCCCCAGTCCGCTGTTACACAGTCATTGTTATAATACAGTTATCGTACACGTGGATATGTGTGTCGTAGTTTAAATTTATGCTCACAGAAAGATGGCATCTAACATGCCATGTGACCCAATTCAACACAACATTACTTTTTCAAATGATTGTTTTGTGTTTATGTTGCAGTTTGTTGTTGTTGCAAAATAAAATTTGATTTGATACCACGGTAGTGTAATTAGTTGCCAACCAAGGGTTGTGAGGATGGATGTTCTCCTACTTTTGGTAGTGTATTCAGTTGCCAACCAAGGGTTGTGAGGATGGATTTTCTCCTACATTTGGTAGTGTATTCAGTTGCCAACCAAGGGTTGTGAGGATGGATGTTCTCCTACACTTGGTAGTGTATTCAGTAGCCAACCAAGGGTTGTGATGATGGATGTTCTCCTACTCTTGGTAGTGTATTCAGTTGCCAACCAAGGGTTGTGAGGATGGATGTTCTCCTACTCTTGGTAGTGTATTCAGTTGCCAACCAAGGGTTGTGAGGATGGATGTTCTCCTACTCTTGGTAGTGTATCCAGTTGCCAACTAAGGGTTGTGAGGATGGATGTTCTCCTACTCTTGGTAGTGTATCTAGTTGCCACCCAAGGGTTGTGAGGATGAATGTTCTCCTACTCTTGGTAGTGTATCTAGTTGCCAACCAAGGGTTGTGAAGATGGATGTTCTCCTACTCTTGGTAGTGTATCCAGTTGCCAACTAAGGGTTGTGAGGATGGATGTTCTCCTACTCTTGGTAGTGTATCCAGTTGCCAACTAAGGGCTATGAGGATGGATGTTCTCCAACTCTTGGTAGTGTATTCAGTTGCGAACCAAGGGTTGTGAAGATGGATGTTCTCCTACTCTTGGTAGTGTATCCAGTTGCTAACTAAGGGTTGTGAGGATGGATGTTCTCCTACTCTTGTTAGTGTATCCAGTTGCCAACTAAGGGCTATGAGGATGGATGTTCTCCTACTCCTGGTAGTGTATTCAGTTGCGAACCAAGGGTTGTGAAGATGGATGTTCTCCTACTCTTGGTAGTGTATTCAGTTGCCAACTAAAGGTTGTGAGGATGGATGTTCTCCTACTCTTGGTAGTGTATCCAGTTGCCAACCAAGGGTTGTTAAGATGGATGTTCTCCTACTCTTGGTAGTGTATCCAGTTGCCAACTAAGGGTTGTGAGGATGAATGTTCTCCTACTCTTGGTAGTGTATTCAGTTGCGAACCAAGGGTTGTGAAGATGGATGTTCTCCTACTCTTGGTAGTGTATCCAGTTGCCAACTAAGGGTTGTGAGGATGGATGTTCTCCTACTCTTGGTAGTGTATCCAGTTGCCAACTAAGGGCTATGAGGATGGATGTTCTCCTACTCTTGGTAGTGTATTCAGTTGCCAACCAAGGGTTGTGAGGATGGATGTTCTCCTACTCTTGGTAGTGTATTCAGTTGCGAACCAAGGGTTGTGAAGATGGATGTTCTCCTACTCTTGGTAGTGTATCCAGTTGCCAACTAAGGGTTGTGAGGATGGATGTTCTCCTACTCTTGGTAGTGTATCTAGTTGCCACCCAAGGGTTGTGAGGATGAATGTTCTCCTACTCTTGGTAGTGTATCTAGTTGCCAACCAAGGGTTGTGAAGATGGATGTTCTCCTACTCTTGGTAGTGTATCCAGTTGCCAACTAAGGGTTGTGAGGATGGATGTTCTCCTACTCTTGGTAGTGTATCCAGTTGCCAACTAAGGGCTATGAGAATGGATGTTCTCCAACTCTTGGTAGTGTATTCAGTTGCGAACCAAGGGTTGTGAAGATGGATGTTCTCCTACTCTTGGTAGTGTATCCAGTTGCTAACTAAGGGTTGTGAGGATGGATGTTCTCCTACTCTTGGTAGTGTATCCAGTTGCCAACTAAGGGCTATGAGGATGGATGTTCTCCTACTCCTGGTAGTGTATTCAGTTGCGAACCAAGGGTTGTGAAGATGGATGTTCTCCTACTCTTGGTAGTGTATTCAGTTGCCAACTAAAGGTTGTGAGGATGGATGTTCTCCTACTCTTGGTAGTGTATCCAGTTGCCAACCAAGGGTTGTTAAGATGGATGTTCTCCTACTCTTGGTAGTGTATCCAGTTGCCAACTAAGGGTTGTGAGGATGGATGTTCTCCTACTCTTGGTAGTGTATTCAGTTGCGAACCAAGGGTTGTGAAGATGGATGTTCTCCTACTCTTGGTAGTGTATCCAGTTGCCAACTAAGGGTTGTGAGGATGGATGTTCTCCTACTCTTGGTAGTGTATCCAGTTGCCAACTAAGGGCTATGAGGATGGATGTTCTCCTACTCTTGGTAGTGTATTCAGTTGCCAACCAAGGGTTGTGAGGATGGATGTTCTCCTACTCTTGGTAGTGTATTCAGTTGCGAACCAAGGGTTGTGAAGATGGATGTTCTCCTACTCTTGGTAGTGCATTCAGTTGCCAACTAAAGGTTGTGAGGATGGATGTTCTCCTACTCTTGGTAGTGTATTCAGTTGCGAACCAAGGGTTGTGAGGATGAATGTTCTCCTACTCTTGGTAGTGTATTCAGTTGTCAAACAAGGGTTGTGAG
Organism: Escarpia spicata; assembly: GCA_963995525.1. Lineage (NCBI taxonomy): Eukaryota > Metazoa > Annelida > Polychaeta > Sabellida > Siboglinidae > Escarpia > Escarpia spicata. Next base: position 66,878,566 of record OZ023209.1, on the reverse strand, counting down.
GATGGATGTTCTCCTACTCTTGGTAGTGTATTCAGTTGCCAACCAAGGGTTGTGAGGATGGATTTTCTCCTAATCTTGGCTGTTTATCCCTGCCCATTCAAGATCTCTCTTCACACTCTCTATTCATCTGAATTTTTGTCTTCCTCCCTCCGTTGTTTTCCACGCCCTCTTTTGACACCTTTCCTTACTTTGTGTATGTTTTGCCCATTCACCTTCGTCCATTCAAAATACATAAAGCAATGAAACAATACAACAAAAGCTCTAGGCACTTGTCAGTCATGTTCTGTTGTAGATGATTCTTTTTTCAATGTTACAACAGTAATTACGATTATGATTACACTGTATCTTGTAGTAGACACTATCAGATTGATAGTAGACATGTGCAAAAAAAATAGGGTTTAACTTCAAGTAATGATACAAAGGTCTGCTTTGGTATAGAAGTTCCCCAGGGCCATAGAAAAGAAATTATCCAAAGACACAAGCTGTATCTTAAAATCCAAGATGGCCACTGTCGGCCATCTTGGAAAACGTGGCCAACTCATAGCTCAGGAACTGTGTCTTTGCCACAATGGAGCTCAGGAACTGTGTCTTTGCCACAATGGAGCTCAGGCTAATGCCCCTGTAATTCCCTGCTATGCTTAAATTGCCGTTCGTAGGTATTGGAATAATGTTCAAAACTGTCCACTGTAGCGGTATTTTCCCTTCAATCAAAGCTTTGTTGCAAAACTCTAGTATGATACTGTCCAGATCGCAGTGTTTTAGCACTTGAGGTGGTGTATCATCATCCCCGCAGCTCTTTCCATCATTCTGGGATTTCTTCCTCCTGCACAATGTTATAGGCTGTCTCCATGTTTTTCTTGCCCTGCTCATATCTCACTCTGTTGTCACCTACAGTGTTCTGCTGGTAGACCCTATAGGTCTCTTCAACTTTCGCTCTGGTTGATGTTACTGGTGGATCATTTCAGTATATTATCTTTTTCTGTTTCTTACTGACAGGAATAATTTTTTCTGTCGCAGTTCGATTTGCTGAAATGAAATGCTCACATCGCTCCGTTTCTGTTTCATGTATCAATTCCAGAATCTAAAATCTGATCCGTACTTCACTGTTTCTCCATTTTTTGTTGACCAGGATATGATCAAGCTGTCGTTTTCCTCAATGATGGTCCATAAACATCCAGCACTTTCCATTCCTCTTCCCGTAACCGGTGTTTGTGACCTCAAGATTTGATTTTTCTCAATGATAAGAACGATAAGGAATTCCCCATTACAGTTTGTATTGGTATCGTTAGGGTCTGTATGGGTAAACGTGGCATCCCCTGGTCCAACTCGTGCATTAAAGTCTCCTACAACCAGCAACATGTTGTGCACTGGTACCGATTCGATCGCCCTTCTTAAGTTGTTGTAATGGTCCTCTACGCTATCTACTTCAGCAGAGTTGGTCGGACACTATGTGGCGATAACTGCTGTAGCAGGATTGCCGCTGAAGTTGGCAATCAGTATTCATTTACTGTGTGTTCTCTAGGGTTCCAATGCCCCTTGTGTTGAGCAGAATGGTTGTGTGGTAGTGATCAGAGTTTACCTTAGATCTGTTCATATCGTACTTTTCGTCATGTACTATACGGTGTTCTTGAATACCAATCACTTCAATTCCCTGTTTCTTCATATTCTTCACTAGTTCTTCTCTGAGCCTGGGTGATCGTATGGTTCTAGCGTTCAAGATTGATATTTTTATGGTTTGTTTACTAGTTTCTCCCCTTTACATCCACTGGTGTCAAACTTACAACGTCCTTGTGGCTTTAGTCATAAGTCGTCATGTGACCCTCTTTGAGAATCAGTGGTCATACCAGAAGACAAGTCGGTAAGGACTTTAACTTTGTAGCCATAATGTTTCTCTTTAGCTCTAGCTCGTGTGGGTGCCACTCTTGTGACCACGGTGTTACTTCGGAGTATCCTTCTCCTAGACCACTCGCCTACCAAGGCTTATGAGCCTGGTCTACCCATTGCTATTTATCCATAGCTGGAAGCTGCATTACTGAGAGTCGGGACGTGTCCTCACAGAGGTGGGCCCAGCACACTGCCCCAAAGGGCTCCAGTCTGCTCCCAGATGCCCAGCACATTAGCCTGGGGCCGCAAGGTAACTGTAGTGTACCACAAGGCGGTTGTGCTGGGGTTTTGTCTATGGAGAGGTTGTGTACCAGCAGGGGAGACTTATGCACTTGGGTCCCTTTGCACTCCCAGTAAGGAAGTTAGCTGGTGGCTGTAGCTGAAAGTGAATAGCATGAAGCACATGCATTACAAACAACCCACTACACTGCAGCACTAGACGCATCACACAGACGTGTGCTACAAACTACCCACTACACTACAGCACTAGACGCATCACACAGACCTGTGCTACAAACTACCCACTACACTACAGCACTAGACGCATCACACAGACCTGTGCTACAAACTATCCACTACACTACAGCACTAGACGCATCACACAGACCTGTGCTACAAACTACCCACTACACTACAGCATGCATCACACAGACTTGTGCTACAAACTACCCACTACACTACAGCACTAGACGCATCACACAGACCTGTGCTACAAACTACCCACTACACTACAGCACTAGATGCATCACACAGACCTGTGCTACAAACTACCCACTACACTACAGCACTAGACGCATCACACAGACCTGTGCTACAAACTACCCACTACACTACAGCACTAGACGCATCACACAGACCTGTGCTACAAACTACCCACTACACTACAGAACTAGACGCATCACACAGACCTGTGCTACAAACTACCCACTACACTGCAGCACTAGACGCATCACACAGACCTGTGCTACAAACTACCCACTACACTACAGCACTAAACGCATCACACAGACCTGTGCTACAAACTACCCACTACACTGCAGCACTAGACGCATCACACAGACCTGTGCTACAAACTACCCACTACACTTCAGCACTAGACGCATCACACAGACCTGTGCTACAAACTACCCACTACACTACAGCACTAGATGCATCACACAGACCTGTGCTACAAACTACCCACTACACTACAGCACTAGACGCATCACACAGACCTGTGCTACAAACTACCCACTACACTACAGCACTACACGCATCACACAGACCTGTGCTACAAACTTCCCACTACACTACAGCACTAGACGCATCACACAGACTTGTGCTACAAACTACCCACTACACTGGAGCACTAGACGCATCACACAGACCTGTGCTACAAACTACTCTCTACACTACAGCACTAGACGCATCACACAGACCTGTGCTACAAACTACCCACTACACTGCAGCACTAGACGCATCACACAGTCCTGTGCTACAAACTACCCACTACACTGCAGCACTAGACGCATCACACAGACCTGTGCTACAAACTACCCACTACACTACAGCACTAGACGCATGACACAGACCTGTGCTACAAACTACCCACTACACTACAGCACTAGACGCATCACACAGACCTGTGCTACAAACTACCCACTGCACTACAGCACTAGACGCATCACACATACCTGTGCTACAAACTACCCACTACACTGCAGCACTAGACGCATCACACAGACCTGTGCTACAAACTACCCACTACCCTACAGCACTAGACGCATCACACAGACCTGTGCTACAAACTAACCACTACTCTGCAGCACTAGACGCATCACACAGACCTGTGCTACAAACTACCCACTACACTACAGCACTAGACGCATCACACAGACCTGTGCTACAAACTACCCACTACACTACAGCACTAGGCGCATCACACAGACCTGTGTTTTTTACACCACACTTTATTGTTGTATGGAAATAAAATTGTTCCGTCACGTGACCATATATTAGGTGACTGTAGTTGACTGTTTTCATGGGTAGCTGGGGTGCAGGTTTCACGTACAAAAGTACCAATAAGAAAGTAAGGGCGTACCTAAAAAAAGTGCGGTCAACTCAGGATTAAGGAGTTGTTTCAAAAATGTTTAGCTAAGGAATCATTCCAGAAATTACGGGTTCGTGTAAAAGTAAAACACTACATTAGAATATTAATTAAGTATTCCTCCCAAATAGTGAAAGCTAAAATTATGAGTTGCTTTACTTTTATATTTTGAGAAACTCCGTTAATTATGTTATAATGACCCTGTAATTTATTTTAGATGAACCATTATTTGTAATTTTGTTATGTGACCCGCGAATCAGTCCCATCCTTTTCACACACTGTAGCCTATTAGTACTGTTGGGTGTTATGTAAGAGGATATATGTACGGCAATGTGTATACATCCTCCTGGCTAACACACATGGCTGACCTGAGAATCCAAAGTTATGTAAACATTTGTGAACGTCGAACACATAACAGCCTGGCTGGCTGTTGAATGGGAACATTAACATGGGATTCTCAGAACAAACCAGCCATGTTTTATCTGGCCGCATATATTGCCCTCTTACTGTTACGTGGCTGATAACACGCTCCTGACATCAATAAACTGTGTACTATTCCTTGAATGTAGACTTGGTGGTGGCGAGAAATAATAGCACGAACTAGGACAATATTTTGTGACATGAAACTACAAATAAAAACATTTTCTTTATAATTTCTAGGCCAGAGTCGATGCCAGTGTACCTCGTCCATCCTTTGCAGATTTGTTCCGGAGTCCAAACCTGAGAAAAACAATTTGTTCATGTGGTGGTCTTGGTGAGTAGGTTGGCAAATATTGCTCGTATTTATATGTTCTGCATACGGGCATTTCCATGCCAATGGGGTATATTTTACATGTTGAAACATTCGACAAAACTGACCAAACCTAAATTGACTTTTTGTGGAATTTTTTAGAACTACGATCCTGTGAAGTACACACGAGAGACGTAACTAAGACAATTTGGAAATATTTTTTACGTGAAATAATCCTCTCACTTGTACATGTTACCTTAAGTAGCCATTGCGTAGCTGTGTAATATGTTCGTAACAGTGTCGGCTCACAAATTACAAATGGTAAAGTTATTAATTAATGAAAATTTTCATATCTGAGAACAGACTTTCAGCAAAATTTTATGGAAGATAGAGTTGTAGAGTCAAAATAGTTAAACACCTAGAATACAAGATTTTCAACATTGTCTCACGAAGTTGCAAATATAACCTTATTCCAACATCGGCGAAAATGGCATCGTTGTTAACGAAAGCATCTTTGTGATGTACTTTTGTTCCTTTATTATTAATTCTGTCATTGAAACTGAGACTACGAGGAGAAGAATGCTACACCATAAAATATATTTTTCAAGTTTAACATCACAGTTTTGTACCCCATTGTCGTGCAAATGTCCGTATGTGTCTGTTACTTTTCAGACACAGTAAACTGCTTCTAGAAGTCGGACTGTCGTTGACACATGCTATTTGTTCCCGTAGGTTCGTCACTGGAATGGTCTACTATGGTTTGTCCTTGGGTGTCAATCTTATAGGTGGCAATATCTTCTTCAACTCCTTCCTGTCGGGTGCCATTGAGATCCCATCCTACTTCATCGTGATTCCTATCATGAACAGACTCGGTCGACGCTGGACCACTGCTGGGTCTCTGCTGGTCGCTAGTCTGGCGTGCTTCATCTGCACTACACTGCTCGATAAGTCAGGTTGGTTTACTCGTATAATACTAAAGTGGACTCTCGCTGTAATAAGGAACTGATACTTAAAGACTATGTGAAATAGTTTTGTCAATTTCTTTGAAATTTCATGTATGTAAATTTAATAGTTAATGGAATAGTAAAAACAGTACAGGAGAAATTTCCACAAAGGAAGATATAAGGACATGAAGAAATATTTAGCAAAGATATACTGGAATAAAGCAAATTTAATAAAGATAGACTGGAATAACACACTGAAAAATAAGACAGCAACAAAATGCTGGAATATCTTAGAGTGAAATTGAATGCATCGTCGATAAATTTGTTCCCTTCAAAAAACAAGGGAAACGGTCCAGAAAGAAATACTTATTGAAAGAAGCCATTAGAAAATTTTAGAACGAACAAATGATGTGGAAGTCATATAGACGTACTGGAAATTATGAAGACTGCAACATTTATAAAGAAGCTCTTAACCAAGCTACAACTGAAATGAGAAATTCAAAGAGAAGCTATGAACAAAAATTAGCCTGTAATATAAAACATGACAGCAAGAGTTTTTATGCATATGTTCGGAGCAAACAAAACGTTCAGGATAAGCTCGGTCCTCTAGAAGATAGTGCTGGAAATATAATATCAGAGGGATTCTTAATGGCAGAAGACCTGAATAAGTATTTTAGTTCGGTGTTTACCAGGGAAGATATCAGTTCACTGCCACTCCCAGAGGCTAAGTTCAAGGGGGCAGAATCAGACTATTTAGGACAGTTAATTGTAACCCCAGAAATGGTAGCTAAGACAATAAGGGCTATGAAGGATAATAAATCACCTGGAGTGGATGGGATTCCGCCCAAACTACTATTGGAAATTGTAGAACAAATTAGCTTACCACTTGCAATAGTTTTCAACTTGTTATTTGAAGAGTGAGTGATTCCTTTAGAATGGAAAGAAGCAAACATTATACCGTTATTTAAAAAAGGTTTGAGAAACAAGTCAAATAATTATAGACCAGTTAGTTTAACATCGGTGATTTGTAAATTATTAGAAAGACTAATTAAAGATCACATGGTGGATTTTCTTGTTAAACATAACTTGATAAACCCATCTCAACATGGGTTTCTAAAAGCGAGGTCATGCTTAACAAATATGTGATGTTCTTTGTGAAGATATCACTAAGTGGGTAGACGAGGGATCATCAGTAGATATCATTTATTTAGATTTTAAGAAAGCTTTCGACAAAGTGCCACATCAACGATTACTGCTTAAACTAAAGGCCCATGGCACATAAAATGGTATAATTAACTGGATAGAGAAATGGCTGATTGACAGAAGACAACGGGTAGTAGTTGATGGAGAGGCTTCAAACTGGAAATCAGTTTTGAGTGGGGTACCACAGGGATTGGTACTGGGACCTATGTTATTCTTAATATATATGTATCAACGATTTGGACAATGATATAACAAGCAAGGTGTTGAAATTTGCGAATGATACAAAAGTGTAAAAAGATTACACGTGATGGAGATAGACAGCATTTACAAGATGATTTTGACAGGTTGATCAAATGGTCTGAAAAGTGGCAAATGTTGTTCAATTTTGGGAAATGTAAATGTATATAAGACATGGGAACGAAGATGTACAATATAGAATGGGGGTACTGTACTAAGTACTACTGTAAAAGAAAAGGACTTAGGGTCAACAATTAGTGCTGATATGGAGGTTTCAGAGCAGTGCGTAATTGCAGCTTCAAAGGGAATCAAATCTTTGGATTAATTAGGTGAAATATAGTGTATAATAAAACAGAAATAATAATACCGCTGAACAAAACAGTAGTTAGGCCTCATTTAGAATATTGTGTACAAGCTTGGAGGCCATATCACAAGAAGGACATAGATATGTTAGAAAGAGTACAGAGGAGAGCGACTAAAATAATACCAAAATTGAGGCAGTTACGAAATACGCCTAAAAGAATGTGGTTTAACAACACTGTCACAATGTCTGTGTCACGGCTCGTTTTGTCTAGGGGTACTAATGGTGACACAGGAGAAATTGAATAATGATTTACCGATTCGTTTGACAATTCCTATCGTTGGCAGATGTATAAATAAAATTCGACAAACAACCTGAATAAGTGAACAATTTAATCATTATGAATCATATTTATACAAAAGTCGATCGACACTATAGACAATCTTAAAGTAAATTACATCACGTCTGATAACCCACTGTTACACAGTCAAATTTTATAGGTCAAATTTTATACACTTCAAATCTTTACGAGTACGGCGAATAGTTTATACAATGTCTACGATAACATAGCCACAGTTAATAGATTAATTGGCCAAACATCTAAATGTTCATTGAACGTAGCTCTGTGGTAATTTTTCTAAAATGTTCAATCGTATCGTTGTCGTACGAATATTCGTAGAATGTCAGTAGATTCGATGTGTTTGTAGATCAGTAGGGGTTTCACATTCTTGCTAGACGCACACCAGGATGACGACGTCGAGGCTCAAAGTCAAGCTGACTTCGTCGATCTCATGACACTGTCTTACAACTGAATTTAACAACTAAAGTCCTTTTGGACATATTCAACTCTCTATATAAACATAACAAGACTTTGGCTAAATAAATTGTAATGTTTCTAAGCTACTATGGGCCATCTGCCCGGCTAACCTCGTAACTACATATTTGCTAACTAACACGGACGCGACCTGGGCTAAACCACTACCGCATACTGCCCAGATTTAAACTATCTCCGTACAGCTTTTTTATATCGACCAATCAAAATCATATTTTGCGGTGACGTCAAACTCTCTGGAACTTTCAAAAATCAAGAGGATACGGCCACGTGAAACCACAGAAGTCCGGGAAACGTAAACACGAACTAGTGGTTTTCATCACCTATCCCCAAAGTACTTAACTAATAATCTGATTCTTTCCTTCAGTTCTCAGCCGATTACATCTTATAACTGTCACGTAATATGACATCATCTCTTATAGACTAATTACTGTGAATAACAATTACAAATACAACAACATTCCTTTATATTATATTACCAATTTAATAACGATTCTACCGTAAATAAGAGCTTGATAACGATACAAAGGTAGCGCCCTCTTGTGGATACAACTGTTATAGATGATTTCCTACAGTGACAATGTGACAGATGATAACTGCAATAGATTATTACGAAATGTTGTTTTATAACATTCGTGACAAACACCAGAGACCAGGAGATTGAAAGGAGATAGAAGTGTTTAAAGTATTGAATGGTTGTGAAAATATTCATAGAAATGTTTGTTTATCATTTAAGAAAGATAGAAGGACTAGAAGTTACATTAGCAAAGGAGCAGTGTAGATTAGATATAAGAAAGTTCTCATTTTCACAAAGGACTATAAATGAATGGAACAGATTATCTGCTGATTGTGTGGGTGATAGTAGCGTAAGTAGGTTTAAAAATAAAATCGACATACCTCACAAGGGCAGGATACACGTAGATAAAAAGGGTTGGACTCTCAATAAGCCAAATGGCTTTCTTGTCCACCTGCCATCTAGAGTTAATTCTCTGGGTGGCAATCTCGTTAAAAATCTTGTTAAATTTTCGAGTTGAATGTTTCTGTTAAGTGTTGCCAAGTATCGACAAAAGCTACACCTTGTATTGTTTTGCTGATCTAAGTTTTGGTCAATTACAGATCATCTACTGGTTGCCGTTGCCGTTCCTGCTCTAATGTACCCTCTAAATGTACCCGAACACATGTACCTGAACAGAGTGTTCAAGGACGGTTACTCGTTTCCACATTAAATGTACCCTAACACATGCACCTGAACAGAGTGGTCAAGGACAGTTACTCGTTGCCACATTAAATGTACCCTAACACATGCACCTGAACAGAGTGGTCAAGGACAGTTAATCGTTGCCACAGTAAATGTACCCTAACACATGCACCTGAACAGAGTGGTCAAGGACAGTTAATCGTTGCCACACTAAATGTACCCTAACACATGCACCTGAACAGAGTGGTCAAGGACAGTTACTCGTCACACTAAATGTACCCTAACACATGCACCTGAACAGAGTGGTCAAGGACAGTTACTCGTTGTCACACTAAATGTACCCTAACACATGCACCTGAACAGAGTGGTCAAGGACAGTTACTCGTTGCCACAGTAAATGTACCCTATCACATGCACCTGAACAGAGTGGTCAAGGACAGTTAATCGTTGCCACACTAAATGTACCCTAACACATGCACCTGAACAGAGTGGTCAAGGACAGTTAATCGTTGCCACACTAAATGTACCCTAACACATGCACCTGAACAGAGTGGTCAAGGACAGTTACTCGTTGTCACACTAAATGTACCCTAACACATGCACCTGAACAGAGTGGTCAAGGACAGTTACTCGTTGTCACACTAAATGTACCCTAACACATGCACCTGAACAGAGTGGTCAAGGACAGTTAATCGTTGCCACACTAAATGTACCCTAACACATGCACCTGAACAGAGTGGTCAAGGACAGTTACTCGTTGTCACACTAAATGTACCCTAACACATGCGCCTGAACAGAGTGGTCAAGGACAGTTACTCGTTGCCACAGTAAATGTACCCTAACACATGCGCCTGAACTGAGTGGTCAAAGACGGTTAATCGTTGCCACATTAAATGTACCCTAACACATGTGCCTGAACAGAGTGGTCAAAGACGGTTAATCGTTGCCACATTAAATGTACCCTAACACATGCGCCTGAACAGAGTGGTCAAAGACGGTTAATCGTTGCCACATTAAATGTACCCTAACACATGTGCCTGAACTGAGTGGTCAAAGACGGTTAATCGTTGCCACATTAAATGTACCATAACACATGCGCCTGAACAGAGTGGTCAAAGACGGTTAATCGTTGCCACATTAAATGTACCCTAACACATGTGCCTGAACAGAGTGGTCAAGGACAGTTACTCGTTGCCACATTAAATGTACCCTAACACATGCACCCTGAACAGAGTGGTCAAGGACAGTTACTCGTTGCCACATTAAATGTACCCTAACACATGCACCTGAACAGAGTGGTCAAGGACAGTTACTCGTTGCCTCATTAAATGTACCCTAACACATGCACCTGAACAGAGTGGTCAAGGACAGTTACTCGTTTCTACATTAAATGTACTCTAACACATGCACCTGAACAGAGTGGTCAAGGACAGTTACTCGTTGCCACATTAAATGTACCATAACACATGCACCTGAACAGAGTGGTCAAGGACTGTTACTCGTTGCCACATTAAATGTACCCTAACACATGCACCTGAACAGAGTGGTCAAGGACAGTTACTCGTTGCCACAGTAAATGTACCCTAACACATGCACCTGAACAGAGTGGTCAAGGACAGTTACTCGTTGCCACACTAAATGTACCCTAACACATACACCTGAACAGAGTGGTCAAGGACAGTTACTCGTTGCCACATTAAATGTACCCTAACACATGCATCTGAACAGAGTTGTCAAGGACAGTTACTCGTTGCCACACTAAATGTACCCTAACACATGCACATGAACAGAGTGGTCAAGGACGGTTACTCATTGCCACACTAAATGTATCCTAACACATGCGCCTGAACAGAGTGGTCAAAGACGGTTAATCGTTGCCACATTAAATATACCCTAACACATGCACCTGAACAGAGTGGTCAAGGACAGTTACTCGTTGCCACAGTAAATGTACCCTAACACATGCACCCTGAACAGAGTGGTCAAGGACAGTTACTCGTTGCCACAGTAAATGTACCCTAACACATGCATCTGAACAGAGTGGTCAAGGACAGTTACTCGTTGCCACAGTAAATGTATCCTAACACATGTGCCTGAACAGAGTGGTCAAGGACAGTTACTCGTTGACACAGTAAATGTACCCTAACACGTGCACCTGAACAGAGTGGTCAAGGACAGTTACTCGTTGCCACATTAAATGTACCCTAACACATACACCTGAACAGAGTGGTCAAGAATAGTTACTCGTTGCCACACTAAGAGTACCTTAACACATGCACCTGAACAGAGTGGTCAAGGACAGTTACTCATTGCCACAGTAAATGTACCCTAACACATGCACCTGAACAGAGTGGTCAAGGACAGTTACTCGTTGCCACATTAAATGTACCCTAACACGTGCACCTGAACAGAGTGGTCAAGGACAGTTACTCGTTGCCACAGTAAATGTACCCTAACACGTGCACCTGAACAGAGTGGTGAAGGACAGTTACTCGTTGCCACAGTAAATGTACCCTAACACGTGCACCTGAACAGAGTGGTCAAGGACAGTTACTCGTTGCCACATTAAATGTACCCTAACACATGCACCTGAACAGAGTGGTCAAGAATAGTTACTCGTTGCCACACTAAGAGTACCTTAACACATGCACCTGAACAGAGTGGTCAAGGACAGTTACTCATTGCCACAGTAAATGTACCCTAACACATGCACCTGAACAGAGTGGTCAAGGACAGTTATTCGTTGCCACATTAAATGTACCCTAACACATGCACCTGAACAGAGTGGTCAAGGACAGTTACTCGTTGCCACATTAAATGTACCCTAACACATGCACCTGAACAGAGTGGTCAAGGACAGTTACTCGTTGCCACATTAAATGTACCCTAAAACATGCTCCTGAACAGAGTGGTCAAGGACAGTTACTCGTTGCCACACTAAATGTACCCTAACACATGCGCCTGAACAGAGTGGTCAAAGACGGTTAATCGTTGCCACATTAAATGTACCCTAACACATGCACCTGAACAGAGTGGTCAATGACAGTTACTCATTGCCACAGTAAATGTACCCTAACACATGCACCTGAACAGAGGGGTCAAGGACAGTTATTCGTTGCCACATTAAATGTACCCTAACACATGCACCTGAACAGAGTGGTCAAGGACAGTTACTCGTTGCCACATTAAATGTACCCTAACACATGCACCTGAACAGAGTGGTCAAGGACAGTTACTCGTTGCCACATTAAATGTACCCTAACACATGCACCTGAACAGAGTGGTCAAGGACAGTTACTCGTTGCCACATTAAATGTACCCTAAAACATGCACCTGAACAGAGTGGTCAAGGACAGTTACTCGTTGCCACACTAAATGTACCCTAACACATGCGCCTGAACAGAGTGGTCAAAGACGGTTAATCGTTGCCACATTAAATGTACCCTAACACATGCACCTGAACAGAGTGGTCAAGGACAGTTACTCGTTGCCACACTAAATGTACCCTAACACATGCACCTGAACAGAGTGGTCAAGGACAGTTACTCGTTGCCACAGTAAATGTACCCTAACACATGCACTTGAACAGAGTGATCAAGGACAGTTATTCGTTGCCACGGTAAATGTACCCTAACACATGCATCTGAACAGAGTGGTCAAGGACAGTTACTCGTTGCCACATTAAATGTACCCTAACACATGCATCTGAACAGAGTGATCAAGGACAGTTATTCGTTGCCACAGTAAATGTACCCTAATACATGCATCTGAACAGAGTGGTCAAGGACAGTTACTCGTTGCCACATTAAATGTACCCTAACACATGCATCTGAACAGAGTGATCAAGGACAGTTACTCGTTGCCACATTAAATGTACCCTAACACATGCATCTGAACAGAGTGGTCAAGGACAGTTACTCGTTGCCACATTAAATGTACCCTAACACATGCATCTGAACAGAGTGATCAAGGACAGTTATTCGTTGCCACAGTAAATGTACCCTAACACATGCATCTGAACAGAGTGGTCAAGGACGGTTACTCGTTGCCACATTAAATGTACCCTAACACATGCACCTGAACAGAGTGGTCAAGGACGGTTACTCGTTGCCACATTAAATGTACCCTAACACGTGCACCTGAACAGAGTGGTCAAGGACAGTTACTCGTTGCCACATTAAATGTACCTAACACATGCACCTGAAGAGAGTGGTCAAGGAGAGTTACTCGTTGCCACATTAAATGTACCTAACACATGCACCTGAACAGAGAGGTCAAGGACAGTTACTCGTTGCCAAATTAAATGTACCCTAACACATGCTCCTGAATAGAGTGGTCAAGGACAGTTACTCGTTGCCACAGTAAATGTATCCTAACACATGTGCCTGAACAGAGTGGTCAAGGACAGTTACTCGTTGCCACAGTAAATGTACCCTAACACATGCACCTGAACAGAGTGGTCAAGGACAGTTACTCGTTGCCACACTAAATGTACCCTAACACATGCACCTGAACAGAGTGGTCAAGGACAGTTACTCGTTGTCACAGTAAATGTACCCTAACACATGCGCCTGAACAGAGTGGTCAAGGACAGTTACTCGTTGTCACAGTAAATGTACCCTAAAGCATGCACCTGAACTGAGTGGTCAAGGACAGTTACTCGTTGTCACAGTAAATGTACCCTAAAACATGCACCTGAACTGAGTGGTCAAGGACAGTTACTCGTTGCCACACTAAATGTACCCTAACACATGCACCTGAACAGAGTGGTCAAAGACGGTTAATCGTTGCCACATTAAATGTACCCTAACACATGCACCTGAACAGAGTGGTCAAGGACAGTTACTCGTTGCCACACTAAATGTACCCTAACACATGCACCTGAACAGAGTGGTCAAGGACAGTTACTCGTTGTCACAGTAAATGTACCCTAAAGCATGCACCTGAACTGAGTGGTCAAGGACAGTTACTCGTTGTCACAGTAAATGTACCCTAAAACATGCACCTGAACTGAGTGGTCAAGGACAGTTACTCGTTGCCACACTAAATGTACCCTAACACATGCACCTGAACAGAGTGGTCAAAGACGGTTAATCGTTGCCACATTAAATGTACCCTAACACATGCACCTGAACAGAGTGGTCAAGGACAGTTACTCGTTGCCACACTAAATGTACCCTAACACATGCACCTTAACAGAGTGGTCAAGGACAGTTACTCGTTGCCACACTAAATGTACCCTAACACATGCACCTGAACAGAGTGGTCAAGGACAGTTACTCGTTGCCACACTAAATGTACCCTAAGACATGCACCTGAACAGAGTGGTCAAGGACAGTTACTCATTGCCACAGTAAATGTACCCTAACACTGAACAGAGAAGACAGTCTATTTTCTATATGCTATTATAAATTATCGATATGTTTAGTTAAGTATTGATTGTACTTAGTACACAACTATGAAGTTCGAACTAACTTTAATGTTTCGACCGCCATTGGCAATTTTCATCGGGCACTTTTTTCCTATTTTCACAAATATGTTTAATTAATTTGCCGCCTTTGCCCAAACCTAATCTGACTTCACATTGAAGATACTGGTGTATTATAACTGGTTATTTAGTATTGAAGTAAGATTCTGTTCATGGAAGCTCGTGGATCTGTATAACTTACAGTGGTCATTTCATTACAGTGGTCATTTCATGCCTAGCCAAACTGTCCATCCTCTGGCTAGCCCTACATACACATAGATACAGAAGATGGTTTCCCAAAGTGTCTGTACCTGAAGGTTGTTATGGTGTAATTCCGAACTTTTTTTTCACCATGGATGTTTTCTAAAACTGTCTAATTCATTTGTTGTACATTGAATGAATTTCTTTCAAACTTACTGAAATGTCTGTTGTAACCTAGTACAAGCTTTCACCTCTTCAAACATGATGTCTTCTTTTTGGCCTGCACAATCTTATGAACCCATTGATAATAATTAAAATTGTATATGTCATAGAACAGTTCGGCGAGGTCCCATACTTTGAGTGCCATATAGCACAGGTCCACTATAATATTTACCCAGTTTTTTGCCACAGCTGTAACATCCAATGACTGAATGTTCAATTAAAATTTTCAATCGAAGTAACTTTCATTCTGTTAAGCATACAGGACACTAAATAAACATATGTTAAATTTTGCATTCCAAAAAACTACAGGGGTGTATACCCATTTTCTTTGGCTCCTGATGTTCCTAAATAAAATCATCTCTGCAGACGTGACTGGCAAGTGATTTATGCATCCATATGTGAGCCAAAGGATCCCAGACCACTGTCGTCTGGTGATTTAAGGACCTTTCAATATTTTTTATCACAGAGCTTTGAATCTAGTGTGATATCGGTAGAAATTAAATTACAATGATTAATTCAACAGTCAAATCTGTTATCGATTTCCTTGTCACTCATAAAGTACGTGTATCATGTTTTAATTGACGTTATTAAGAATAACATTGGATTGTATTCGCTGAACGAATTGGAAAGCGTGTATTAGATAGTATAGGGACGTTGTGTACCTAAGCTCCGCCTGTTACATTGAACTGTTGAAGTCTATTTTTGGTGAGTAACTGTTTTCTGCCTCCAGCTGTGGGTTATAGACGCAGGTTTGCTAGCAGCTAATTCTGCTTAAACGTTTGCAAAAGTTATGCTACTGCAAATTAGTATGGTGCATTTTGTAGTTGGATTGTTGTGTTAATTAAATCTTGTTGATGTTGCCGCTGTTATATCGTGGTTTTTCTTGTTCACCCAATGTTAATGTGTAGTTTTCATGTCTATATACTCTTCTGGAATATAAAGTAAAGGTAAGTTCTTATATAGCGCAGTATCCTGTTCTCAGAACTGCTCAAAGTGCTTTACACTTTACTACCTGGCAGACCTGTTCAATCGAATACCCTCTCGACTTGTCTGGAAAGAATTCAGCCACGCTGCAATTAATGCGTGAAGAATATCCGTACACAAATAGTCATCACTCTCTATAGCTAGGTACTCATTCATACATTTCGTTCACACACACACACACACACACACACCCACACACACACACATACACACACACACATACACATATCCCTTTTTCGGGACGATCGTAGGGATGCCTGTTATCCCTGTGTCCACTGTTAGGCGGCGGCCTGTCTTCTGCGGTGTGCAGCAGAGCCGGTTGGGGCAGACTCGGACTGGTTCACTCTATGATGTCATCCAGCCAATACGTCTCCTCACATCCTTATCTTATCTTGCCCTCTAGGTAGCCATGGTCGCTTTAGCAATGGTGGTCTGGCGGGTGACGTGATACACCAGGAGAGCTCATGTCGTGGTAATGTTGACAACAGCGGCTCTCTTCTTCCAGTCAACTTCCGATGTGTCAGATTAATGCAGGGCCGTCGGGTGCGACAAGGCCAGTTCCGCCACGACCTGACCAATATTTTGCTAAGCAGTTTATAATTACAGGCGTCATGTGTTGATCCATACACATTTGTTAGGCTAATGAGTAAAACAAAACACGTTATGGTCGTCGATCCGAATCCAGAAAAAATAAACTTTTTCGTATAATTTTATTATTGGATACATGCGTATATATAACTGCATCATAAATTGTGTAAGTAAACAATGACTGACCCTATTACATAAATGAATTAATCTAACCAGTTATGCCATATGGCGGTAACAGTGGGACGATATACGTTTCGCCAGAACATCACAAGTGCCGAAGGATACACAATTTAGTTATTCACAAATGTCCAAGTGAATGAGCTTTCATTAAAAACAAAAAAGACTAATTTTATTATATTCACAACAAACAAGAAGAAATACAGTATTGACAAAGCTGAAATAAAATAGATGGAATCAAAATAAAACATGTCCAATTCACTAAATTTCTCGGTATAATTATAGATGAACACTTAAATTGGAAGAATCACATTGACATTATATCAAATAAAATAGCACGTAATGTAGGAATGCTAAACAAACTAAAACACTTTCTTCCTATTTCCATTATGAAAACTATTTACACTGCATTAATTTCATCACATTTACAATATTGTACTCTACTATGGGCAAATTCATATAGCACAAACCTAAGCAAACTAAAAATACTACAGAAGAAAGCTGTTCGGATAATCACATTATCCCAATATATTGCACACTCAAATCCACTGTTCGCGAAGTTAAAACTATTAAAATTGGATGATATATACAAACATCAGTTAGGTATTTTTATGTATAAAGCAACAAATAAACAACTCCCAAATAACATGTCATCAATGTTATTGCGAACTGATAATGTGCATAAACACAAGCTGAGAAACCATAATGCATATTACATCCAACAAATAAGAACAAACACAAGGAAACTCACAACAAATTATTCAGGACCACTATTCTGGAATGCACTACCTCAAAACTTACAACTAATTGTATCCATCAATCAATTTAAGAAGAAACTCAAAGAGCTGTTATTGTCAAAATATCATTAATTCTTCTTTTAATTTTTTAAATATCGTAACTTATAAATTAACCATAAGCATTCCATAATTTTATTATGGTATAAATGATTAAGTTTGTATTCATGTTTTACTTGAAAATTAGTTAATTTATTCTTTATATATTATGTTATAATGAGTGCAATTTAATTAGTAGTCAACCTGTTCTATTTATGTATTGTTAGTAATGTATATGTATTTGTATACATTAACTGCATCTATGAGATGATTTATTCACTTTGTTCCAGAAGAACTTACTGTCCTACTTTTATGCTTTAATTTTATGGAACAAGGAAACCATTGTTAAATTATTATTTCTTGTGGTCCTCGCTATAAGCCCCTAGGGGTTTTTAGAGGATCTCCACGGTTGCAATAGTTGTTTTTTCTTCTGTTTTTATAATCCACTGTACATGTGTTCACTAATTTGTACTTGTAACCGAAATAAAGTTCATTCACTGAAGTTCGTTCATTCATTCATTCATTCATTCATTCATTCATTCAATGCTATGACGGATGTAACACCATGGCAGGTGCTATGACGGATGTAGCACAATGGCAGGTGCTCTGACGGATGTGGCACCATGGCAGGTGCAACGAATGCAGTTATCGCCGCCATAAGAATGAAAGACCCGGCTCCCTGTATGCTCACCGCCATAGTCATGCACTGAATTTAGCCTGTGTAGGCAGCATAACAAGTGCAAGATTATGAAAGATGTCATCGATACGACGTGTCAAATTACTAAACTGGTCACTGTCTCCATAGAGGAGTGCAAATCTGAGTAAAATACAAAAAGCAATGACAGCACATGACACCAAGCAGTGCTAAAGCACAGACTGCTGAGCTCAAGTGGAGTGGACGATGAGAAGCTTTCGTCGAACGTATCGCGTTGACTTTACCAGTACCGTTGACTCTGAATGACGTCATCTTACATGTGAGGCAGTTCGTAATTGTCCTCGTCTCTGTTATGGGTGTTCTGGTCTTCCTGATCCAAATGGCTTCCTTTATGTGCTGGATTCTTCTGCTGGGCCCATCTGACCCCAGTGTACTGGGTCAGACAGGCCATCGGTACCCACTTGTATTTTTGGCGCTGTTCTTCATAACCATGTGTCCAAAAAATGATTCCTTTCACAATATTTTGGACAAGACCCATCCGCACATATCTCATTAAAAACGTTCAAACCAATTAGTATTACAGGAACAAACGTGCTACTTGTCCTTAAGAAAGCCCATCTGACTCCACCCTACTCTACCTCTGTAAGTCCGATTAGCAGCTCAAACGTTTGAATTAATAAGATATCTCCATTAACAAGCTTGCACGGAATGTTTTCAGGCGCTACAATTCACCCCTGTACAATCGAACCAGACGTGCGTGCGTGTGTTTCTTACGACGTTGTTTAATGTTGATTTTATTCTAACATAAATGAGGGAGAGAGCTAATGGCGATAGCGAATAAGTGACACTAAACCCGGATCCACCGGTCCAATACACGCACGCCGATCAAATATCGCTCTATGCACTATCTGGTATAGGAACCCAAATGACCCACTTCGCCCACAGTTGTCAGACTCTAGTTCGGTGACACGGCGCCACGCAGTTTGGCTGACAAAATCAGAGGTGAGTGGTTGGATTGAACGCAAAATTAGTACATGTTGGTTCGGGTCACGTGTCTAAATTATGTCATAATACACCAGTTGTGATCCACCAGAATATATGACATTACTTTGATGTATGTCGGTGGATCACGCGGGATAGCGGAGGCACAGTCTAAAGCTCGCTCTTCCACGCAGCAGATGTTTCAGGACAATGCACTATTAAGCGTAGAATGTGTTATGTATTTGGGTTAATGGTGACGAGGTATCCAACGTACTTTTTTTTCTCCAAACCTGCATGCATAATTCAACGACTTTCCTGTCTGTTTGATGACCAGATTCACAATGAACGAATTTGGAAGTTTATATCCTACTTAAAATGATGCTTAATTGGGGCTTTTTTGGGGTTTCATGAATGAGATGTTGTTCACCATAAACGATCATTGATGGAGTGTTAGGATGGTTGACTATGCATCATCTACGATTCTACATAAAGCGAATACAGGGAGCAGTACAATATGCTTGGTTTGCGTGGTTAATTGCGCACGACTATTTTTAACCATCAAATAGTTATAACTATCAAAAATGTCGGTCCCTAAACGAGATATTTTTGTAGTTCTTATGTTGCAGTTGTGATAGCAATATTTACACAACATCGATATATAAGCACAATAACTCGTTAACATGTTGTATGCGATGGTTACAATTAGTAAAGCAACCTACTTTGTTATGCACACGAAACTAACATATTTAGGCATCTAAATATGTAGTTTGGTGACAACGTATTGGGAATTTCAACGAGGACAGTGTTGCCGTTAGAATGGGACCATTCTGAACAATTACATAGTTGTTAAAATGATACAACTATACAATGTCGCTGGGGTACACGACACCAAGGCGCTCTTGTAGTCTAGGACCCCTGGTGTCCAGTGCTACCCAGGAAGCTCATCTCCATCCTCCTCACGGCAAATATTAGAAGTATATTCACGTAAAGCAATCTTACTATAATCAAGTCAGCGTGTGTATGTATGTATTTGTGTATGTATTTGTGTATGTAGGCATGTAGGTATATAGGTATGTAGGTATGTAGGTATGTAGGTATGTAGGTATGTAGGTATGTAGGTATGTAGGTATGTATGTATGTATTTATGTATGTATGTAGATATGTACGTATGTAGCTATGTAGGTATGTAGGTATGTATGTATGTATGTATGTATGTATGTATGTATGTATGTATGTATGTAGGCATGTAGGTATATAGGTATGTAGGTATGTAGGTATGTAGGTAGGTATGTAGGTATGTATTTATGTAGGTATGTAGGTATGTAGGTATGTATGTATGTAGGTATGTAGGTATGTAGGTATTTATGTATGTATGTATGTAGGTAGGTAAGTATGTATGTATGTATGTATGTATGTATGTATGTATGTATGTATGTATGTATGTATGTATGTATGTATGTATGTATGTATGTATGTATGTATGTATGTATGTATGTATGAATGTATGTATGTATGTATGTAGGTAGGTAGGTATGTAGGTAGGTAGGATTGTATGTATGTATGTACGTATGTACGTATGTACGTAGGTACGTAGGTATGTAGGTATGTAGGTATGTAGGTATGTAGGTATGTAACGTTTCCCTCTTAGACGGCTAGCACCTGGGACACCAAACTTTCAGAGATTAATCTTCGAACACACGAGTGTAACGTAACACGTCTATTTTTGTATTCAATAACTCCATGGATTTAGAGGTTTCTCCCTTTTATTATACTGTAAATCCAATGTTGGGAACGTTAAACGCAGTGCGTGCGTAAAACATAAAACGTCACATAACACGGCAAATACTTCGGGAAACCGGTGTAGAACGCTGAAGACACTAGCCGGTGAAGACACTACGGAAGTTTTTAAAACATTGCTGTTAAGTTCAAAACATTACCCCCACATTTTCCGCATTTTTAATTGCTATCATTAAACAAAATTAGTGTGTATTCGTAAAGTCCATAAAGTACGTCTCGCTTGATAGTGTTTTATACACAATCACAGGCTTCTGACGAGGATTCGAACATACTAAGCCGCCAATATTTCCACAATTTCGTTAGAATAAATTCGCTGATTTGGTGAGGATTCATGAACTTCAAGTCCATCTCCGTAATTATTAAAAATGGCGATAGTAATAATTTTACTAACTACAGACCTATATAGATATTATCTCAGTTTTTAAAAACCCCAGCAAAGATCTTCTACAACAGGATGATGTCATTTATAGATGACAAACAAATATTGTACGAAAGCCAATATGGGTTTAGGAAAAATATGTCAACATCACTGGCATTAGTGGAACTCGTGGAAGAGATTACTACTTCTAATGGTGATTGTAAATCTACTGTTGGTGTCTTCATTGACCCGAAAAGGCCTTTGATATAATTGATCACAACATTGTCGTAAAATAACTTGAGCGTTATGGAATAAGAGGAATAACTAATATGTGGATCTGTAGTTATCTTAATAACAGAAGCCAATATGTTTGTATTAATGATACAATTTCAGAAAGCATTAATGTTACATTTGGGGTTCCACGGGGATCTATATTGGGTCCTGAGTTGTTTATCATAACATTATATATTAATGATATGTGTAATGTGTCTTTGCTAATTAAATCTTTTGTCTTTGCTGATGATACTAATTTCTTTTACTCAGGTGACAATCTGTCACAACTGTGTGAAACAGTATCAACAGAATTAGACAAATTATACAGATGCTTTCAAGTTAATAAGCTTTCCATAAATATAGCCAAAACAAATGTTATGATCTTTGGTAATAGACAAAGTGAAAACAACCACTTGGTCAGTATCAATGGTAAGAACATTAATAACATCTATGTTATCAAATTTCTTGGTGTACCCGTTGATTCCCATTTAAATTGGAATGAACACATTAGCCACATCAAAATTATGATCTCAAAAAATGTATCTGTAATGAATAGAGTGAAACATTTATTGAATAAGCCTTCATTATACTCATTATACTCTACTCTTATCATGCCGAATTTAAATTACTGTTGTGGCATTTGGGGCAATACCTATAAGACTTACATACAACCATTGCATATTACTAAAAAAGCTATTTTGATTTGTCAAAAGGCCGACTTCATGGCTCATACAAGACCAATCTTTTATCAATTGAAAACTTTAACTGTACAGAACATGGTGGTTTTCAATAGCATGGTGTTTATGTACAAGTTTTATACTAATATTTTACCAGCAAACATAATGTGCTTCCAGAGAGTTAATGACAGTCATCATAACACCCGTATGAAAAATTGCAATTTCAGAATAAGATTTAGTAGGACAACTAATAAAGCGGAATGTATCAGTATGAAGAGATCTCAGATGTGGAATGACCTGAGTGCTGACATTAAACTGTGCAATTCTACTTATCAATTCAAAAAGATGTACACAACTTTACTCCTGCAAAGATATGATGAATTCATGTTGCGATTTTATTTTATTGTTATTATGTATCAACTACCTTCCGTTAAATTAAATATAGCTTAAGTTTAAGTTATATATTGTGTATGTAATGTATCAGTGCAACTGTATAGCGAGAGGAATGCTATTTATAACTTCTTGCATTTCCCTTCAACATTTTCTTATTGTTCTATGCTTAACTATATATTTCATTGTCCCACTGTTTATGGTGGATTAGTTTACACCTTACTTGAAATTACACTTTGTATATATGTTGAATAAATTTAATTCATTCATTCATTCATTCATTATTAACTTTTCCAACCGTTCAACCCGGACGTTTCCTCTGACGTTCCCGCAACCGACGCTAAAACAATTTAAACGAATAGAATGACGCTGTTCGCACTCCGTGAACTTATCGTTGACACGACGAGGTTAATTAATACCACCACTCTGGTGGACCTTCATCATTTTGCACAAGTATTGCAGCAGGTGCACACGCGCACACGCGCACACGCGCACACGCGCACACGCGCACACGCGTACATTACATTCATACATACATGCATACATACATACAAACATACGTACATACCTGCTTGCGTACACGCGTACACGGGTACATTACATTCATACATACATGCATACATACATACAAGCATACGTACATACCTGCTTGCGTACACACGTACACGGGTACATTACATTCATGCATACATACATACGTACACGCGCACACGCGCACACGCGCACACACACCCACACACATACATACAAGCATACATACACACGCTGACTTGATTATAGTAAGATTGCTTTACGTGAATGTACTTCTAATATTTGCCGTGAGGAGGATGGAGAAGAGCTTCCTGGGTAGCACTGTACACCTGGGGGTCCTATACTACAAGAGGGCCTTGGTGTCGTGTACCCCATCGACATTTTATAGTTGTATCACTTTAACAACTATGTAATTGTTCAGAATGGTCCCATTCTAACGGCAACACTGTCCTCGTTTGAATTCCCAATACGTTGTCACCACACTACATATGTAGTTGCCTAAATATATTAGTTTCGTGTGCATAGCAAAGTAGATTACTTTACTAAATGGACCTAACGTCAAAGAAAAGTAGAACGAAATGAACCGAATGCGCAAAAAATATATATTATTTTACGTCATTAAAACAACCTGCACGTACCACGCTGAATCCAGTGGCCTTTTTGAAAGCCAAATGTAAATGTAGTTCACCGCTAACAATTTTTGTTAAGCTTTTTCTGCGAACGAAGCCTACTTTATTCCGACGGTGGAATACACACTGACAACACAACATTTAACAGGGTTTTAATCTAAACAGTTCGCACGATTGTTTCCAGGTCGCCAAACCTGCTAGCACACTCATTCCCCCGGTGTTGACAAGTGTACTAAATAGGGGCAAGAATTAATGGGAAATATAAGACAGACTACGTAATATTTGCCCTGTCACATCGTAGGCCTATTTATTTGCCGTGTACATTACGGGTTATTTGGGGAGCAATAACGATTTGCTTCAAATGTAAATTCGTGAGGAAGCGCGCGATTTATTTATTGCATCCATCAAGTCTGAAATCGAATGAAGAACTTATGTTGTCAACGCGAGGCAGATTTCCGACAAAACGCAACGGATTTTGTTAGATGTAGATACATTTAGCAGCCGGGCAAATAGATAGGCGTAACCAGTAGTCAGTGACAGAACACAAACTATGTTTACACGCACTTCTTTCTATATTAAACTCCAGCAAGTGAAATGCTCCGTAGGAACCAGTGTGGCCGGTTGCGTGGCAGTGTGACGTCATCACTTCGGCTCTTTATACCAATGAAAAACGTGTACAATTCTTACCGCAAATACCACCAGTTCAATACATAGTAGGACATTTTATATATTCCGATATTCACCAGGAACATTCCTTTCTGCCTTGTTTACGTCTCACTGCTAAAATTAATCGTCATGAATGTGTCCAAAAAGGCAAAGAATTTATGCAAAAATAACTTCGACTGTTATATCCCCGATGGCATTCCCGTTGAGTATGTGTCAAATAGGTTATCTGTGTTCACAAGTAAGTTCTGTCCATATTTCATAGCCAAAGATGTTACCTTCGATTAATGTATTTTGTTAAATGTAACATGTGGTGTGTAACAATTATAAATAGTTTGCCATGAATAGACTCCGAGACATACGTATTATAACAGTGTAACGAAATGTTTTTTATTTATAACAATCTACATCTCAACAGAATGTTTTGCTAAACAAATGTATAATTATTATAACTGGACTGCATGTGCCATGTTAACATTGTGCTTGTGTATGTGTGTGTGTGTGTGTGTGTGTGTGTGTGTGTGTGTGTGTGTGTGTGTGTGTGTGTGTGTGTGTGTGTGTGTGTGTGTGTGTGTGTTTGTGTGTGTGTGTGTGTGTGTGCGTGTGCGTGAGTGCGTGCGTCCGTTGCTGGACTTAGGCAACGTTGCATAGGTCCTACATACATTTTCGTTGGAGATATAAAGCCATCCTAAGCGGGTTCATGAAACGATATCATTGCACTGCATTTGTTTGGGGTTATTGGCTGATAACGTGTATGAGAAGCGTGCTCTTTCAACACTAAGTTGCACGAGAAGCGTGCTATGTCACCTCTAAGTTGCACGAGAAGCGCGCTCTCTCAGCACTAAGTTGCACGAGAAGGGTGCTCTCTCAGCACTAAGTTACACGAGAAGTTGTGCTCTCTCAGCACTAAGTTACGTGCTCTCACTCTGAACTAAATTTAGTGCTCTCTCAGCACTAAGTTACGTGCTCTCCCTCCCTGTACTAAATTTAGTGCTCTCTCAGCACTAAGTTACGTGCTCTCTCAGCACTAAGTTACGTGCTCTCTCAGTACTAAGTTGCATTACTTTAATGTGTTTTTTATAGCCCAGTCATTTGTAAGGGTCACGCTAGTGCGTCATACAGGTATGTCGAGACCAGAGTCCACAGTATGTGTTGTCATTACAGCAGAATACTGATACATCTTAAATATGCTCTTTCTTCTTCCATCCTTGGCCCTATGCCGGGTGGGGGCCACATCACCTGCGTGGTTCGTTCCTCCCTTCTCACGAGGCTTCTCCGTCTTCAGCCTGTCAAGAACTCTCTTGACATTGTTTCTCCGTCTTAATTCATGTCTTCCTCGTTCATAGGCCTCGGAATCGTCGTGGAAGTGGACGTGGGGAAGAGACCCCAATATCTTAGGTGGAGGAGCAGGAGATAAGATCTGTCTCCCAATATTTAGAGCCTCAAGGTGGTTTTTTGGCGAGCCTAAAGGGGTGCCATTTGAGATTTTTGGAGAGCTACAAGAAGTTTTGGCGAGCCTCAAGTGCAATTATGTTTTGGATAGGGTAATGTTTGGCGAGCCTGAAGGGGGATGCAATGCAAAATGTACTTCCTCCTACATAACAAAAGTGTGTCTTTGAAACAATCGCCCAAACTACGATAGCGTACTTCGTTCCCAACGGACAGATAGTGCTATCTAATAAATACAACATTATAAATAAACGATCCACTCACATAGGTCCTACGGTTCATATTGCGTTAACGTCGAATGAACTTTGACCAAACTTAACACTGGTATCGGCGTGAACGTATCGGTAATGACGCCTCGCTGCATAGTAAATATACATTTGCATACAGGCTGGGTGTCGCGTTGTTTAATGGGGTATCCGTACAAAAAAATTATATCTAGGTTCGCTCGTATGCATTCGGGTAGTATAACGTGACGAACTGACGTTGTGGCGGAGTTATGACTACCGTTGGCCTAAGTTAGTAAGTAAAGTTAATTTCCAGCGTCTCCTTTCTACAATATTATAAAAATAAAGTATAAATACGTTCTCACAGAGCAAAGTATCCAAGTTGTTATGAGTGAACAAACATGACACTTGCAGGCTTGACACTTGCAGACTTGGCTCACCAGACTATGCATACATAAATATCCGCCACTGTCTACTGCCTGGTAATGATTCATACAGATGAATGAACTGGGTCCGACACGTCAGCAAGAGGATTCGGACCGGGGATCTCTCGAATGAGAGGCCACCGCTCTCAGGCAACGTCACCGCGCTCGACAAACCCTTCATACTGGCACCACCCACCACTCTTCTCATGCTACGTCACCGCGCTCGACAAACCCTTCATGCTGGCATCACCCACCACTCTTCTCATGCTACGTCACCGCGCTCGACAAACCCAACATACTGGCATCACCCATCACACCTCTCATGCTACGTCACCGCGCTGGACAAACCCTTCATACTGGTATCACCCATCACACCTCTCATGCTACGTCACCGCGCTCGACAAACCCAACATACTGGCATCACCCACCACTCTTCTCATGCTACGTCACCGCGCTCGACAAACCCTTCATACTGGCATCACCCACCACTCTTCTCATGCTACGTCACCGCGCTCGACAAACCCTTCATACTGGCATCACCCACCACTCTTCTCATGCTACGTCACCGCGCTCGACAAACCCTTCATACTGGCATCACCCACCACTCTTCTCATGCTACGTCACCGCGCTCGACAAACCCAACATACTGGCATCACCCATCACACCTCTCATGCTACGTCACCGCGCTGGACAAACCCTTCATACTGGTATCACCCATCACACCTCTCATGCTACGTCACCGCGCTCGACAAACCCAACATACTGGCATCACCCACCACTCTTCTCATGCTACGTCACCGCGCTGGACAAACCCTTCATACTGGCATCACCCACCACTCTTCTCATGCTACGTCACCGCGCTGGACAAACCCTTCATACTGGTATCACCCATCACACCTCTCATGCTACGTCACCGCGCTCGACAAACCCAACATACTGGCATCACCCATCACACTTCTCATGCTACGTCACCGCGCTGGACAAACCCTTCATACTGGTATCACCCATCACACCTCTCATGCTACGTCACCGCGCTCGACAAACCCAACATACTGGCATCACCCACCACTCTTCTCATGCTACGTCACCGCGCTGGACAAACCCTTCATACTGGCATCACCCACCACTCTTCTCATGCTACGTCACCGCGCTGGACAAACCCTTCATACTGGTATCACCCATCACACCTCTCATGCTACGTCACCGCGTTCTACAAACCCAACATACTGGCATCACCCACCACTCTTCTCATGCTACGTCACCGCGCTGGACAAACCCTTCATACTGGCATCACCCACCACTCTTCTCATGCTACGTCACTGCGCTGGACAAACCCTTCATACTGGTATCACCCATCACACCTCTCATGCTACGTCACCGCGTTCTACAAACCCAACATACTGGCATCACCCACCACTCTTCTCATGCTACGTCACCGCGCTGGACAAACCCTTCATACTGGCATCACCCACCACTCTTCTTATGCTACGTCACCGCGCTGGACAAACCCTTAATACTGGTATCACCCATCACACCTCTCATGCTACGTCACCGCACTCGACAAACCCAACATACTGGCACCACCCACCACTCTTCTCATGCTACGTCACCACGCTGGACAAACCCTTCATACAGGCATCCCCCACAACTCTTCTCATGCTACGTCACCGCGCTGGACAAACCCTTCATACTGGTATCACCCATCACACCTCTCATGCTACGTCACCGCGTTCTACAAACCCAACATACTGGCATCACCCACCACTCTTCTCATGCTACGACACCGCGCTGGACAAACCCTTCATACTGGCATCACCCACCACTCTTCTCATGCTACGTCACCGCGCTGGACAAACCCTTCATACTGGTATCACCCATCACACCTCTCATGCTACGTCACCGCGTTCTACAAACCCTACATACTGGCATCACCAACCACACTTCGCATGCTTCGTCATCACATTCTACAAACCCATACATACTAGTATCACCAACCACACTTTGCAAGCTCCGTCATCGCGTTCTACAAACCCTACATACTGGCATCACCCACCACACTTTGCAAGCTACTCTAAGTTGCACGACAAGCGCGCTCTCTCAGCACTAAGTTGCACGAGAAGGGTGCTCTCTCAGCACTAAGTTACACGAGAAGTTGTGCTCTCTCAGCACTAAGTTACGTGCTCTCACTCTGAACTAAATTGAGTGCTCTCTCAGCACTAAGTTACGTGCTCTCTCTCCCTGTACTAAATTTAGTGCTGTCTCAGTACTAAGTTACGTGCTCTCTCAGCACTAAGTTACGTGCTCTCTCAGTACTAAGTTGCATTACTTTAATGTTTTTTTTTTATAGCCCAGTCATTTGTAAGGGTCACGCTAGTGCGTCATACAGGTATGTCGAGATCAGAGTCCACAGTATGTGTTGTCATTACAGCAGAATACTGATACATCTTAAATATGCTCTTTCTTCTTCCATCCTTGGCCCTATGCCGGGTGGGGGCCACATCACCTGCATGGTTCGTTCCTCCCTTCTCACGAGGCTTCTCCGTTTTCAGCCTATCAAGAACTCTCTTGACATTGTTTCTCCGTCTTAATTCATGTCTTCCTCGTTCATAGGCCTCGGAATCGTCGTGGAAGTGGGGAAGAGACCCCAATATCTTAGGTGGAGGAGCAGGAGATAGGATCTGTCTCCCAATATTTAGAGCCTCAAGGTGGTTTTTTGGCGAGCCTAAAGGGTTGCAATTTGAGATTTTTTGAGAGCTACAAGAAGTTTTGGCGAGCCTCAAGTGCAATTATGTTTTGGATAGGGTAATGTTTGGCAAGCCTGAAGTGCAGTTGTGTTTTGGATAGGGTAATATTTGGCAACATCACCCACAACATTTTTCATATTACGTCACCGCGTTCTACAAACACTACATACTGGCATCACCCAACACACTTCTCATACTACGTCACCACGTTCTACAAACCCTACATACTGGCATCACCCAACACACTTCTCATACTACGTCATCACGTTCTACAAACCCTACATACTGGCATCACCCAACACACTTCTCATACTACGTCACCACGTTCTACAAACCCTACATACTGGCATCACCCAACACACTTCTCATACTACGTCACCGCGATCCACAAACCCTTCATACTGGTATCACCCAACACACTTCTCATGCTACGTCACCACGTTCTACAAACCCTACATACTGGCATCACCCAACACACTTCTCATACTACGTCACCGCGCTCCACAAACCCTTCATACTGGTATCACCCATGACACTTCTTGTGCATTTCTTCCTTGTTTTCGCATGCGATTATTATATTTTGTTCTAGGCGTCATTTTGGAATTTCGCATATGTATCCGTTCAACAGAATCCAGTCCTGTCTGGTAAAGCGGTTTACACCGCAGTAAGCTGCGAGGTCAGTCGCTCTGTCGAGTACACCGGATACCTGGCTGACCTCATTATCCAGATCGTTCCAGAATGTACCAGCAAAACAGGAATTATATCCGCTGCATTAATTCTATAGGTACGCGTGTATCTACACTTGACAAAATGTCCCACGGGAACTGGTGGCTTAGTTTGACTTAATATGTTAGATGATTAGTTAAGATTAGTTAGAAACTACTCGGCGACGGATATACGAAACAATTCGAATTTTGGAAATCCTCTCCGTAAATGTCATACTTTGGATATGTGTCATATCAAGGTTGTTACATTGATATACAAACTATGTCTAATGTAGCATGTTGTTAAGACATTAACTAAGCTTAACGAAACAATTTAGGTATCGTAGTTTTTAGCCATTTCTGTATGTAATTATTTGCCGTGAATATATTAAGCTACTTTATTTCACATTTTCGAAGCACCCTCATTTCGTGACAACCAACCCTATTGCTCGTGACAACAAATCCGGGCACAGGGCAGGTCTTTACAAGAGAGAAACAGTCGTTTTTAAATTATCCAAATATAATATTTTAACAGAGCTTCGTCGACAATACCCTGTGTTTGCATCATGGATAGTTTCTCATGTAATTTAATTTAATTTAGCAAACATACCCGTCCATAGAATACACGCATCATCCTTACGTAAACACCATAACCCGCTCACTTAAGTTATGTGTGCAATGGTTTCAGCGCACGTCAAAAGTAGACAATAGACGCCAGTAGCTAACGCAATAAGCACAAACCTGACGCCAAAACATGCGCCAACCGCAAAGTTAATTGAGTTCTATGTCAAAACTTTTGCGATCCAATCAGAGGTTTAAGCCGGATCTGCCGTTGTACTTCGCGTATGAACGCCAAACATGGATATTTCGCCGACTTATTTCGTGTTTGGGTCGCTAGGTGGCGTAAGGTGGTACTTGTTTATTTTGTCACTACATGATTCAAAATCATTTTTGCAATTTAACGTTTAAGTTTGTCTGTGACACTAGTGTAGAATTAGTGTCAACGTATTGCACTGTTTGCTTAAACAAACATTTTATAAATTGTCACCACCAACGCTGTTGAATCTTGTACTTAAATTATTTGGGCGATAATACAGGTCGATTTTATTTTCGCGCTAGCAGGCTTACGTATACAACATACTAAGGTAGGGGCAGTCCCCTTATAAACTATATACTAACAGGCCTTTTCAACAAGACGTTCTTTTATACCCAGAATCGCCCTGGGGGTGAAGACCTCTGACTTTTCTTTGCACGGGCACTAAACGTCTTGTTACTTTGCACAGGCCTGCTGAGCGCGAACAATCATACGACCTGTAATATTGCCATTGATTATCGCCAACCCACTCTTTAATAACCTAGAAATTTACATTATTTTTAGTACAATTATACAGTTTTAGAATATTTTATTATTTTCAATTATTTATTATTTTTATGGGACATTATCATTTTATTCTTCACCATTTTGAGGATAGACAATATCACCAGCATTTTTATTGTGTGTTTTATTTTTAGGTGGTCACGATTTTACGCTGTGCAAGCCACTTAGTCCCCAACAGTCGGCTGTCATTTTAATAGTTTCTCAGTACATGAGAACACAAAATTCCTTGTCACAGCTTCACAGTTTGCCATGTCTTAATCTTTGCTTTAATAGAAAGTTGCTGCCAATCCCCCGCTCTAAGCCAACGTTTAAATTGGCAATTATTTTACTACTAGCAGGAGATGTAAGTCTTAATCCTGGACCTGCTATTAGGCGCAATATTCGAATAGCCACCACTATCGTTCGATCTATTCGAGACAAAACAGTCTCGCTTACCGATTTATTAACTTCCAAGACAATAGACATCCTTGCAGTCACTGAGACCTGGCTCAGACCACATGACACAGCTGCATGCATTGCGGACATTTCTCCTTCCAGTTTCACCTTCCATCATCGCTTTTCCATGTCACACTTTAAATTCTATAAATGTGGACTCCCCGCAAGTAAATTCTCCACTTGTATTGTTTGAGCCAGCCACAGTTGATGAAGTGAGGAACATAATAATGTCCTCCCCAAATATGTCATGCGATCTCGATCCATTACCAACCATACTACTAAAAGCATGTCTTGACTCTTTACTTGGTGCAATAACGAATATCATAAAGTTATCACTGAGTTCGGGTAAATTCCCAGATGATTTTAAACACGCACTTGTAAATCCTGTTCTCAAGAAGACTTCTCTGCCAAAAGATGATTTCAAAAATTATAGGCCTATTTCTAATCTTAGCTTTATTTCTAAGATACTTGAGAAAGCCGTCTAAGGTGTCATATCAGCTCAACTTGTTTATCCAGTGTGCTTCAATCAGCATACAAACAATTTCATTCTACAGAGATTGCTCTCCTAAAAGTACACAATGATGTTATATTAAACATTGATCAAGGCAAAGTAACTGCACTTACCTTACTTGATCTGTCTGCCGCCTTTGATACCATTGATCACAACACTCTTGTCAAACGTTTATCAATGTGGTATGGCATATCTGGCACAGCTCTGACCTGGTTTTCTTCATATCTAACCAATATACATCAATGTATAAAGATAGATACTTACTTTTCAACCTCACTCCCCACTGCACGTGGCATCCCCAGGGTTCCGTTCTTGGGCCATTGCTTTTCACTCTCTACACTACGCCACTCAGCTCTGTAATCCAACGTCATAACTTGGATCATCACCTTTATGCAGATGACACACAGATCTACATTTCCTTGGCCACGCCCGATACAAGTCACTCTCTAAACCGACTCAACGATTGTCTCCAAGATGTTTCTTCATGGATGACCGATAGCAAATTAAAGTTAAATGCAGACAAAACTGAATTCCTCATAATTGGTACTCCAATGCAGCCAGGTAAACTTAATGATTTTTTCCAGCATGCATCCTGAGTCAAAATATCACACCAGCAGCATCAGTACGGAATCTAGGAGTGACCTTTAATTGCGACTTCAATTTCAGACAACACATATCCCAAACGTGCCGTTGCTGTTTTTATCATATCCGTGATCTTCGCCGAATTCGCCGACATATGTCGCTTTCTGTCGCTAAGACTATCGCAACAGCTCTTGTTAGCAGCAGATTAGATTATTGCAATTCCCTCCTTTATAATATTGCTATCAAGGATATTGCAAAACTACAACGAGTCCACAATTATTTAGCAAGGGTAGTCACACAATCTCCTCGATTCTCCCGCTAAGTGCCACTTCTAAAATCACTGCATTGGCTCCCCGTACGATATCGCATTATGTTTAAGATCTGCACAATCACCTACCAAGCCCTTTCATCCAAACAACCTAGTTATTTACACTGAATGCTCACACCAGCTAGACAAGCCAGACAACTTCGGTCGTCTAGTTCGTCGTCACCTCAAAACCTATCTTTTCAATATCGCCTATCCTCCCTAGCTTCCTAGCACAACCATCCATGTGTTGACGACTTTCGCCTATCACACAAGTACGAGAATGCTCAATCCTATGGTTTTGGTGCGCCACTGAGCTCGGATTGTCTGAGGATATTGGCGCGTAAGAAGTTATGTATTATTATTATTATTTTGTACATAAATAGTTATGGTAATTCAAATGTAACTATACAAAGTAATAGCTACACCTTTTGGGAACACATGCTTATAAAGAAAGTTGAGTTATAAATTACATGTATGCATGTTTGACGACTTTTAGAAAGACCTACGACTTGCTTGTTTTCATCTGCAGCAATGCAGTGAGGCGCAATAACAGTGCAATACACATTTGTTTATTGGACTCCACATGCTTAGCTTAGACTTATGCATGGCTAGGCGCACCTATATACCATATTGTAACACATGTCTATCTAATGTTTATTAAGCCCACGCAGATAGTTATATGGGCCTACTATGTATATTAACCTATAAACGTAGTTGAGTCGTTGGTTGCATTATGTCTACTTTGGCTATGTTGCAATGCAGGCATGTCACGTTTTTGTGCAACTACGAAAATAAGTATCTTTAAGCCTAAACCTACGCATTGTATTTGGCGGTTTAGATAACATGTATATTTATGGCCTATTTACTTTGCCGACTGGATTAGATGCAGACAGTTTTTTTATTGAGCAAAGTGCGCTGACCAGCTGTCAATCAGTGTCAGCTGTGGCGTTTTGTTGTAAACACATGCATTTTGATGTAAAGATTTGTTCCATAAATTTAAAAAATCTATAATATTATAAATCGAGTTGAAACTTCACCACATGGTTAAGTTTCAACTCGATTTGTAATGTTACAACTCAGAGGGTCGATTGTATTTAACTGGTTTAAGAAACTTATCCTCATACCCTAGGATATTGTTAAGTGGCCATCCATAATGTATGTCTCGCTATTTGTGGACATTTTTTAGACCTCCCACCCCTTTCTCACTTTTACTAACGCAGGCGTGTACACCTCCTAAAATATGATCGTTTTTACAAATGCCCGCCATGATGCATACTCTAACAATTATTCTATAACAAATATTTGCATGGTTGTATTGATTGCTTATTTACATGTAAACATAAAAGTCTGTGAAAGTATTGTAAAACATGGTAGGCCAACATTGTTGGTTTTTTCCTGGAATGCTATTTATTAGTCTACCCCAAAACTAGCTGAACAAAAACACTGTATCTGTCTGATATAAATAGTTTGACAAAGCAACATTTCACAAATGGTAACGTAACAATTACACCGACACCTCTCCCATTCCATGTAACGTATGGTTACATACACCCGCCACGCCTAATCTTAACATACTTTATGGATGTCCCCTAATACCTTAGACCAATTAAAGACAATATTGTCCATTGTGGTACCCCACGCTGTGGCATATAAACATCACGATTAGGCTGATGTCCAGCATAATCTCATTAATTAAAATAAATAATGGTACTAAACAGTATGCTTATTAAATAAGTAATAAATATTATAACAAGAGGAATATATACAAACAGGATTACAAAGAATAATTTGGTGTGAAAACAACTTTGGTGTACGCGGTGAACACATCTGAGAAGATCATGTGTTCATATTAAATTATCCCATATATTCATGAGTAAATGCAAAGTTCAACACCTGATAACACAGACAGTAAATGTATAGATCATAAAATATTTTGTTTTATGCAGCGGTGTGTACAAAAAGCCAACTAATTAATTAAAATATTGTAGTGCGGACCAGCACTGTAAATAGTTCACACCCCCAAAATAAGTACGCATAACCGCATTGCACCCCAACAACACGCACACACCCTATAAATAACCATGTAACACAATAGCCACCAGTCTGAACTACCGCCGCCGTGGTCGCCCGTCCCCTGAGACCCGCAGTCTCGTCGGCTCTTCGGCCTTGTTGACCCGAGACGTCGTCTTCGCAGGTCAGTACATTGTGCCTGCCCAAGTAAGTGCTGCGCACAATATTGGCGCTGCGAGCAGGGTATCATTTACTGGCGAATCTGCGTTTAATTTAAAAATAATTAGTCAGAAGGAACCTGTCTTTTCTCAGGTGCTAATTGTTTACAATTTAGATTTAACAAGATTGCCATCCAGAAAATTAACTCTAGATGACAGGTGGACAAGGAAGCCTTTTGGCTTATCGAGAGTCCAATACTTTTTATCTACGTGTATCCCGTCCTTTTAAGGTATGTGTCGATTTTATGTTTAAACCTATTCATGCTACTAGCACCAACACAATCAGGAGATAATCTGTTCCATTCATTTACAGTTCTTTGTGAGAATGAGAACTTTCTTATATCTAATCTACACTGCTCCTTTATTAATGTAACTTCAGGTCCTTCTATATTTCATAACTGAGAAAAAATATTTCTATCAATATTTTCATAACCATTCAATATTTTAAACACTTCTCTCTGGTCTCTTTCCAATTTCCCGGTCTCTAGTGTTGTTAAACCACATTTTTTTGGCGGATTTCGTAACTAAGATCCCTCAGTTTTGATACAATTTTAGTCGTTCTCCTCTGTACGCTTTCTAGCATATCTATGTCCTTCCTGCGATATGGCCTCCACGCTTGAATACGATATTCTAAATGAGGCCTAACTATTGTTTTGTACAGCGGTATTATTAGCTCTTTTTCCTTATACGTTATATTCGCCTAATTAATCCAAGGATTTGATTTCCCCTTGAAGCGGCAATACCGCACAGCCCTGACACCTTCATATCAGCACTAATGATTAACAAGTTATGTTTAACACGAAAATTCACCATGTATGGAGAGAGAACACGGAGTATAAGAGCTCTCCCAAATCAAAGGGTCATCCTTTTGATGACAAACCTCTCCTTCATGCACATCCCAATGATGGCATATACAGCTCCGGTCCCTCGCGGTTATTGGGACAAGGAGCACGCAGGAAAACCCATTACAACCTAAAAACTGGAAAGGATTGAAGCACAGTATCAAGCGCCACTTCATGAGAAGGATTGCAAAATCCATGAGAGGGATTGCAAAATCAAAGAATATGAGAGAGAGAGAGAGAGAGAGAGAGAGAGAGAGAGAGAGAGAGAGAGAGAGAGAGAGAGAGAGAGAGAGAGAGAGAGAGAGAGAGAGAGAGAGAGAGAGAGAGAGAGAGAGAGAGAGAGAGAGAGAGAGAGAGAGAGAGAGAGAGAGAGAGAGAGAGAGAGAGAGAGAGAGAGAGAGAGAGAGAGAGAGAGAGAGAGAGAGAAGAGAGAGAGAGAGAGAGAGAGAGAGAGAGAGAGAGAGAGAGAGAGAGAGAGAGAGAGAGAGAGAGAGAGAGAGAGAGAGAGAGAGAGAGAGAGAGAGAGAGAGAGAGAGAGAGAGAGAGAGAGAGGAGAGAGAGAGAGAGAGAGAGAGAGAGAGAGAGAGAGAGAGAGAGAGAGAGAGAGAGAGAGAGAGAGAGAGAGAGAGAGAGAGAGAAGAGAGAGCGAACCAGGACCAGGTTTCATAATGACGAGGATGAATTCATGAGGGTGAGGGAAGTAACGAGAAGAGAACTGGAAGAAAGAATGAGAAGAGAGATGGAAGAATGTGATCACAGAATGGTGATCACAGAATGAGGAGAGAGATAGAAAAATGAGATGGGAAATGTATGAGAGTGAGAACATGGAGTACAAGAGCCCTCCCAAATCAATGGGTCATCCTTTTGATGATAAACCCCTCCTTGATGCGCATTCCAAGGATGGCATATACAGCTCCGGTCCCTCGCGGTTGTTGGGACAAGAAGCACGCAGGAAAGATAACCCACTACAACCTACAAGCAACACAAAGCCTCCAGTCGGAAACGAACCAGTGGGAGGACTAGACACCACACCACAAACCGATGGGCATCACACACATGACAAAACACATAATCATCACACACACAACACAACCGATGGGCATCACACACATGAAAAAACACATGGTCACCACACACACGACACAACCGATGGGCATCACACACATGACAAAACACATAATCATCACACACACGACACAACCGATGGGCATCACACAAAAACGATGGTCATTACAAACATGACAAAAACGATGGTCATTACACACACGACAAAAATGATGGTCATTACACACATGTCAAAAACGATGGTCATTACACACATGACAAAACCCATGGTAATATCAGACTACACCAAAAAAGAGGACTGAAGAAGAAATACGGCAATGAAGCAAAATCGCCAGGATATTCGAGCGAAAATTCGTCCTCAATGTCTTCGTCCGACTCTTGACATTAATCCTGATTCGGTATCATCTGACGAATCCGTAGAAATGAATAGACGACAACATCGACGAAACAGTCCCCCAGGACCCAACTTACCAACATTTTTTAGGGAACTCTATAGAATGGGAAACATTTCTGTACCTGTTTAACGCACTATCGTTGGGGTAGTCATCGGAAACTACAGAGACTAAAGGAATGTCTGCGTGACAAAGCCATTGATTATGTACGAACATGCTCCCGCAAGGATCGGAATGATTACCGTAGGCTTATAAAATGCATGAAGAGCAGATTTGAAACGAAGGAAGACCCGAGCGTGGTGCGACGGAATCTCCACGATATCAAACAGGAAGTTAACGAATCTCTGGAAGATGCAGACCGGGTCCAACATGCCGTCTCGTTGTGATACAAAGGAGCAGGAGACAAAGCCATAGACAAAAGGGCCACAGAGCTGTTCCTGAAAGGTGTTAGGGAGAAAGGGGCAGCGTTAGCAGCCAGTGAGAGACAGCCAAGGCTAATTAGCAAAGCCCTAAAAGAGATGAAAACTAGCACCAGCAATTAGAAGGCTGTCCTTGGTAGAACACGGTCAGTATTAACGAGACAGGTTGCATATGAGGACTACTTATTAGTAGTCGCCACGTATTCTTCACTTCAGGCTGTCGGTCGTCATGCAACAACACCGTCAGAGAATGGTAACTGTCAGGAATCAGTCGGTTCCTCCAACATTAAAAACAAAGAGGAAAGTAAGATTGACGAAACATCGAGAAGGCTAATCCAAGTGGAGCAACGTCTAGATCGAGAGCGACAGACGCCACACACTAACAGTCAATCTCAATTTAAGAGTTACAGTCGATCACCAAGCAGATACCAATCAACACATTGCATGCAATCACCAGGCCGTGGACAGTCACCATCTTTCACTGGCAGGTGTTACAACTGCGGGGAAACAGGGCATCTGAGTCACAATTGTCCTAGAAATAGGACGGTCCCCACCAAACAATACAATACAATAACTTTGTCTGTTGGGTTACAGAAAATTTCCTTTAGGCTTGTTCATATAATGAGTAAAAACATAGAGTAAGAAGTTTAACTTACATATGTATGTATGTATACAAGGTTGAGATAAGTACTATGAGCGAGGTTATCACATAATATTCATATCATATGCAAAATACGATATAGTGATATATCACATACACATAGATAAGTAAACTACAATAGATAAGTAAACAGGTAAACAAATAAACCACAGGAGGAAAATGTCTATCATACAAGTAGGACTGTAAACAATCAAGGGTCAGAGTAAATACATTATAAAATGGTAAACATTATAATAATAATAAAGGTTCTTTTACCGCGCGATCTCTAACTAATAGTTAATCAATGCGCTCACAATATAGAAACATTATAAAAACAATTAAAATAATATATAAATTAGTTATAAATTAATTAATTTACAAAACATAAAAATATATCAATAAATTAACAAGAGTCACTAAAACGTCCTGTAAATAAATCTTGCTACTGTCCACCATAAGTTTGTTTAAATAAATATGTCTTCAGGTGACGTTTAAATAAAAACACAGACTGAGCATCTCGTAGAGTCAGTGGCAGTTCGTTCCATTTGGCCGGACCAGTTATGCCAAACGCTCGCTTGCCGATGGATTTTGATGCTCGTGGAACTGCAAGCTGAAGAGGATCATGAAGCTGCCGAAGACGAGGGTTGCGAGTTCGTCGATGTAGTAGATGTGCAAGGTACTTCGGCGCCAAACCATGGAGCACCTTGTAAATATACACAAGTACTTTAAACACAATGCGTTGTCTGACTGGCAACCAGTGCAGAAGCGCCAGTACTGGTGTGATGTGTGAAGATATAGATGTGAGGACAACTAGGCGGGCTTCCCTATTGTGTATCTTCTGGAGACGTGCTAAGTGAAATTCGGGTAGGTCCAGCAGCAGAGCGTTGCAGTAATCTAAGCTTGAAACAACCAGCGCAATGACCAATGAATGGCAGACAGGCTTCGTGATGTAGGCCCTGATGGAGCTAATACGTCTCAGATGGTAGTTACACTTCTTGCAAACAGCATCAACATGCTGCTTCATGCTCATGTGAGTGTCAAAGTGAGCTCCCAAATTCCTGACAGAGACAACAGGTTTTATGTTGACTCCACCAACAACGAGGTACTCTGGAAGTCCAAATTTCTTTAGATGATAGGGACTGAGGGCCACCATAAATTCAGTCTTACTGTCGTTTAGCTTGAGTTTATGATTAACCATCCAACATTTGACCTCACTGATGCAGTCACTAAGTCTCTGAACAGCGCACTCCAAGTCACCAGATATGTGAAGACAGTAGGATGTGTATATCTGAAGATCATCAGCAAATTTATGATATTCCACAGAGTGTCTCGTTAGTATGTCATCCATTGGTGCTGTGTACACAGTGAACAACAACGGACCCAACACCGAGCCCTGTGGAACACCGTATCTCACAGGACGTTCTTCAGATGCATCCACCCCAATCCGTAGACGCTGGGTACGATCCGACATGTACGAACCGAACCATGCAAGTGCCGCGCCAGATATTCCCAGGTGGCTATGCATAGTCTTTAGTAGGATGGCAGCATCGATCGTATCGAACGCAGAAGATAAATCCAGGAGAACCAGAAGGACACCCCTGGAATCTGCCATGTAACTGGTGATATCGTGCTGCACTCTCATTAAAGCAGTTTCAGTGCTGTGTCGGGGTTTGTATGCCGATTGTAGCTGCTCGTGAAGACCATTGTCACTTTTACCTTTTCCAAGACTTTAGACACAAATGGCAAACTTGAAACTGGATGGTAATTTTTCAGCGTGTTTCGATCCAAAGTCGGTTTTTTCAACAGCGGTGTTATGACAGCCTTCTTGAGTTCCCGCAGAACAGTGGCCGACTCGAAAGACATATTGATAAGATGAGTCAGTATTTGAATATGAGCAGGAAGAGTGCTCTTTAGTGGCGATGTAGGTAGAGGGTCCAAGCATGATGACTTGGGTTTAGCATCCTGGATGATTTTTTGCACTTCACACATATTTGCAGCACACATTTCAGTCATAGGATGTTCAACTACTCTCTGTGTCGCAGTTTCGATGTCGCTCATGTTTGTTTCCGAAGCATCAATTTCATTCATGATTTTCGCAATGTTTTCTTCAAAAAAGTTCAGAAACTGGCAGCATAATTTCTCCCTTGAATCAGTGTCAGGCAGTTTGGAAGATTCCACCTTTAGCAGGCTGTTCACGGCTTCGAAGGCTGTATTCTGATCGGCATCTTGGAGTAGACTCTGATAATGCTGAATTTTGGCTTGCCGTATCCTCGCGCTGACAGCATTACAATGATTCACGTATATTCTTCTGTGTATGTCTAATCCTGATGCACGCCAAATGTTTTCATTTTGGCGACGTAACTTTCGCATTGCATGTAATTCCTCGTAGTACCAAGGTGGAGTTCTTCTCTTGCGTGGCCGCCGTAGCATTGCCGGAGCAATTTCATCCAAGGCCGAAATAACAGCACACGTATATATATATATCAAGAATGGAATCCGGATCTGTGGATGATGTATCAAAGCCAGATAACTTGGAATTGATTTCACTGGTCAGTGTTGTACAATCAACATGTCGAAGATCTCTTCTGGGTTGTAGTTTAGCCTGGGGGTAGTTCTTGTCGGCTGTGTGCTCGATAGAGAATGTTACTGATTTGTGGTCAGATATTTCGCTGCTGATCACGGACACTTTACTGATGATAAGATCGGTTGCCCGTGAGATGACAAGATCGAAAGTGTGACCAGCCTGTGACCCCAGGTGCTAAACATGCATCAACATGCAGATTGAAATATCGCCAGGTTAGCAGTCAAATCATCAAATTCGTCGAAGAACACTGGTATAGGTGACGATGGTGGACGGTATATTGCAAGCACTGTCAGATGCTTACATCGCACTGTTAGATGCTCCAAGAGTATTCGGTAGTGTTCGTAGATATAAAAGGCAGTTCGGTTTTGTGTACAATGCAAAGGCCACCACCTCTCTTTTCTTTTCTTCCAACTCCGAAAAATGAATAGCCTGGAGGACACAGGTTGATGACCGTAGCAGTGTCTTCCTCTTTTAACCACGTCTCTGTCAAAATGGCGACATCAGCCGCCGTGTCAATGATGTGTTCGCTGACGAAGAATGCTTTGCCAAGAACAGAGCGTGTGTTCAGCAATAGGACATTCAATTCAGTTTCCGTCGCCGACCTCTGTACTGGAGTAAGGTTAGCCACATTCACGCCTGTTTGTTTACAAACAGACGCCTGCCGCGCAGAAATAACACACTTGATAGTACGGACCTTACGCACGCCGGCCCTGCAATCGCGCTTTGTTTTATGTTGGCCACAATACCGCAATAACTTCCAGTTCGTTGAAGATGGCCTTAGTGTTTCAATGCAGTTCCCGATGTTACGTAACATGTTTGCTGAATAACGCAGTGTCATGGCGCCAAGTTCAACACAAAGCATCCGGCTGTAGATGATTAAAACTCGCAATTTGTAGACATGTAAAAGTAGATAATATAAAATTGTTCAGATCTCTGTGATGCACAAACGTTCACAATAGTCCAGACTTACGTTGATAGTAAAATGATGATGATCAACGTTCCGAAATGCACAAAACAACACGTGCTTAAAAACTGGTGCTGCCACAAGGCGCGACCGTCCAACATGTAGTAACAATGGTAAGCATACTATTACACATTATAATTATTCGATTAAACTCATATAATATTGCAAGAGATTATTATGAATTCACAGTCATGCC
Source organism: Escarpia spicata (assembly GCA_963995525.1). NCBI lineage: Eukaryota > Metazoa > Annelida > Polychaeta > Sabellida > Siboglinidae > Escarpia > Escarpia spicata. Next base: position 66,835,636 of record OZ023209.1, on the reverse strand, counting down.
TAAAATTGCTAAGATTCATTTATACATTTGCATGAGCATTCAGTACTTAAGTTAAATAATAATCCAGATACAAGAAAAACGCTTCTACTAATGCTAATAATAGACTAGACGGTCAGCGTCTATCCCCAGGAAAACAAGGCCTGACTCTTGACAAAGACGATACTGAAATGAAATTGTTTACACCAGAAAATGGCCCAGTATATGAGGCTAAACTTACACGCTTAAGGGGTTGTTAGCGTGTGCCGCTGTATTGTCAGGTCAGTCTGAGGATGTATCGTTAAATATGGTCCCAAATCATGATATTGATATACACAGTGAAGAGGGAAGTAAAACAGACATGGTAACCGATCAACCAATTGTGCTATTAGCTTCTCATTCCGTTCCATCAAATTCAGGAAATTCTGTCGACAATCAGGCGCTATGGCAGAGGTGGCTGTCAACAGAAATAACTGATTGTTTATTGGATATGCCCAATGATGAAACAGAACTAACAAAGCTCGATACTGAGCTAATGCCAAATCTCAGTCAGAGCCGGCTAACACAACACCCCAGTATCGGAACACCTTTGTCAAGAACGACAGCGGACATTGCTAAACACGTGCTAGAGAAAGACGACTGTTGGAAAACAACTGCACTGAAGGAGTGAAGGAGGAGGAGGAGGCGGTGTGTAGGCTGGAACTCAACAAGATCATGCTGGAGCCAGATGCGCATTACCTTCCACCACCAGATACAACTGGCCCGAACCACCCATGGAATATATTACCATAGCAGAGAGGGAGGCCTCGTTGAATGGGTTAATCACTGATATGGTGGTGGAAGCGAGCCGTCTGAATGCGTGCCAATTCTATGGTCTAGTTGCACGCCTCCTGTATACCATGGATTAAGTTCAAAATGGGCAACGCACACCACACCATACACACACACGCGCGCGCGCGCGCGCACACACACACACACAGACGCACAGACGCACAGACGCACAGACGCACACATGCACACATGCACACACGCATAGACGCACACACGCACAGACGCACAGACGCACAGACGCACAGACGCACAGACGCACAGACGCACAGACGCACATACACAATCTAGTAGTTTAGGACGCTTGTCGGTGCCCGGGTTCTAGGACATACATATTTTCGTGTAGGTAAATTTTGTGTGTGTATATATATATTTCCAATAATTACATATATATATATATATATATATATATATATGTAATTATTGGAAATTACATTTCATTTTCAATAAGTTCGTTTTGCTTTATTATACAAGTGTTAAGATAATTATGGTTGGGAACAATAAAATGTATTAATTTTTGTACAAGGCAACAACATACATGAAATGGAAAATGCTCTGACCTCTGAAGTAAAAAGAATATCCCTATAGCTTAAAATTAATAAACTTTCTTTAAATATACAGAAATGTCACACAATGACCTTTAGTAATATGAATATTATAAGAGAGAGGGATAATAGTATTTACATACACAGGCGGCATAAAAGTTGACTCTGTAAACCAAATAGTTTTTGGGTCTACTTATAAATAACACATTGCCCTGGAGCACTCACATTAGATATATATCAAATAAAATATATAAGAATATTGGCATTATTGAAAAAGTGACGAACAAATTAGATAAAAGCTTATTGTTAAATCTATATTATACGTTTATCTACCCATATACTACCTACTGAATATTGTTTGGGGAAGGGCTCTGAAAATGTACCTAACTAAGGTATACATACTTTAAAAAAAAAGTTGCGCATAATTAATCATGTAGGATTTTTTTGATCACACGGGTCCTTTATTTATATCTTATCAGATAATGAATATTTATCAGTTAAATAAATACTTATGATGTTGCCAGATATATTTAATGATGTATTTGTTTTGCAAATATCCACACATAAACATAGTACAATACAGGAAGTAGCATATAAAATATCATATTGCAAGGCAAATTGCAGACAATTGTCTTTGGCCTATGTAGGTCCTAAAATCTGGAATTCTTTCATCAAGAATAATTTTCTACAATGTTGTGCACGTTTACAAATCTTCAAAAAAAGAGTCAAATGTCTACTTTTGCGTAATCAGTAGCATAGATTATAGTTTATGTTTCTACTTTAAATGTAATTGTTGTGTTATGGAGCACCTTTGTTATATCTGTATTACACATGTATTCATTTATCACGAACACATGCGCATCAAATATGCATGTTTACGGTACACTTATAATTTACTATTATTTAAATTGTTAGAAAATCATGATGGTATATGTTCTTTTGTACGAATTATGATTTACTTACAACTTGAACATATCAATAAACAATACAAGCAAATGTTTTGCTTAATTCCACTTTTTGCACAATGTATATTTGTTATCTATTTGTGTCACTGCACCGTACTGTACTGAGCATTATGCGGCAATAAAAGTTATTATTATTATTATTATTTATAATTAAATACCCTAAATATTTAAATATTACGTCAGTATTCGTGTTTACGTAAATGAGGTATGTCGTGGTGTTGTAAAATGGTGCTCTAACTGTGGAGTGAAGGTTAAACAAGGTCAACGTTAAAAGATGAATTTTCGAAATTATGCCTTTCTGCATATAGTAGGTTATCCAACATGTGATGTACTTTTAACTGCATTTTTGTTAAAGGTGACATGAACATACATTTTATATTTTAACCACGTAAATAACACATTAACATGATACTATTTAGACAGGTGTAATACCTGACAGGTTCCTTAGTTAACACATACACGCAGATTAATGTGTAAAATTCATTAAAAAACAATTAACATTTTTATGCAGTTAAAAGTATAACATCACATGTTGGCGAACCTACTATCTGTGGAAAGGCATAATTTTTAGGAGGATACATTATGCAACCATTGTAAGTGTAGAACATGTTGTGTGGAGTGGCGTAATTTTGAACATTCGTCGTTTGATGGTAACCTTGTTTAACCTTCACTCCACATCTACTTTATAGTTCCCCGTCGTATTCAATATTTACGATGCGATAGTTGGCTTTCCAACGGTATACGACATTGTCATGAATATATACGTAAAGTAGATATACGCAACCATTTATGTATGACGTTTACCTGGTGACACAATTTTGAACAGTTATCACTTGACGGTGACTCTGTTTGATCGTCGCTCCACACCTACTCCATCAACTGACAGCTCCATATTATATATCATGTTGACGGGGAGAAATGGTTGTTCTTTAACGCAGTATATGACTCGTACATATGAATGAAGATGATGCATGGTGTTGATGTTCGTCATTTCGCGGTGACCTTGTTTGACGTTAGCTCCACTCCTACCATATCAGATGACACTTCCATATCGTACCTCACGGGGTGACAGTAAGCTTTCCAAACGTCTAATACGTGGCCATGTTGTAATTACGTAAAGTAGATATGCGACCATTGTAATCTTAAGACGATTGAGGAAGCACACAATTTCGAAACGTCGTCATTTGACAGTGACCTTGTTTGACCTTGGATTCACGCTTACTGCACCACTTGGCAGCTCTACGACAGGCCTCTTTGGGGTGGAGAGATGTACAGCTTTCAAATTATATAACACTTGAGTGTATGTAGGGGGGGCATTTAAACTCCTAAAATAAAGCACTTTTGGGGGATTTGCCGCTCGGATAATTAGTTCGCTGACACGTTTTCACTGATGTTATATCATCCTTCGGCCATGTCCTTGAAACCCTATCTACTTTAACCTCGGGTTATGGAATGTAAATTATTGATTGTTTTAGGAAACATAGAATGATAACGTAGAATACGTGTTTTTGGATAACACCCACGCACGCTAGCTCAGACGCAATAAGCTATCTTTAGTTCGCCTTCCGAAAGTTTTCTTCACGAAACGTAATACTTCGACTCTTGAGATGATATAATAGGTTGTCTATTATGTATGGTCATAGGTAACAAAAAAGTGTTAGGTGGCTAATAAGTTACCGTTGTCCTCCCTGTGTTAAGCTCGTCTTCTCGTTGGGCAGTATGCCAGCTAGTGGACTTCCAACGAACGGATTTGGACTTGCTTACATCCGACTTACGTAGAGCGATCTACATCCTTTGAACAGAATCCGGTTATTTCCGGTAGAGTAGTTTCAAGGCGAAGGGAGAGATTGGGTTACTCGCGCGGCCTCTAGCAGCAAACGCGGGGAACGAGTATGTCCTGATCTATCCAGAATTTACCGGAGAACCACGAATGCTAGGCTGAGAATGAATGATGCATTTATTTTTTCTGCTTCTTCTTGGACAGCGCTGCTTCCAAGAGTACGACCACAACACCCACGCCGGACTATTTCTCAACAAATAAGCCAATGTAGAACCTAAGCCAGCATCGTAGATGTTTGTTGAGAAGTCGTTACGGCGTGACGTTGTCGTAGTCGTAACCTACCACACCAGTTTACCTTGTCAATGTAACCAGATACGCGGTCGTCTCGTTAGAGTGGTAACTTCTCTAGTTAAACGGCTGTTGTTGTCCGTACGTGGAGTTGGGAACATTGTGATGTGTCGAAGCCTTTGGTAGAGTTGTGATTCTTCTAGCATAGGCAGAGACAACAACAAGCGTGCTCCAGCAGGGACCTGACGGCAACCCGGTAGGTCTTACCAAAGACAAAGAAATTACTTGTTATATATGTCTTTGTGAAATATCTTACAGTAGCTGCTAGAACTTGCTACTGTCAACGCTTATGACAGTTGCCATATTATGATTAATTTGTGTAAATGCAAGTTATTATATTGCGCGGTAGCACGTCCATTGGATTGCTGTTCATTGGAAGCATTCAGCCATGCTGTAATTACCCCGCGAAAATATCGTACACATATATACTCACTTCGGGCTATAGCCAGGCAATCATTAATATAGTTGAATGAACTTAAAACAAATTTGAGTGAACAAAATTACTTCGCTTCAGAACGGCAGAAAGAGGACATGAACCCGGGTTCTCTCGATGTAAAGCCGGACGTTCTCTTTCTCCAGGGAACCGCGACCTACCTTCCTGTGTTGTCACACTTCGCCTGTATTGCTTTGTGTGCGCGCAGGAAATAGTAACAATCACTGAGTAAAACGGTGTAGTTTTACGCATATGTTTTGCACAGCTTTGAAATAATTATTCAGCGCACACTTAAAATGCCTAGCTGCCGTTGCTCAACATATGCGCTTTATCATTCTATTGTCGGTGTGACAGTAAATGTATATCTCTCCATCTTGCAACTTACCTTAGAGTGTAACAGCCAAACTGTCATCACTCCACTAACCTCTACCACTGATATCAATATTATACTCCTATTTAAATCTTGTCATTAAAATTAATTATTAACGTGGAAATATCCTTTCTGTAACATCGACATGACCCAAAATGCAATCATCGTCTACATTCTAGATCAGGGGTAAATATTATTTAGATCAAGACAGGTGTGTTAGCACGTATAAAAAACAAAGGGGTGAAGTATTTGTTGGATGTGATTAGATGAGATCCAGCGACACAAACGTGGGAATGGAACAGCGCCTGTCGGGACGGATACTCCTAGGTCATTATGTAAACATTACGGACTGTCGTTAGATCACTATTGTGTTGGGTATTTGTGGCTGGTGATATCAGCCGCAACTGACAACTTAAATCCACCTTCACAGTTGATTCAGCCCGTGGCGAGACGGGTTAGCTGATGCTCAAATGCGTATTGGGTGTAGTGTTTAATTGTAAGTAATGCACTTTGTTGGTTTAATAAATGGGAGCGTACGTCCATTCACGGAGCAACAAGCCACTCCTTTACTGTGGCGCCGTCTGGCGAATTGATCTCCACTCAATTGTCCAAAGTAGGAGAAAGATAATCTAAAAAGGAAATCATATCAAAACAAAATAACTCTAAAAAATGTACGTTGTGTTCTCTGAAATATATCACCAGCTGGTAGACCAGAGGTCAATGACGCAAGGAAGGAAGTGAACGTAGACAGAAATGCGTGGGCCCTGGCGTCTCGGATGAGATGCACTTACAGTTATCCAGAAAGCGTACTTGTTCAGTGTTTGCGCATTCACGTGTGGTGTGCATGCATCGCAGAAAAAATGAAGGGTTAGCATTGCTCATTCAGTCAACAGTGCATTCGATCAACCTTAGACCCCGGCCACGTCATTATTTTTTATGAAACGCACTCCGAATCCTCGCAGCGGGCGTACGACATCACCAAGACATGGGTGCATCTAGTTGGTTTGTAGCAACAAAAAGGCCTTTGACACTCTCAAGATTCTAACCAAGACCCAACAGCACAAGGCAACAGCCATACAAGACATTAATGGAAATCTCCTGACAGAAACCAGTGCAGTATTGAATCGGTGGACAGAGTACTGCAATGATCTCTACAACTACAACCTCCAGCCAGACACCAGTATAACCCATTCAGTCCAGACCCAGAATAGAGAACCAGTAAGACTATCTGTCCTAAGGAAAGAGGTTTTAGAGGCAGTGAGACGGTTGAAATCAAGAAAGTCACCTGGG